>JAYKQN010000006.1:22367500-22885000 GCA_036785175.1 Eupleurogrammus muticus | reverse complement strand
CATGTTCAGCCTCAGTGGTGCTGTTTCTTCCTCTCTCTGAATAACGTCCATGTCTCCTCAGAGTCTCCCGATGACTCCTGGATCATTATTCCACGACATGAGACCAGTCAGGGATAAAGCCACGGCTCATCGCAGCCTCGTTCTATTTCCATCCACTTCTTGCTCAGAAAAAAATCATGTACAGTCAGATTTAAGTCACCCAATCACCTCATTCGACCTCTTCTATCCCGAATCAACAGCTGCAGCATCTTCTAATTTAATCTCCGGAATAATGGAAATTCAGTTTTCGGGCCTCACAGGGACATGATGGAACATTATATGTCCGTGGAAAAAAAAAGAAAACATTTTTCCATCTGCCCCACAAATATGACTTTGTTCATAATGACACTATACTTTTGGTTCAGCAGGACATGTGGGGGTTTGGATTAATGTCAGCAGGTGATGCGCTGCTGTCGTGAAAACATGTCTGCATGAAATTAGTAGTATATCTAACAACCAGATAAAGAGCCTGAAAATCTTTATTATTATTTTTAATATATATATATATATATATATATATATATATATATATATATATATATATATATATATATATAATAATAATAAAGATTATTTAAAAATAATAATAAAGATATATTTGTCAACTCATCTAATCCCATATTATATAGATTCATTGCACATTGAGTAAAATATTTCAAACAAATCTTTATTTCTCTTTGTCCTTTGAGGATTAGGCTTTGCAAATAATGCAGGTCCAAAAATTCATTTAATTATATTGATATGAAATTAACCTGTATTTATATATTTAACATTTATATTTATATATATGTATTCGTCGTCTAGTATTTGCATGTATTTTTTCATCCCTGTTTTATTTCTATGTTCAGTTACATTCTGCTTCATTGATTGATTGATTGGTTGATTGATTGATTGATTGATTGATTGATTGATTGATTGATTGATTGATTGACATTGATATGAAATGAGAACTACTTCAGAAATTAGCTCCATTGATTTTAACCTACTGTAGGAAATATAGGATCCCTGCTAAATTAACTCAGCTTCACTGCAGAAAACAACAACTTCATCTAGTATTACTGTAAAAATTACAGTAGGAAGTATGAAAGAACAATGGAAGCTAAAGTCGTTTTTTTATATTACCCAAATGAGGGTGTGTTGGACTGATACATAGACTTAATACAATAATTGTACATTGGGTAAGACTTGGATATATGTTGAGTTAAGGAGAGACATGAAGATACAGTAATTACACTATAAGAAAAAAGACTACAATTTAATGTTGAAAGTGCAGGTCTCAATCTATATCACTTTTGAAATTGTGTTGCTAAACTAAATGAAACCTCTTTCCTGTATAGTATAACAACTCTGTTACTCTTATATGTGTTTATAAATAAATGAGTTTAGGCCCAGATTCTTTTCCATTAGGTGATAGTGATGGGATTTCTAGAGGGTTTTGTATTGGAGAAAGACCCCTAAAGTAGCCGCTGAACCGATTGAACGTCTTAATGTGTGGTTTTTGAGAAACAAATAGAATACTGCACAATTGGTGCAGGAAGAGATGAGACAATGGAGCTTTCAATTGTAGCAAAAATGTAAGGAAGCAACATGAGGAGGAGCTGTGATACGGAGCTTTACTCTGTAGCGGGATATTTTCTGCTGCAGGATAGTGCTGTAATATTTAGGTCTTTGGGAGTTTTAACTTTTATTCATGACAATAATAATGTTATTAAGAGATTTACAGAGGTTTTGCTCATTAACAAGTGTCACTGTGGCTGAAAAACAAGATCCATTCAAATTAATTATTATTAATAATCCTACTCTGCAATATCATCACAAATCACAAACACAAACAAGAAAATCTTCCCTCATTATATGCTGAGGAGCCCCAGTTATTGATATTCTACTACCGATCAATAAAAGCTTGCATCATGTCTGTGATACAATCTGCGGTGACCCAGATCTTCCTGCAGCTGATTCTAAACTTCAACCAGTGAGAAATCTGCCTGAAAACAAAGGAGCAGGCCCGAAAAGCCGCTGTTATTGAGTGTGAGTGTTCACGGCGTTAATAAATCCAATGTCAGAGTGTTTCTGTGTGATGCTTTTATCTCAAGCTGATGGATTATTACTCTACTCCTCTGTCTGTGTCCAACAAAACCATTCCAGCTCCTGCAAGACACGGCTAAGGAAAACCAGAGGGAAAGCGACCTGCTCAAATTTATGAACTGATTGTAAATCAATACAAGCAATCAGCTGAATAGAACAGATTTCAAATTATTTTTAAAGTATCTGTGAGCCTGTCTCGCTCTCTCTTTCTCTGTCAGTGAGCCTGTCTCTCCCTCTCTCTTTCTCTGTCAGTGAGCCTGTCTCTCCCTCTCTCCCTCTCTGAGGCCCTAATCAAAAGGCTAACCCAGTCTGTGACCTGCAGCCATGTCAGATCAGAGTGAACTAACAGAACGTGTCAGTGGCTGGATGAAGATATTAATAGCAGCGTGTTCCAGGCGTGTTCTTGGCGTGTTCAGCAGGACGAGGACAGGAGTCGGACGCCATCAGCTCCGTCTCAACGTTTCATTCAGTGACAGCATCAGATTTGCTGAGGACTGAAGGCCAAACCCAACCTGATGGGAAGTGACTGAGCTGGATGAGCTTTTGTAGCCGTCTGCAGATCATTTGGTGTCAGAAACAAGCAGCACATCAACCAGGAATAAAAAAAAAAAAAGTTTTTTTTTTTCAGCTTGAGTAAACCACCATGCTGCAAAAATGGGACAATATCTTGTTTTTCATACAGTTAGTCCAATATTCCGTAGAATTACAGTATCCTTATTTATCTTGTTTGTCTTTTCCGTTGGCAGATAATTTACCTTATGTCAATATTCTTTTTCTTGAGTTTGACTAAAGACTAAAGATTTTTCCATTCGTATATCCATCCATCCATTTTCTATCCCGCTTATTCCTTTTCAGGGTCGCAGGGGTCTGCTGGAGCCTATCCCAGCGCATTTTATGGCGAGAGGCAGGGGGATACACCCCAGATGGTCGCCAGCCAATCGTGGGGCACACACACCATTCACACACCATTCACACACACACTCACACCTATGGGCAATTTAGAGTTTACCAATTAACCTGAGCATGTTTTGTATTGTGGGAGGAAACCGGAGTACCCGGTGAAAACCCACGCAGACACGGGGAGAACATGCAAACTCCACACAGAAAGGTCCCAGACCCAGGCCCAAGGCGGTCTTGAACCTGCGACCTTCTTGCTGTGAGGCAGCAGTGCTACCCACTGCTCCACCGTGTCGCCCTATTTTAGACTCATGTTTTTGAATTTTGATTTTGTATTTTTGCTTTTTTTGCCCATTTTTTCTCATATTTGTCTTTTTTCTAATTGTATTATTTTTTTCATTTTATCTCATGTCTTTTTACTAATATTTGTCATTTTCTGACTTGTTTGCTCACATTTTTTACATCTAAAAGTAAACAAGATTTAATTGATATAATCAACTAAAATAAAACAAACATGGAAAAAGATAATTTAGGATAATTATACTCAGTGTTGAACTAAATGTACCAAAAAATATATTTTTTACCATTCTTTTTTGAGGCATAGCCTTAATTTTGAGTTATGGTTTAACTCCACGTCAAAGTAATGCAGACCAACAATGCCAACCGTGATTGGTCCACTCATCCTGTCTCTCAGTGAATCTGATTGGCCAAAGAAGCACAGAACGGTCACCCTCACTCTGCCTTGACTTGTCCATACACACATGAATCTCCGCCATCTTCTTTCTCTGGCTCATAAAAGTAGCTGTTTTTGCTTCAAACATGAACGGTAACACATTTTCTCAGTCTGTTTTCAGTCAAAAATGCTAAAAATCATGCTTTATTCCTCACATGGTTGGCTGGTCACACACACACACACACACACACACACACACACACACACACACACGAGTCAATATGGAGCATTCACCTGTATCTCAGCAGGATTTCCTACACACTTCCTACACAAAACAATATTATCTTTAAATTCACCTGTATCAACACAGGATTAAAATCAAATAAACTGACAAGCACTCCAATATCTGTTTCTAAACTAAAGCGTTATATCGCTATAGGCGTGATACAAGAAATCGGTTGGAAAGACATATTTTGATGTTAAATTTCAATTAGTTGCCAATTTCTTTAATAGAAATATATATATATATATTTAAATTTATTAATCCATATAGGTTAGTTTTTGCACTCTGGTTGAGAAACACTGATCTTGGGCACCAGAAAAGGCCAAAAGCAACTGGAAACACAGACTTAACACAAACATCCATCAACCTTGAGTCTGGAGAAGAAATATTTACACGCTTCTGCAGGTGTCAGATTTTAAAGTTAAAGTTGACAGACTGATGCAGATCAGCTGCAGGAAGAAAGTGTCACTTCTGACTGTCATGTGTTTATATCCTTAATATTCGCAGTAGATCAGCCTGTTTACAGTCTGTTTACAGACGTTTCCCCTCAGCTGCTGCAGGGGATGGATTTTTAATCGAGTTCGGCCTCGCCTCCTCCTTCCTTTCAGCCCCATTGGTGGAATATCTCTGACAGCTCTCGCTGCCTTTAACTGTTTATCAGTTTTTTCCAGTTTTTTTTTTTTTTGCAATGAGGAAAGCTGCTGCACACTGAGATCCATCAGTGTTGTCTGCTGGAAGGATTTATGGTGGCATCAGACACACTGAGCTCTATAAAGCTACAGATGCTGCATCACATACTTATACTGATACCAATGTTGTATGCAAAGCACTTTATATTACCTTGTTGCTGAAATATGCTATACAAATAAACTCACTTTGCCCTACTGTACAGCTGCAATTTATCTACAGTCAGTTATTTGTAAAACAACATTTGCATCCTTTACAAACCATGTGATGCTGCTGAGGCAGGACTTTTATTTTGAAATTCTCTTAAACTAGAATACAAGATGTAGCAGTCTAACTGAATATTGCAGATTGTATAATACAGTAATATATTTTACTGTGTTGACAGAAATACATTTTTTGCGAAGAAATAAATATTATATAAAATCTATGAAATAAATATAACTGACAGTATATTAGAATCATTTTAATATATTAAAAACTATTATTTATAAAACAAGCCCACAGAGAAGTTAAAATAAGACAAATACTAAATGATAAATATAATAAATAATCACTTATTACAGTATAGAAAGCAGACAAAATTAAAATAAGGCAACAGTGCTATAGAACAATTATAGAACAAATCTAAATCAATTATTAGATTAGACATCGCATTACCGACACCTTAATGTGTAGATTTGGTGTGTGGGTCAATGACAAATCATGTTAGGCAAGGAGAGAAAGTCAAAAACCTTTTAAAATCCAGTTTGTGTTACTTTTATGTAATTGTCATTTATCATTTGTTTGTATCATTATTTTTTTACAAATAAATATGATTTTATGTGATTTATTGACACAAAATGTCAACTGATAAACTAAAAAAAAGAATGATAAATATTAAATATTTAATCAACCTAGAATATAAGACTAGTCAATAGCATTTATTTTTTCAATTTAAACCTTTTTTTAAGAAAGATAGACGATCTGGCACCACATGTTTAGGGTTACGACAGTTTTGTCATTCTCTCTTGTATATTTTTTTCTTGCTATTTAGCGCAACCCAGGAAAAAAAGAATAATGGCCTTATGGACTTGGAATCATAATACTATAAATTAAATGTGCTTTATGTGAAAGCAGTTACTGATGTGATTTATGTGGCCAATGTATGGCTGATCTAGCTTCGGCTGGATCAGGAAAAACAGCCCTCCCCTCCCCCTCCTTCTACTGGCAGCAGCAGCAGCAGCAACTTAAATGGGCAATAGAAAACCGATTAGTCCTCTTGAAATAAGCTGGAATCATGTTGGAGCATCATGGACATGTGCACACAAAAAAAAGGAAAAAACAATTGCATGATGCCATGTTGAGCAACAGCTCATGCTGACTCTAATGTTCTGTGCTACGATTTTGGACGCTCCTCACCCACAAACTGTCAGAAAGAAAAAAATACATAGAGAGAAGACTCCGTCAGTATCCATATAAATATATAACAAGCATGAATTAGCCTTAAGTCTGTATAATCTACTGTCAACAGATTCATTAGACCTATAGTTATTCAGAATTCAACCCCCCAAAAAATGCAAAATGATAATAAATACTCCAGTTCTTAGTTCTTTTTTAACCATGTTTCAGTCTCTCAATGCATTTCAGTTGCCCTAATTTTTTCCTTCTTGTTCCTACAGACGGATGTTTGTGTCTTACTGTGGAAAAGGAAGCAGATTTCAATGCTAGAAGCTACTTTTTTTCCTCTTTCTGAAGTTCTGACACGAGACGGTTCAGAAAGGTCATGCCGGTGTTGCTCAGTCTGCAGAGAGAACATGGACAGTCTACGTTGGGTGTCAATTCAATACTTCACACTATTGACTTATATGATTTTACGTTTAACAACACTTGGTTTCAGGTGTGGTTATGTTATAAACACGTATTGTTAGAAAAACATCATGTTTGTGTTTAAAAGGTCAAGATGTGATATAATGGACAAATTCTGTCAAGAGTGGTGTTGAACATCTGCAGCTTCAACTCCAGACATGAAACAAAGCACTGATCCATCCACCCAACCCTCCTCCTCCTGCTGGGAGAAGAGAAACCGGAGAGGAACGTTGACTCAACTAAGTCACCACGTCTGTGGTTACAGAAACATAAACTCTCGATGTTTTCCTCTGAGTCTGTAAGACCTCATTAAGCTGCTAGAGCGCCACCTATTGGCTGATTGACCCCATGCTTACAAGATTGGCTCCAATAGCACAAAGACTTCAGGAACTCGCTATAATATTTTTTGTAATATAAGCCCAGCCTGCAGCATTTCAGAAAACTGAGAGTCAGCTACATCAATACTGTAATAAATATTTAGGTATTGTGGTCAGCGACAGGGGAAAAAATTCCAGCACAATGGGGTCAAGACTAATATGATTTCTGCAGGGTTCTGATAAACCTGAACCTGAGGAATCATTCGTGTTTCTTCAACGCTTCTCTTCACCCTTTTCGACGCCTCTCATGACTGACATTTACGCCTCGGAGCTCCCAACATGATGGGGAGGAGAAGGAGAGCAAGGGAGGGATGGAGGGAGGGTGTGAAGTGACTGCCAATACAGGAAATGGTTCTGAAACATGCATGAATAAGCACACACACGCACACACCCAAATTAACCAGAACAACCTGTCTGCAGCTTGTTTCCATTATTTTCCACAAGTCACCTCTTCTGATCTAATAATCACAACCTAAGATGCCTGAATCCTGCAGCTCGGCGTGACGGAAGAATTACATAACACTGTCACCGATAACCGAATCTGGATCTTTACCTTGGGTCTGTGTGTGTTGGACAGCAGCTGGACCTTCTCTCCACCTCCTTATCTGCGGAGCTTGCTCCTCCCCGGTCGGCTCTCAGGCAGCTTCAGCCTCCTTCCAGCCGCCAAGCGCTTTGTGATTGCTCAGGAACGCGTGCAGCTCGGCTCTGGAGATTCTAGTGTTTGTGATGCCAGCGAGTGGGAGAAAAACACGTGGCTGCTCAGTGGTGTGAAACCGTGGGGAGAGAGAAGCAGGGCTGGATGGATGGATGGATGGGTGGGTGGATGGAGGAGGGGGAGAGGAGGGGAGGAGGGGAATCAGAGCTTTTGTGTTTGCACGGAGACGTCTCCGAGGATGACTCCGAGAGCAGCTGAGAGATGATCGGATGCGGAGGCGGAAATGTCCAAGGTGGATTGCGGAGAACTGAGAGGAGTAAGCTGCTAGAAGTTTGAATTTCAACACCTCAATACCTTAATCACACCTTACTGAGCTAACACATGTGGACTGCAAAAATATATAATACGGAATAAATTTAAACTTCAAATTAAGTTAAGTTATTTAGGTTAATTGGAGACTCTAAATTGCCTGTGTGTGTCAGTGTGTAAGTGAATGGTGTTTGTGCTCCATGATAGGCTGTTACCTGGCTGGTGTGTATTCTGCCTCACACCTGTAATGATCTGCAATTAGCTCCAGCAGACCCCTGAGACCCTAATGAGGAATAAGGTAGAGAAAATGACATATAATTATTTAGCGTATTTCAATTATTTGTTTTTATAATCAATTCAATCTTGTTTTTTTTTATTTTATTGTTAATTATGAGATAAAAAATGCATAGTTTATGAATTAAAAAAGACTATGAAAAAAAAATGGTAAAACTATTTAATGCTGTTTAAGAAAACACAACAAAAAACAATGCAAAATTAAATCTGATCAGGAAAAAATATCTTGTCTAATCTCTGCCCAAACCTGAGCACTATTATTAAAGTTTTTTAGCAGATTTAATCTCGTTTGCTTTTACAAACAACATGTGAAAGAAAAAGTCAAAAATATCAGATCAAAATTCAAGAGTCAAAATGAGGAAAAAAAATCTTGATTTTGAGTACAACTATCGAAATTATCTTATTCCACAGGTAGATCATTAAAAGTTTAATTTAAAGTAAGATTTAAGATTACATTGTTTGTCCAGCTCTTATTCTTTACTACAGACTCTTCAACTTGTATGCCCATGTTTTGAACATTTTGAAATAAAGCTTAAATAGACCAAAAAAGAAAAACCTTGAAATAAGCAAAAAAAAATATCTACCCATAGAAAAAAAAAATTCCAGATACTTCTACACGGTTGTGGACTAATTGTACCAAAAACAAGATGTTTTAACTTGATCAGGTTAAATTGTTTGCAGTGTAGCGTGTTATGTAACCAGCGTTTTCATCCTGTAAGTAAGCAGATAAACAGGAGGAAACACATGAAACATATGAACAAACATTCTCTCATTGGTTAGTAAGTGCTGCATATGCACAAAGATGAGGAACTGCACATTTGCTTTTTTTGCAGCTCAAGGCACAAGAAGATGAGATATGATAATATGTGTTATGGCAAATAGAACAGAGATTAATTTTCCTGCAGGAAGATGCAGATATGATCTGCAGCAGATGAGTGAGGAGGAGGCAGCAGAGGACAGATCATTTCCGGTCAGCAAATTCCCGGCTAAAGCCTCAAACTTTCTTACTGTTTTTTTTTTCCCACTTGTACCTGATAACTATGACAAATCCAGCTTCTGAGTCACCGAGGGTATGATGTGGACTCAAAGACCTTCAGCGCGGAGAACAAAACACTGAGCGCAAATTCAAAGCTGAAGGTGGGTTTAAAAAGAGCGAAGCGGCAGCAGGTCACAAAGAAAGGATGACGAATCTTCTGTGCTATGTGTACGTTGTTCCTATTGATTTGGATCTATAACCGCCAATTAAAATAAAAGACTATTTTATAGGGATACAGCCAACTATTCTGATAGGGGAGTAATCTATTGATAATTGAAACAATTATTTGATTAGTTGTTTGATTCAGGAAATGGTATAAATTGTTTCCCAAATGTGTCATGAGGACATGCGGAAAGCCTTTCTGCTTAAATGGTCTTTATTATAAATACATAAAAATAAAAGCAGGGCTGTAGTCCTTAAGCTCCAGGCTGGATCAATGGTCATAGCTGTGGTGCTGCCTTCCTCCATGCTCTTGGCTGTTGTTCTGTTTTGTTTCTGATATGTAGCATAAAACCAGTTTAGCTGGTTTTATGCTACATATTAAGTTCTGTTTATTGTGAGTTTTAGCTGTGTTTTAACCTGGAGGAATCTAATGAAATCTGCCACAGACTTAAATGAAGTTCTACTATGAGAAAGAGCCATTCACAGCCAAAATGAACATGTTGATCTCCTGAAAAAAAAATGTACATTCAGTTCACATTGACCCAGAATATGAATGAGTTTTTGAACAATCATTTATTGAATGCGTTCATTTATTGAATGTTAGTACTTAATTGTGTATCTCATAATTAATACAAATTCAGACCTATATATATTTTTTTCTTAGGGTCTGAAGGCCATGTCGGAGGCCAAATATGGAGGAAAGGACAAGCTGATGCAATTTTCAGAAAAAAAATTCCACATCCATCCATGTGATTATACCACTACAAAAAGTGGTTGCTGTTAGCATTACGTCTGACAAGTGGACATCTATCAGCATGGATGTACCTGGCTGTAATATGCCAATTTGTGGGTGAGAAAACCTGTCTCAGCTCAGTGCTGCTGGGAGTGCAGGAACTCCCCCGTCACCCCCTGCTGAAAATATCACACCCTGAAGGAGGAACAGGGAATCTCTAATAAGGTGACAGATACAGTATGGTCAGTATGATGGTGCTCCCAGTACGGTTGTGTGTGTGAGAGAGCTGAAGCTCCAGCTCCATATTTGCATTGCACACACACTAAATCTGAGGCACTTGACCTGAACCCTGTGCTCTCTGGCATCTTAAGCAAGGAAGCTGCTCAGGTGTAGTCGTTCACTCTGTTCCATTTCATAACACAAACAATTTTTCTCTGTTTCTGCTGAGGAAAGGAGAAGTTGATGCCATTTTTAGAAAGAAAAAAAAATGCACAACCTGCTATATTATGAAAATACTATTTTGGGAGAATGTACACATATTTTTTTTTTCTTTAAAAAGACCCTTGATGATACAGCGGCTGTATCATTTAGTACCTGTGATGTCAGTATCTGTTGTTGAAGATATGATATCACTTTTAGTTGTGGAATTGCCAGCTTTTTTAAAAAGCAAAATCCCTGTTGTGACTAGCAGCAACAATGACAAGGGTCATTCCCAGTTATTTTGGTTAGAGTATCATAAAAGTGACGCAGTAGTAGTACAAAATGCTACATTTTAAATACAGAAATATTGCAATGAAGTGAACTACATTGAGGTGACAGTAACAATAAATGAGGCGTTACAGTTTTGACCAGCACTTGTTTGTGTGTCACTGAGGCGTCGAACTGTGATTACATGGCATCTCTGCCAAAAAAATACCATTGCATTTCTAATGTTACAAATACCCTCTCAAGCTGTGATGCCGAATCATCATACTATTCTGATGATTTTATAGCGCCAGACAATTCAAATCCATTGAAGGACTTTAGGGAACTGTTTCAGAGCCACTATATATAATGCTGGTCAGAAAGGTTTGTATAGAAATACCTAGAGATGTAGCTATATTTAATTAATTGAATATTTTAAATAGTCATATTGATTTGCATTTGGCTTAATTTGGTTTAAATTTCAGACTGTCTAAGAAATGATGAGGAGGAGGGAGGTAAAAATGGAAGTACAGGCTCACATACTGTGTACATACTAGGTCATCAAATTATTGTCAGTCTGCCTGTAAGGGTTTTTTAAGGCAAAGAGTCAACATGTTTCATGACGTCTCATCTTCCCGTCATTACTTCCTAGGGGCATCGACTCTCTTACAACCAGTGCACCACCAGCAGCCGCCCACAGTCTTAATGAATGAAGCTTCGAGTAACTAAAGCAGTATTCAACACAATGGCCCCAAAAGGATTCACAGCCTCACAAAGCCTCGCTCGGACGTCACTAGTGATGGCCAAGTGAGGAAAACAAAGCTGGAGCCTTCATTCACTAAACGTGACGGCGTGACGTGACCCGCTGCCTCGTTTCCTGCAGCAGGAGAGATGATCTGTGATGATGAGCAGTTCTGCCGGAAAAGAGGTGGGGGGATCAAATAACACACACACACACACACACACCTCACACCTGCAGGACATAATAAATCTTTAGTTCCGTAAAATACAGAGTCAGTAGAGGCTAATATTAATTTACAGCTTCTGGGCTGTAACTGACCAGAAAGAATAAGGAAGTTCCACCCCCCCTAAAAAAAAAATAAAAATAATAAAGAGCCAAATGACAAATAAAAGAGAAAAAAGATATGTAGCAGAAGTTTATAAAAAAACAAAAAATAGAATATGTAGATTAAATCACTGCTCATTAAGCTGAAGTGTAGCGGGTCCTCTAGTCATAATTAACATCTAAAATATGTTATACCAGAACCATTTATATTCTTTAATGACTTAAAGAAAAGGCTTGTTGATGTTCAACATTACCATCAACTGACTGCATTCCATCAACATTCATCTTCACAAGTGTAAATATCTTGTTTTTTATACTCTACTTTGTATTAGTCCAATGTAGAGTAGAATTGTCCTGATTTATCTCCTTCCATTAACAGATCACTAAACACAGTTCGTTTTAAGGGTAAGGGTTATTTATTTTTTTTTTTAATTTTTTTTTACATAGTTTGATTTTTTTTCAAAATCATGTAATTGTATCTTATATGTTTGATGTTTCCATATTTTATATCTCATGTGTTTTTTTATTTATTTTTCAGATGTATCTCATATACAATCTGATATATATATATATATATATATATATATATATATATATATATATATATATATATATATATATATAAATATTCTCAAGCCGTGAACACGACAGTGCAGATCATTTCCTTGCTTCCCAAACAGGAAGTGATGTCATTCGGACGAGGCTGCACTGAGCTGCTGTTTATTTGTTGAACAGCTGATAGCGGGATAATAAAGTGATGATGGTATCGGCCTGTTTCCTTTGTTTTATCTCACAACACACAACAGAGTAAATTCTGCTCCTTCCTTCTGACAGTAAAAAAGCGATGATCTCAGCTGAATAAACTGTACATGTCTCTGAGTCACAGCAGCAAACGCTTCACTTCTCGTTAATCACAATCGAATCCTCAAAACAAGACATTACATAACTTCTATGCCCAAGACTCAGTGATCTGTAGACAATCTCTCTCTTTTTTTTTGTTTTTGCTCATTAAACAAGCTGGTTCTTAAAGCATAGATGTCAAGAATAAAATGACTGAGTCAGGGTCAACTGAATTAATTGGAGGCATCATTAATGTCACTTGCAGCACTGACAGACTGACAGGTCAGGTGGTTTCCACCAGCTGAGGTTCCCTGTTTTCGGAGCTGAGCTTTAAATTCATTTAAAGGTCCCGTCTTTTGAAATAATAATATGAAATAATGTCCACAGTACTTTCTGTAGATGAGGTTTAATGTTTACTAAAAATACTTCCTGTGAGTAGGAGACTTTAAGACCATATTAAGCTTTTAAATTAATATCGACTGAGCTGAGTTAGTGAGAAGCAGCAAACTGACTAAATCTGCTTCTGCTTTTTTTGAGCTTATGTAAAGTCTGATTAGTCCGAGGAGGAGGGGAGGGGGCGTCTTAGGAAAGCGCCATATCAATATTACTAATTTTACCACTATCAGCAGTTAAATTAGGACATAAAAAACAACTAGTTTTTTAGAATAGTGGGAATATTTTTTTTCCTCCCACTATTTCTGGCACCCCTGGATGGAAGGCACCCCCAGCATTCGCTATAACGCCTATGCCATAGGCTGGCCCTGGGTGGGGGGAAAGGAGCTACATGGGTCCTATAACTTTGTCTGATTAAGATACACAGATAATGCAATTTGATTTCTGTGGCATACACCTTAATCAGAGTTAAACTAGACAATGCATGTGCCCATGCTCCATAACCCCTGTCCTGGTGTATCACCCCAGAAACAATGACACCCAAAAAAGCCGGTCATAGTCATACAGTAGAGGAAGCATCAGCATGGGACAAAGCACATATCCCCCTAGTGTTGAGGAGAGGACGCGTTCTTGTGAGTTATTCGATTTTCTCTGACTCTTGTGAACAAGGACAGAAGTCACACTCCGTCACACTCCGTCTGCTTCCTGAGGGAAACAGAGGCGCTGCTGTGTTCCTTCCTGATCCGGCAGGATAAGATCCTCGGTTACGTGGACGCCCAGATGCCTGTTGCTGCAGACCACTTCCAGATTGATGAGCAAGGTAGCCAGGCGGCAGTTCTCTGCCCCTTTCTGAAGTCCACCATCATCTCCTTGAGTTTCATCTTCGGGTTTCTCTGCATCGACGCTCCTGCTCTTCCTGTCTGTAGTCAGACTCGTCGTTGTGGAGGATGCATCCAAACATGGCTGCAAACTGAAATATACTGTAACTGTGACTCTGTACTCACAGTCGAACAGCCTCAACAAAACATACATGCAAGTTTTACTATTTGGCAGAAATGATGTCTAACAGCATGTTAAAAACAGGGTCAAAGATGAGTAGACAATATTTATTTAGGTTTTAATGGATACTGGATTATATAGTAGGATATAATAGAGTATATACTAGTCCTGCAGATGGAAACTCAAGTTTCAGGATCCCACAATTGTGGTTATGTCTGGATAAAAGGTCCAAACAGTGCAGAGAAATACCAGTTTCAAAAATCCCTGTTGGTGTGGATGTCCCCTTATTGTGGTTAGTTTGTGTAGCAGAGTCAGTGGGTGAGGGCAGTGTGGACCACAGAAGATATGGCATCCACTGTGGATCCGTTCTTCCTGTTCACATACTGGTGTAGGTTAAAGGTTATTAAGCAGTTATATACTTATTATTAGTGAAACATAATGAATGAATAGTAAAAAAAAATATCCAGTATCTCAGTAATTAAATTAAAACAGTAGAAAGTTTGCCATATGGTGTTTTTCTTGTCTGTGACAGTGTGAGGAAACTCAGATTTATCTAATTTAAACGAGCAGATGATCTGCAGCGCCGAGAGCAGGAATAAAAATGTGTGCTTTTTCTAACTGAGCTGAAAGTGCTGCATTCAAACCTGAACAGTTAAACCTTTTCTAATCCTCCGGCCTTTTTTCAAATATACATCTAATGAGAGTCTCAGTAACAACGCCAGGGAGAAAAGCAGGGACACGTCAGCGTCAGGATATGAACAATTAGCATGACCCACGCGTACAATACAGCAGCTCATTGCTGCTAATCGCTGCTTGTGTTATTCATCTTGGAGCCTTAATTGACTTATTATGATAATTAAGAATTATAGGTCAGACGTGACTAGACATGCATCATCTGACCACTTATGGAGAGTCATTTCCATGTTTTCTTACTGCCTGACTGCTGTATTGTGCTTATTAACGAGGGTAATAATAATTAATATAGGCTAATATATACATGCAGAATTGGATCATTGGGTTTGCAGACCACCAGCAAACTGAACCTGTTTTAACAAGGTCGCTTCTCAATGAAGGTGATTACACGTTTACACAGATTTTCTTTTTCCTGTAAATACCCGTAAATGCACTAATCTTATTGCTGAAGGAGGTTCGCGCTGTAACACAATCATTAAGCAGGAATATTAGGCGGGCCATGAGAGAGAGGGTAATAAAGCAGCTCAGGAGCTTTTATAACAGACCAACCTGAAAGGAACCAGGGTAAAAATGTGTGGAGGTTTCAGTATTTATTCTGCCGGTGCTGGTGTGTTCAGGGTCGCCGCTGAAGCAGGAGACATCTGCTGCAAATTGCACAAATTCTGCCTAAATTATCAAAATTTTCTATTTCATTTGGAGGCATGCAAATTCACAGCAGCAGCTTCATGGCAACCAGGAATAAAGTTGTAAAAAAAGCTGTTGATAACTCTTCAACATCTGGAGATGAGTCAGATGTTGAAGTTGATAAAATCACGAGGAATTCTTCAAATAGGATGTGTAAAGGAACTCAAAAAATGTATTCAAAATGGCCAACTTCCTGTTGGTGTTATGGTTTCGGTCCGGGAGACCTTTTGATGCATTTTTAACATGTTGAAACATTTGCAGTGGATTTCATGTTTTTTTTCAGTTTGTCAGTCTGGGTCGAGTCTCTTTAATTTTCCTAGGAGGCTCTAGAGACAATTAGCCATGACCATTAATACAAAAAACAATAAATATTATATTTTACACCATTTGTGGCTTGTTAAAAAAAAGGTTCATTTTGAAAAAAAACAAGACCCCACTGTCAGCAGCTTAGGCCCTAATAAATGTGTGTTAAGATATAGTGGTGGACTCAGATCCTTAAGACAAAAAAAATACTGACATCTAAAAATACTCACAAGTAAAAGTCCTGAATTTAAAATGTTAAGTAAAAGTACAGTTGTATTATCAGCAAACTAATTTATATAGTGTCATACTGGAAGTAAAAGTGCTTGTTATGCAGATGTTACATGATACATTGTAGTTGTCAGACACAAATTATTATTCACAGTTTCCTTTTATAAAACATGTCTGGGTCTATAAATATGTACACAAGCATAAAACAAGACAAACTGTGTAACTAAATGTGCACAAATTCCACTGCAGTGAATCAATATGGACTGAATTAGTCTTAATTTAATCTTTGGTTCAAACTTGGTTGGAAAGTTATGACTTCGGATTGATATTCATTGATATATGATTTCTACACATGCAGAGATTGTCCTCTAGTGGCCACATGTGGGCATTACATCACCTTTTTTTTAATATAACTTTTATTTAAACAGGGTTATTTTGACAGGTGGTTAAGTCACTGGACGTCCTGTGTGTCTGCAAACATCTTTTTTACTGTACTTGATCACACTGGGAACACTGATGGGGCCCGGTCCTTCACAGGTGAGCCTGCGGAAGGTGAGTTTGTCTCTCGTCCTGCTGCTCAGCAGCCGCCTGCTGCTTCATGTGCACAGTGGTGTAAAAACCTCTGAGTGTGAACAGCAGGGCCATGACGCCAAAGAATGAGGCATACACCAGAAACTGAAACGAGAATCAAGATGTACTTCAACTGGGTCTGAATGATGATTTATAAACTCATCAAAATATTATAAATACATTTATACAATTATATTTTATAATTACTAAATATGTATATTTAATCATTATAATTCTATACTATGAATAATTTTTTCCACTCTTGATTTTAGTCTTCAGGGCTGTTTTATGATTCAAAAAAAATGAAAGAACAAATAAAAGATATTAAATCAAAATGTGATAAAATATCAAAAATAGGAATAATAAAAAAAACACAAATATGAGATAAAGACATGAGATAAAAAGTCAGTAATATAAAAAACTATATAAATGACACTCATATAATATAAATATACATATTTTGTATGAAATAAAATAAAATAATGAATAAAACGACATGAGTGTAAAGACATAATTGTGCAGTAAAAAGTTTAAATCATAAGGTAAAATGTCTAAATTGTGAATAAAACACAAATATAACACTAAAACTCAATGTAATAATTATTCTTAATTGACCAAAGAAAAAACTTTGAATTCGTTTAATGATCTGCCAAAGGAATAAGATAAATCAGGGTAATCCTGCTCAGTATTGAATTAATTGTTCCACAACACACTGAGAGTTGTTCAGATTATATTTTTTGGTGGATCTAATGAAACTGTCTCTGTGGGTGATTTTAACCCATTCACTAGACATGATATTATTTGAATTTAGACACAAAAATGCAAGGAAACTGGAATTTTGTGATTTGTTTTGTCAAATATATTAAATAAGCAAAGACTGTAGGCAAAAAATGTGATCTTAAAGGAACACCTCTATGCATTTTTTATGTTTTCTGTACCTGTGAGGTGATGGTGAGCTGCAGAGACTCGGTGTTGATGACGATGGCGGTGAGGAGGCTCTGCAGGACTGAGCCTACAAACCTGATGACCCCGAATACCAACGCGTAGCATTCTCTCTTTAGCGCCTTGGCTATCTGAAAACTGATAACCCACTTGCACAAGTTTAACAATGTTAAATAAAACTGATAAAAATCTGTGAGGTACAGGTTGATTAAAGTGTTAGTTAAGAGTTGTGAACCATGTGATGTTTTTTTATCCCTAATAAGTTGGAATGGAATGAAAAAAAGATAATTCTCAGTGTTGCACTAACTACGTTTTTGCAGTGTGCTGGTCATGGATAACCATGATGTTTTCTTACGTGCAGATGGTGTTGAGCTGCATGAAAACGGTTCTGAAGAGGAAGAAGCACGCGTAGCTGATCCAGATGTTGTGTGTCACGGCCATCAGGAACAGGGACCCCGTGATCAGGACCGTGAAGCCCCCCAGGACCAGCTCCCCCCACACGGACCAGTCCAGCGTCATGTGGCCCACGGCCACCGTGGCAGCAGCTCCTGCAGCAAACACACCAACAGAATTACTAATTCACAGCTAAATACTACTAGAAATAAAACCCTTTCCTACACTTACTGTATACAGTGGTTAATATATGGTTTCATTCAAGTAATTTTATCAAATTATCACAAAATAAATTTAACAAATGCATGTTAGAGGTCACACATTTCATTTTACTTTGCAGTCTTTTCGAGTCACCTTCGTTCTAAAGGTTTTCCTGTAGCATTTTAACCTGTCCCCTGATTGAATGGTGTTCACTTCCTCAAAAAGGTGAAGGTGGTTAATGAGTGAAAGTGATAATAATGAGAAATGTATATTGAGAAAAATGAGAAAATACAAATATATGACAAACCTTAAAGAAAAATGTGCAGTAAAAAGACACAAATATGAGATAAAATGTCAAAAATATAAATAGAAAGATGCAACTATGCAGTGTGGGTTTTGAGTGGACTTGTCATAGTTCTTTCTTAATCATTTAGGTGATTTCTTGTGTTGTTTATTCTATTTCTGATCATGAATGCAGCAGGAAACAGCTCCTCTCAGTGGTTGTTTTGAGCCACTTGGTGGCGCAGTGAAGCAGCAACAGCTGCACATGTGTGTGGAAACCTCAGCTTCAGATGGAGGGTCGCTGATTATTTTTGGATCAAACATTCTGTCTGACTCTGTCCTCTCACTTAATGTATTCATAATATTTATCATTTTCCATCACTTGCTTCTGTGCTAACAGCTGAATGTAATCATAATTCATTTAGTGTAAATACAGAAACCCTTAATTCTCCAGAGACATGGATCCATCTAGATCTTGATCTCTTCATCCACAGAATGTAAAGAGCATTGGCTAATTGCTTCACTCTTTTAAATATGAACATTTACTTTCTCATCCTGATCAATCAGTGATTATAGTACAACATAAACAGCAATCGGCCTCCTCTGGGGATTTGAAAACCACTTCATCAGCCGCCGCTGTAGCAGAGGGGTCAAATGCAGAAGGAATAATTAGACCGTATCGGTGTCAATCGGAGGTTTAAGGGTCAGCAGGGACCGAGAGAACGGTTTCATGCAGAGGATCAATAAAGCAGCTGCTTTCTACATCTGCTCACTGCAGGAGTCTTGTTAAGCCCCTAATTGGTTCTCATATCTAAGTTTTATGGGGCTGATTCAGCCCAACATCTCTTTATTGAACGTGAATCTGTTAATGGTGACTTTTAACAGGGGGATGAGTCCAGCATTTAATGTACAGGTTGTCTTAGGATAGAATTAAAACTGTTGAAAGTGCAGAAAAAGTTCAATAGAGAAAATTTTCAGATTTACACTAAGTACATATATATATATATATATATATATATATATATATATATATATATATATATATATATATATATATAAGTGGTTTGTAAGAAGCATTTCAAGGTCCTGTAGTGTGCGCAACCAGTTTCCAGACCTCAACCCCATATATATTCTTTTGAGGGAGTTAAAAGTCTGTGTTTATATGATCCTAATTAGTGACAACAGGCATTACTGATTTAAAAAAAAAACAAAAAAACATCAGAGTCAGATCTGTCAATCTCTCGTCATCCCTCCCTCTATCGAGAACAAGAGCCCAAGATATTTGACGTCCTCCACTTGATCTCAACCTGACTCTGAGGCTGCACTCCACCCTTTTCCGGGTGAGAACCATCGCCTCAGATTTGGAGGTGTTGATTCTCATCCAAGTTGCTTCACACTTGTTTGAACCTCTCCAGTGAGAGATGAAGATCATGTTCTTATGAAGCCAACAGGACCAGATCCTCCACAAAAAGAATCAACCTAATCCTGAGGCCTAACTGCAGCCTCTCATTGCCCTGCCTGCACCTAGAAATTCTGTCCACAACAGTTATGAACAGAATCAGTGGCAAATGGTAGCTCTGACAAAGTCCAACTACCACTGGAAACAAGTCTGACTTGGGACTACCCAATGTTCAGATGGACATGGTCAAAGTATTCTCCACAACACACAAGGTAGACTTGTTAGGAAAACTCCCATACACCCTCCAGGACTACAGGAGGTGTAAAGACCAGGTCCACAGTTCAACAACCAGGACAAAAAAGACAATGGGACCAGGACCTCCAAACAGACTATGGAAGCGGAGGAGTGTGATCCCCCTGTAGTTGGAGCACACACTCTGGACTCTGGACCCCCTACTCCACACTACACAACATCCTGACCCATCCTGAGGGACTCTGGCACATCTCATTCACCCTGGGGCCACTGAGGAGCTCAAAGATAGGATACCCCACCACTGGGTGGCGCTGTAGCAACATTATCAACACCTACCAAATAAAACTCAGCAAAGATGTTGTTGCTGTATCTTTAACTTCTAGATATTCAGCAGCTGCTTAATATTCCACAACAGACCAAATAGCTTTGTTGCATCATTCTCCGCCACCATTACTAAACTAACAACCATAGTCCAGCTAAAACTCAAACTAGAAACAACCTTAATTTCATTGAGCTCAGCCACAGACCCCTCTGATTGGAATATTTGTCCAGAGAAAACCTGAGAATATACTGTAACTAGATGGAGACTGAAGGAAATTGATGATTGAGTGGATGTAGGTGGGAGGGCAGAGCCCAGTTAACATCAGTATAAATACAATTAAACAATAGAAAGATGAACAAATTAGTATTTTAGAAGATGGATCTATATATTTAAAAAGTTGGCTTTGAAGATTAAGAAACCATGAGCATAATCCAGGCATTTGATTTACCTCTTCAAGTTTTCAAGCACAGTCGCACATTTTCAAAGTTAAAATACAATCGTCGGGCTCTGTGACAGCTGATCTGAAAGTGTAAAAAGCGTTTTCTCATCCAGATCCGAAGATTCTGGTGAGAGCAGGGACACCTTCAGCCGCTCAGGAGCTGAAATCTAAATGGAAATATATTCAGATGGAGTTTCATGCCAAATTAAATGGAAAACCTTGGCCAACCCTGACCTGGGAAAGTGAAAATTGAATTGAAAGTTCTGTATTGATTTAAATACAGTAGATGTTTAATGTGCAAATGAGTCATAATGACTTTATTTAAACCCCAGATAAATACAGCAGATGGGTCAAGGTGGCCTGTAAATCCTCTTTACAACTGTACTGGACCATAAAAGTACTGAGCATAACTCAGTCAGCTCTGCATACATTTGGTTTTATCATAATACTAATAAGCTACTAAAAATATGTTCTTTTGAGGCTCCAGGACATACAGTTATTAATATGCTTAATAGGAAAATAGTAAATTGTGTTGCACTTCCTCCCATATTTCATTGTGCTTTTAATCCATATTCATATATTCTCTGTATCGGTTTCCACCACATTTTTTCCTCAGGGATGTTTTCCATGTGCAGAATAGAAAGAGAAAAAAAAATACGACAGGGATCTTCGGGGAAATATCAGACATGGGCCCTACAGCTCGAGAGCATGTTGGGCGGAACCATTTACAAGCGGAAGGCGGCGTACAGCTGGATGTGGTTTACACAGAATAATTGCCTCAGGTTTCTGGGGAATACAACAACGTATCAGGACCATAATCAATAAAAGTGCACTGCTGGATGGCAGCAGCTGCTGCTCCCGTCTGGAGACGAGAGCGGCAATTAAACAGTCTAATTAATGCTGCTCCTGTTGTCTGAATGTTTGGGGGGTTGTGAAATACCAACGGTTTGTCTATTTATTCAATATTTTCTTTTTCTAGTGGTGGAATGTGTATAACATCCATAAGCTTCAATAACAATGTTTGGTCTTATTTTTACAAGAAGCCTCGAACCAATTCTGTTAAGCCAAAAATGTGGCGTTTACCAGGATTTATCAGGATTTGCACAGGTTGCCTTCAGTTTGGCATCAAAACTGGTGGTTGAAGAAGAATTTAAATTATTTTACTTTAAGCTGCACCTATGATTGAATGGTTCAAATGACATAAACCTCCTGGACTATGTAAAATAATGGTATAGTGGAACCATGGAATTTTGAGCTTTTGGAAACAGTGATCAACATTTTACAGCATTTTATGTATCAAACAACTTATAGATTAACTTGATACTCAAACCAGTTCACTGACCCAATGATCCAGTAAAATGCAGCTGTGTGATTTTCTGTTCTGTTTTGTTTCCATTTTGTTTCCAATTTATTTTAATGTTGAATTTGAAGGATCAATTAAGAAGTTTGATGGAAACAGCTAAATTCAGAAGAGTTAATATTTGATTGTTAATATTACTCTAACTGATACTTAACTCACATGACCTTTATAACAAAAAGGTTTTAGGTTAAATCTCCAGCTCCATCATTGATTGGTCGTTTCAATAATCAATAGATTAATCGACTTTTAAGATGAGTGTCTTCCCGTCCTTCACCTGCCAGTGTGCTGACGGCGTCGACTCCACCATTGTAGACGGTGAAGTTGTGCTGCTGGATGTGGACCCAGAGGACCTGGACGTACTCGGTAACCTGGTAGAAGCCGCATCTCCCCGCCGCCGCCCAGACGCAGAACACCAGCAGCGGAACAGAGGAGAAACATGTCCGGCAGTCCAGGAGGAGACGTCTCAGCATCCTGCTGACGCAATCCACCCCCTTCAGGCTCTTCACCCTGATCCATGAGCCCAGGTGGTCCCGGGAGTCCTGGGAGTCCTGGGAGTCCTCCACCTGCCCTGCAGAACACGTCTCTTTATGGAACAAATGTCTCTCGGGCATCGGCAGGAAAAAGGAGGTCATCAGAGCAGCAGAGATGGAGATCAGAGTCAGGACCGCCAAGCAGTACAGGGACACCCCCCCCACAGAGACCAGCAGCTGGGCCAGCAGTGACCCGGTGGCGTAGCCCACGAACAGGGCCCCCCTCACGTAGCCAGTGGCCCTCTGGTAGCGGCCGGGATGCACCATCACATAGATGTAGGAGGAGCAGGCCACGTCCGCCGCCGTGCCCACGCTGTACACCAGGAACGCCAGCTGGGCCCAGCGGACCCCCGGGCCCACCAGCATCAGCAGGAAGCCTGCAGCGTAGGTGAGGCCCTGCAGGACGATCACGGGCTTGTAGCCGAGGGGGTCCGTCACCAGCAGGACCGGGACCAGCAGAACCAAGCTGGCGTACGTCCACACCGGGTACACCTGGCGCATCACCTGGACGGGAGGGAGGAGGCGGAGCTTATTATTATTGTTTTTTTTTTGTTTTTTTTTAGAAAAAAGACACGTTTCTGCTGGTTGTTTATGCGAATGTGTGAGAAACGTTGACGCCCGCAGCGGATGCAGATCCTGTCAGTGATAAATGATGCCGTGATGGAAACAGGAAGCAGCGAGAGGGGGAACGGGAATGTGACAGGTTGATGAATTCCAACATTATGCTAATGTATGCACCCGGCGCAGCCTGAAGGGCAGCGTCATCCAAGCTGAATGAAATAATAAATACGCTCCTGGAATTCTTGTTGTCATTGAGTAGGTTTATTGTGTTTCGGTTTGGCCTCGAAAAGAATAATATTCAAAGAAGTATTTTATGACGTGGCCATAATACAGCATCTGAATCCAACATTTGTCAGATGTGACAACCCGTTTTTTATGCTAAATTTTTCAATTTAAATTCAATTCATTTTTCCTGTTTTTAATGGACTGCTTTCTGTGCTTTTAATTGACTTTTAGTTTTTTAGTGACTTTTTTATCCTTTTATTTAACTGCTTTTACTTTTTTTAATTGAGTCGTGCTGTTTCGTTTCTCATTTTTTTGTATTACTTTTATACTTAAACTTACCTTTTGTTAAATTTCACTATACAATAATATAATATTATTATTATATAATAGTATAAGTTGCCTTTAAATCCGAGCAGCAGGTTGTTTTTTATCCCACAGAGGATAACAGAGGATGAACCCTGAGTACATTAGTGGCCTCTGAACTGTCTATCAGTGTCTAAACCTTCCTTTAGCAGCATTTATACAACTTATTTTGGACTTCAGGGGTCACTTTTATCTGTTTTCTTTTTCCCAGTTTATAGCAGCATCTTATTTGTTAGATACAGTAGGTGCTGTGGCGGTTTCTAGGAATAGTTTTTACAAAAATAAATCCCTTAAATGAGTTGTTGTTTGCAGGTGCGAGGGACACAAATAAAAAAAAAAAAGGCTTTGCATGAGCTGAAACTGCTTCAGCCTGAGGAAACAGTTTATACAACTTCACCAAAACAAGAATAATAAAAAAAGTCAGAATCTGCCTCATGTTCAACAGTAGCGAAAACAACATTCAGTGTTGGTCCCTGAACTCAACAATATCTGCAGTCATGGTGACTCGGTTCATCTGGAATCACCAGACGTCCAAGGGGGTTAGGGTAAAAGAAGAAAAGTAAAAAAAATAAATAAATCAGTAATCTGGGGAGTGCCTGGGTACTGCTACCTAGAAGATGCCCCTGAAACATGTCTAGATACAATTCACAATACTAACTTTACAATTATATATGCAATATATTCTCGTTTATCTTTTCTTTTCAAATTAGGGATGTCTTATTAATTCTGAGGTATGCTATAATTACACTTCATATCAGCACAGTACATTTTTCTACTATATATATATATATATATATATATATATATTTACTGTAGTTGAGTTTTTCTTGTCAATGATAAATAATGAATTAGTATTTCATTCTAGGCCTTAGGCATCTAAAGGTTATGCTAATGCCTAATGCAATTCTTATAATAATAATATAATAATACCGGCAATATTCCTCTAAGATGAAATGTTAAATGTTTTATAAAACATGTGATTACTCCGCTTCAATCAGGTCATTCAAAGCCTTTAGGACAGATATTTACCTGCCCTGGCTAAATGTCCTTTAAATAATAAACAACAAACTATCAGATGTGATTTTTCTTTTAACTTGTTTCAAGTTCTTTTTATTTGATTTTGGTCACACACTTTTGACTAAAATATATCTTAGTCTACTGGCTGAAGTTCAATTCATTTCATATGTTTGTCTTTATTTTGTCTTTATTTGTATTTAATCATATTCTCTTTAAAAGAGAGGAAAAAAATAATAAGCAAACTGATCATCAATTCAAGATCATTCCATTTAATTATTTTGTAATGGTTTTATTTCCATCTTGTAGGAGTTTGCACATTATATTCATGTGCAAATTTCAAATGTACCTTAAAAACCCGAACATGTCTGAATAAATGATTCCTACATAAATGTCCATTCATTTGTTTTCATCATTCTTCATTACATTACATATTAAAATGCAGTTTTCCTCAGTTGCTCACTATTATTATTTTCACAGTTAGCTCAAGCTCCCACAACATTTAACTATTTATTCTCATCGTTGCAGCAGTTTGTCTTCCTCCAACAAATTCTAAAAGCTTTTGAACATGCATCAATTGCTTTCATACAACTCTCTGCTGTTTGACAAGATCATCATTCATATATATCATGTCAGTCAAAATAATCAATACTATACTCATTGCATCAAAAAATGCTGAAGTCAAAATCTGTCGAGCAAATTACATATACATTTTTTTTCCCTGAAAATTGATTAGTTTCTGTCAGACGAACCTCAGCTTTGGTGAGAAGGGCTGTGCTTAGCTTTAGCTGTAGTATGTGCATGAATGATTTACAGAACTGTGAACGTTGCATGTTCAGTTCCAGTATTTACTGCAATATCACTACAGAGCACAGCTCTTCACAAAGGGAGTTTATGTTTCTTGTAAATGAGGGTGTCTCTTTTCTTCTTTTACACAATGCAGTGGATAAATTACATTTACAAAGAGTCTTTGTTGTAAACTGTGACATACATACATACATACATACATACATACATATTCAGTGTCTTGTGTAAGTTACCTCACTAACCACAATAAGATGATTACAGCTTTCCTCTAGTTTTAAGTTTAAATATATTTAAACTATATATAGTTTATAGTGCTGCTGTCTTGATTTCCAGGTAATGTCACCAACATCTGACTTATACAGAACATTTAAGAGTAAAATGTCATAATGGAAACATTACAAAGTGTTTTGACTGTTAATAATAAAAGTTTGTGTCAGGATTTTTTTATTTAGACGACACTGACAATTTCATTGACAAGAATTCTTCTTTAAAGGAATCAACTCTCATTTTTAAGCAAGTGACTTTTGCAGATTCAAATGTTTTGAGAAAAGAAAAAAAAAAAACTAAACTAAAACCAGTGCATGAATCTGAAGACCTCCAGCTCTGATCCCTCACCTGCTCGGTGGTGAGGTTCTTGTAGGGTCCAGTGAGGAACTCAGTCATGTAGGGCTCTATGGGCCTCATCATGGAGCAGAAACCGTAGAGGCAGAGCAGCGAGGTGGGGCCCACCCACCCAGCACCGCAGGGGCTGCCACGGCCTGCCCCGCTCCAGCAGAAGCCCATTGTTCCTCTCCGGGGCTTAGTGTGGCGTATGATCCAGGTTCCAGGCTTAATCTGCGCGGATAAGGAGGAGGCAGATAAGACCAAGGTGAGAGTGACTGTGAACACCAAGTCACCCGCTCTCTGCTCTTTCTCACCTCTGAAGTTCTCCCGGATACGGGGAGACGGAGGAAAACTGTGAAGCTGTGAGTGAAGATACATTAAGATAAATATGAGGTGGGAGCCACTGGGGCTGCAGCAGGTTAAAATAAATACTGTCTTCAGACAGAAACACACTCATTTCTGCATTTTGAGAGCTCTGCACACTGCAAAAAAAAAAAAAAAAATATATATATATATATATATATATATATATATTCTTACCAGGTTAAAAAATATCTTAATTTTGGCACAATAGGTCCAATACTGAGTGAATTATCTAATATATATATAAAACCGTCTTTTTTAATTTAGTCAATTTAATCAAGTTTACTTTTACATTAAATAATCAGACACAATTTTCAAAAGACGACAGGAAAAACAGGTGTTGACTAAGGGATGAGGGTTAGGGGTTAGGTTAGCATGGAAGATAAAAGAGAACATAGGATCCTTCTTTAGAAAAAGGGTCCTAACCTTCAAGGAGTTAATGGTTAGGGGTTAATGATGAGGAATTTTGGGTTCGGGTTAGATTAGGTATTAGGGTAGGAGGGGACCATAGAGGGAAACGTAGGACCATATTCTCCGGTTACAGAACAAAGTGAGAATGTAGCTGGTATCTCAACAGATCCATGGTTACAGAAACATAAACTGTCAACATGTCCCCTCTGAGACTGAGCTGATGTTTCCACCATAAAATCTTGTTTTACTGTAGCAATTGTATGATAATAACGTCCCGATCAAAGGAAGAGTAAATAATTTTACAAAGCGCTTACTCCTCAGCTGAGACACTTGGCCACAGCTCCCCAGTTTCCCAATTATTCACAGTAGCTCGCCTGATCAGATAATGTTCAGCACTCAGTGTTTTGTCATAAATAACCCGTTCAGAACTTTAAAGCGAGTTCTGGAGTTCTCCTTGTGTCTCCTCAGTGGATTCTCAGCACTTAAGGAAAGGAATAAGCAAGGCGAGCACTCCGCTGAAGAGAAATATTCATCGTCTGTAATTTAAAATATCCAGCAGCGACTTATGAGTCAGCAGTGGGGAGTCCACAGAAAAGTCAAACTGTCAGACCGTCGCTGGGACTTTATTCTCAACATCAAGGTCACCAGCCATGAAAATATTATTCATATTAATATATTTAGGATTCCTAGCTTAATGTTGCCAGACTTAAAGCACCATATGATGTTCAGTGACGTGGCTGAGAGGACTAATGTAGAAGCACTTTGTCCTTCACACTCTCAGAGTATGATTGTCACCAAGAGTCTTTTTTTATATTCGATTCTCTCCTATGGAGTCTGGTTCCCTTCAGGTGTGTTATTAAGGCTACACTGCAGAAAAGGGCAAACTGTCATCGCTGTCATCATAAATTCACCTGGGTTTTCATTTATACGCTACCGAATCAGTATCTATCTATCTATCTATCTATCTATCTATCTATCTATCTATCTATCTATCTATCTATCTATCTATCTATCTATCTATCTATCTATCTATCTATCTATCTATCTATCTATCTATCTATCTATCTATCTATCTATCTATCTATCTATCCATCCATCCATCCATCCATCCATCCATCCATCCATCCATCCATCCATCCATCCATCCATCCATCCATCCATCTATATATCTATATATGAAACCTTAAACTTACATTGAAAAAACTCAAGAAAAAAGAAGAAAGTTGATAATAAATGGTTAAAGAGCTTGTCAGTGATCATTCAGGAGACATGTTCACTATCAGCATTTTGCAATTTTCCAGATAATTAATTAAAGTTAATCAAGGAGTTAATTAAAAACGCTTCCTCATTATGTTGATAAATGTTATCCGGGGGGCAATATGTTTCTCTGAATTTGTATCTGATGTGACGAGTATGCAAAATGTCTTACTTTTGTTGATTAATCACACAATGTCATTACTTGACTTATTCTATTCTCAGTTTCTGTTTCTCTTCTGCAGCTTTTGTACAGTTGCTGTATGTATTTGCAGAGAAACATCTGAAAGAGGATGGGCTTTGCTTTGCTTTAGTTTTAGACAGATACTAACACGTTAATTCATATAGTTCTATAAGCTGATAGAGACATGGAGAATGACACTAAACAGGGACAGGGCCGTCCTCTCCATCCAATCTATTTACAGATGATGGACCTCTCTCTTATTTTCAGAAAGTAGTTGCTCATGTTTCCTTCTTCTTTGTTCTCTGTTATATACTCCAGTATGGACTTATGCGAGGATCAAGGTATCAAGGTATGTTACCATCTACCTTTACATTCTGTCTGTACGTCTGTAGTAAAGATAGTGGTGGGCTGTCTTATGATAGCTCAGGGATACTGCAATCAGAGTGAGGGCCGTGGGAGGCAGCAGCAATGAGTAAATGTCTGAAATTGCCTGCTGGTTGTAGGTCGGAATGGAGCTCAGCAATGGTGATGGACATCAGGAATCTGATCCCACGACCTCTGAAATGTTCTCGTTGTCTCTGCTGCACAGTTTGCACATCCGACCTTTTCCATACATTAGCAGGAAGAAGAAAGACAGAACTCTACATTTGACAAAACAAAATTGTTAAACCTTTACCATACTTGTACTTGGGTTATTCACTTATCTATCTAATTATTGTCCTTATACTGTTGCTTAATAATGTATTTTCTAGTCATGCAACATTCAGACTGACTAAAACACTGGGTGGGACTTTCTTTCCTTTTTAAAGGACAAACACCATGTTTTACTTTAGGTAGTCAAACAAGACAACATTATTTCTATATAATAATGTGCAATGTATATATTGCACATCTTAACCACAAGTTAATACAAAGTGATTTACACAAGACATTACGAGCATAAATAAACATTTGAGAAAAGGTAAGAACAGTAATTAAAAGAGAAGGAACATGAACAAACTTACAGTACTTTACTGGATTTTAACCATGTCTCATTAGAGATTTAAAAAAAAAAAATGAAAAGAGGCAAAAAGACACTGAGAAGGAAGCTCAAATGTTAAAAACCTCAAGATACATTTAAAAACAGTTAAACAGCTGAGCAGATGAATATCACCTGTGGAGTTCCACAAGGCTCCATCCCGGGGCCTCTGCTATTAAATGTCTACATGCCCCTCCTAGCTCTGCTTATGGAAGACAACTGAAACTTGGGAAACTGCCCTAGAACAAAACCGCAATAGTACTGTGCCACAACTTTATTCAGAGACCCTGAGTAGTTTGGTTCTTGGTTTTGAAACTGTCTTATTTTAATGTGAGTCAATCTATATTACCCACACTTGTTTATATATCCATTTCCAAAAAAATGTTGTTTCTACTAGGTGTACTTTAGCAAGAAGCAGGAAGACAGAGACAGAAAGCTCCATCTTCAAATACAGGGAGCTACGGTTTGTGATATGTGGGTTCTTTTGGGCAGAACTTCCCGAACCTCCTAATAGGGCCTTTAACCAAAGAAGAACAAGGATTACAAGTCAGTGGTCAGTGACGTTAAAAACACAAACCCGCACCCTGAGTACTTCAGAGCCTAAATCCATTTTCCAAATTCACAACTAAGTCTGGAGAAGCAGCTTTAGGTTTTATCTCCACAGATCTGAACAAAGTCACAGAAACTTTCCTTGCTTTAAATCAGGGTGAAGAGTTTTGTTTCCCTTTCATTAAATCACATTAGAGGGTTCAATATTTTACACTGGAATGGAGCTATACTTCCCTGTTGTATTGTAGTTTATTTTCTGTTTACTTCTTTTTAATTGTATTTAAACTTACTTTTTAATGCCTTATTTTCCCATTTTGTCTTGATGCCTTTTTATGTTTTATATAAAGCACTTTGAATGGCCTCGTTGAAATGTGCTCTACAAATACTTTTCCCTTTCCCCTCGTTGCTTCTGAACTGCAGCATCTGACACAGCGACTGTTCAAAGGAGACGCAGATGTATTGATTCCTGACGCTTCACACACCAAACTCGGCTTCCCACAATCTCCTTCTGTTTCTTCCTCGCTGGCAAATCATGTGAGGCTGTGGCTGCCGTCAGGAGCCCGACTTTGAAAGAAACGGGGAGTGTGTGCGGTTGTGCGTGCGTGCATGTGTGTGTGTGTGTGTTAGTGCGCGTTCGTGGGTTATGTTAGTGTAGGTGTTTGCAGACTGATAAGCATGTGTGTGGCGTTTGGGTGCAAAACACAACTTCTGTGCTTAGTTGATAAGATGTGGAAGTTCTTTGTGTTTTCTTTTCTTTTGTCTCTCCCTTCGTTGCGTTGTGCCTGTTGTTGAACTCACTGGATAATGTGTTGTATGTACAGTTCAAGGCTTTTCAGCTGCCAGCAAACAGCAAATATTCAGAAAAATGTAATTGCTGCATTCTAAACTTAGCGTGAACCCTAAACTTAATCATTTTTCTGTACTTCCACTTTAATGAGTGTCAATCTACATTTCATCATCTAGCAAAATAAATCTATTAGAGCCTTGATAGCACCTTAATGGAGTACACAGTCTGTATATTCTGCAGGTAGGGATTCAGACTTGACATCACAAACAAGCAGAAATGAGACAAATATCCTCAGTACATGAAACACACACACACGCGCAAAGAAAAAAAACAAATGAAGCAAAACTCAAGACAAAGGAATAAAAACTAAATCAATGAAAGAAAGGAAAAAGCAAAAGCAATAAAAAAAACAAACACACGCTCTGACAACGCAAGAAAGAAAATGAAAAAATTGTCAGAAATGATGCTTTTTTCTGAAAGTCAATCTTCGCCACCCTCAAGGTATTTCATACTGCAAGAAATGTAATTATATCAGGTAAAAGTATTTTGTTTTTGATGCAATTATCTTAGAATAGTATTGCACTGGTGGGCCATTTTGCTTATTTCATGATTTGTTTCTTGATTTTAGTCAAGTTAATATTGTTTACTTTTACATTTTCAAAAATATAACCAAACCAAAGACAGGAAAAATTTGAAAAAAGTTTAATGACTTGTTAATGGAAGAAGACAAATCAGCATAATTCTAATCAATATATTTTTCACTTGTTAAGGTGTATTTTTTGTAGAGCAGCGCTTCAGTCTGAAGTTTAAATGTCACATTTGTGGCAGTTGTAGGATGGTAGTTGTAGAAGAACTGTATTATGTCTGAAGACCAGATGAAAATACAGAATATAAATGAAAAAAAAAGATGAAAATACATAAACTCTGAAAGGTAACAGAGGTTTTTCTTACAAAATTAATCAATCTGAAAATAAATGAGCGTGTTTAAAAGTGATACAGTTTGTCAATGAGTAATAGTGAATATTATAGTGGTGCAGATGTTATGTTAGTGTGTGCGTTAGGTGTGTTAAATAAATATACTTAATAATAGTCAGTCATTACATAAAGATGCACTCAGCTTCATCATATTGGGGTTGGTAAACATCCGATTGTTCAGTGCACAAACAGAAACTCTGGGAAGCGATTTGTGATCTAGCTGAGGGTTATAACTCCACGCCACTAGATGGAGCTGTTGCTTCATCCCACGCATATAACCTCACCCTCGGCTCTGTGAAGAGGGGGCTTCATGACACGTCTCTGGCAATTCTGACAGCCTCAGCCTCAAAACTTGCGAGGACTGCAGGAAAGAGCAGCGAGTGATTGACACGTTGATGGAAAGAGAAACCGTGAAAAAACCTCAGAACCAGCTGTCTCAGTCGAGTGGCCATCTGCCGGTTTCTGTCTAATTGGATGATTGCTTCGATTGGAACGCAGGCTTGATTGCTAAATATTTTGTCTCCATATGTTCTGAATTATCTTTTGGCTTGTTTAGTGTTTCTATACAGTAGTAAAATATGAAGCAGAATTGTTAATAGCACAGGCAGATAGAGTCAATGGATCAAAGCTGCAGCTGACGGCAGATATGGTCTATGATCTATCGATGTGCTTCTGGTGAAGATATAACTTGGTCCACAGAAACATATAAAGAAGTGTGTTGTCGGATTAAAGCTGAGCCGCTGACATTCTGCTCACTCAATAAGGCGACTTTGAGAAATACTGTAAAGATCCAGGATTTCACAGGATGACGTGTCGGAGCTAACACCAGGGAGCGACTGGCTGTGTAGTGCTTTGCTAACATACAATGTTTTGTTTGCTCATATTTTTGAATCTGTAAAATTATAAAAAAAAGGTAACTTGACTAAAATCAAGAAACAATTTGTGTGTGTGACAAAAATAGACCAGCTGCGAAAAACTAGAGAGATAACTGATTTGGACTTTATTATGATTGACACACCATATGGCCCATCACAGGCAAGGACAAAGATCATACCATTATGTGAAAGACTGGTAAGGGCCAAGAGACACAGAGAGATAGATTTAACTGCAAGTAAATAATTACTCACAGGCAACGTACAAAGGAGAAACCAAAAAAAAAGTATTCAGCTGCAGTAATGTTGGGGTTAGGAGCAGAATGTGCAGTATGATCTACACCTCTGAATGCAGTTTTCATTCTACCTGTCAGCCCAGCTCAGTCTCAGATTGGAAACGGCGACAGTTTATGATTCTGTAAATTACAGATGTGTTGAACGTCAATGACGGGTGACATAGGAGGTTTGGGTGGATGGATCAGTGCTTTGTTTCATGTCCAGGGGATGAGAAGTTGCAGCAGACAACTGCTGCTAACACTACTTCAATTAACTAATCACTCAATTGAGTGATTAGTTACTAATTATTATAGTTTATTAATCACCAACTACTTTGAAAAAATCTATTTGAGTCATCTTAGAGAAGACAATGTTCAAATTATCTTGTTCCAGCTTCTCAAATCGGGTTATTTTCTTGTCTCTTCAGTCTTCTATAATAGTAAACTGGTGATCTTTGGGTTATGGATTGTTAGTCTGGTCAACAAAAGACAGTTTATGTTGACTCTTCAGCTTTGTAAAACAGTGGCATACATTTTACACCATTTTATGAACCAAAAATTGAATCCTTTAATCTCTTCAATAATGGATAGATTAATTGACTATCATTAGTTTCAGCCCTAAACAAACCTCAACCACAGCATTACAATGTCAAACAGTGAAGTGAAAGTCTCTATCCCTATGAAACGTTGACAGCATATCTGCAAAAACTGTCCATGCCTTCCTCTGGAGGCTGGTTGGAGATATTGTAAAGATCCAGGATTTTGCAGGATGTGGTTTTCACCTACAGTAATGCGGGGATAAGATGCTGTAGCCTCTCAACTCTGACCAGAATCTATAATATGATCGACACCTCTGGATGTTCCTGTTTTCTAGCTGTCAATTGGAGGGAAATGAACAAAACAAAAAAGGCTTTTCATCATGCATTCTGCCAGAGAACTATCTTTGGCTTCCCTTCTGAATAACAGAGGACCTGAAAGAATATTTTCCCCTGCATAAATAAGTGATTTCAGTTTGCCATGGAAACACTGCAACAGCAATGACTGCGGCTAATCACTAACAGCGAACAGCCTAGCGTTACCTGAGGGAATAAAGGCCACCTACGTCTGTCAGTTTGCTTAATGAAACGGAAAAGAGAAACTTCTGGAATTCAAATGTCACTGAATGTCAGTAAAGCACAGTAAAGCTCCGATCAGCATCACGAATCACAGGAAAAATCACAGCATTGGAGCGGCACTGTGATATTTACATAAAAGGGAAACAAATACTGTACAAAATGACAGTAAATCTGCTGATGTGTGTGTGTGTGTGTGTGTGTGTGTGAGAGAGAGAGAAAGACAGATGACAGCAGTCACTCCAGTGTTTCCTTACAAAACTCATTTCTTTCACACTTATTACAAGAAAAAAAAAAAGAAAAACTCTGCATGACCTGGAGACGGGAGATGGAAATTAGCTTTCTGCTTAATGTGGAGATAATCAACATATGTGCCTGTTGTCCTTCTGTACCAAACAAAGAAACAAAACTATCTCTCTGCTCTCTCATTGATTTTCAAAATCTAAACACTGTCAATAACTGTTGAGAAAGGTCAAACGTCGAGCTGACTGATGGCGAAGCGTCTGCCCACTGACGACCATTAATATTGCAAATTAGATGTTTTAATTTCAGGTGGGAGGTTCGGCGACTCTAAATCAGAAGTGGCCATTATGAAACCCTCTGGGTACGAGCAGCATTTCTAATGTGTCCTCAAGTCTGGCTGCACTGTCCCCAAAACACCTCACAACCTTGGTTTTATTTCTGACTGTTTTTATCTTTTGATGCAGAGATCATCAAGGCTGTATGATCATGCTTCACCGCAGTGGCATTTAATAGTTTAGTACTATACTAATTGTATGAGTTTATACCTTTCAATGAAGTCACATCTAAATTATTCATTTGAAATTGACTTCTATTTTAATTTATTCGATTTTTTTTTCTATTTCGCTTAAGTTTAAATGTATTTTTTGATAATTTTTTTTTTTTGGTAAATGGATGAATTCGCTGTTGTTGGACCCTGGGAAGAAGGGATTTGACAAGGCAATGACTAATGGGAAAATAACGGAATAAATAAATAGACGAACCAAAATGAAAAATGTCATCGCTCATCGCTTCCAGACTCAACCACGTTGAGTCCAGTATCAGCGAACACAACATTCAGAAACTCCAACCAATCCAGACTCTTAACCTGCACCAGGAAAAGTCTGCCTGTGAGGAATTATTACTTGTCTTTGAAGCATTATGTGGCCTGGCATCAGAAGATAAAAATATGTTATTATTTAAATGGAGACGTCTCAGAACTTGTTTTTCTGTTTGTGGCAGAATCTCAATCCACCGCTGCTTTGGTGATTTCATCAGCACTAAAACTAAACACTAAAGACATGCTGCAACAGATCAATGCCTGAAACATAAATAATGTATTTCAGTTAAAAACACTCGTCAACCGAACTCAGGGAGGTAATAATGTTTAATGTGGTTGGAGCAGGAAAGTCAGTAAATCAGTATCTGGCGCTGCTTTATGCTGTAGGAAAAGCTTCATCCCCCGCAGCAGCAGGTCTGATTTGTTGATAAATCTGCAGCTGCTGAGAAACGTTACACAGCTTCACTGTGTTTCCCTCCATTAAATCCCAGAGAACGACACTAGACTGCTGCAGTAGAACTACACACCTCTAATACTCCATCCACTGACTGGTTAACCGACTAACTGACCGACCGCTCCACTGACCAACCAACCAACTGAACGATCAATTGACCGACTGATTAATCAACTGACTGTCTAACCATTTGACCGGCCGACTAATGACTCAACTGACAATGTCAATCCATTGGATCAACTGAACAATCGATCAATCGATTGACCGACTAACCAATAAATAGACTAAGGGATCAACCAATCAACCAATCAACCGACCGACTAATCGTTCAACTGACTCTCCAACCATTGGACCAACTGGACAACCCACCAATTCATTGATTGATCAGAAATATTTAAAAATCTTTTCATCTTCAAATTTGAGGTTGCTACTGTCTAAGCGCACATACCTGTACATTCCTCAGACTGACTGACTGACCAATCAATCAATTGATACCAATCATAAATATCTAAAAATCCTTTCTTCTTCTCACTAAATGCCCATTTGCTGTTGTCCTGTTGTATTGTGCTGCAGGTTTATTTTACCTGGCTGAGTTTAGACAGAAACTCCAGAACCTCAGAGACTCTGACTTCCCTCCTGTTCCCTGCCAGTATCAATGCTGCTGGGCTTATCTCGAGGGTTAAAGATGACTTAAGTTAAAGTTTGCAGGAGGAAAGTTCATCGGAATAATTGCCTAATGTCACACTCCCGTACTCGCTTGTTGCTCTTAAAAGGTTACCAGACGAGTTCTGCGCCTCTCACTGCTTACGGTCCTGTAGGTCACAGATGACTTAAAACCAATTTAACACGTCCTAAACAGACAAATGAATTTAAGAATCAGACTCAATATGACAATATTCATGCCGGTTGGAGCATATCTATTAGGAAGCAGCCATTAAAACTCATTAGGGCTTGTTTGGGGAGGACGGGAGGTCCGTGGCACCAATCAGCCCAGGTCACAGCTGAGATGATGGCGTATCGCTGTGGGCTCAGACTGATGAGTGTCTGACGCTACCCCTGATGCCGACAGAGCTGCAGGAGCAGGGGGGGATGAAAGCCCACGTATCGGCTCCTCTCCACATCATGTCAGGCTTGTCCTCTTTTGCTCCGAACCAATATCCAAACCCCTTGTTCTCTTCTTCCTCTTTCAATCCCTCAATCTGTCATTTGTATGGGCGGCTCAGCAGTAAAGAGACTTTTTTATCAGCTCCAGTGTTTGTGAGCATGATTCACGCCTTCAGACCTGCTCCATCGCTGCTTAATTCCATTATTTCCTTACTCTATTGTCTTCATTTCTCCCTCCTTTATGTGTCTTTCTGAAATACTTCATCCAGATTTGTGGGTGTAATTATGGCACTGCAAAAAAAATGATTTAGTTTATTTATTTGTTTGTTTTTTTGCCGTCAATTAAATCTTTTAAAATCTATTGAAAAACACTGCAAACATGAAATCTTATCAGGAGAAAATATCTTATAATGATTTGTCTGATTCTTTTAACAGGTCTATATATAAGCAGGTGAGAAGGGGAGGTTCATCACCTTCTCACAAGGTCATCTAACTTTTTTGTTGAATTTTTCTTTTGATTCATTTAGGATTGGGGATTACTTTTTTTTGTCATGTGTGTGCCCTTTGTTTCATAGTTTTGATGTTTTAACTCATATTCTTGAACTTTCTTGATATATATTGTTATTTTTTTGACACAAGATGTAATTCATACAAATAAAATATAAACATATAAATATAAAAATCATAAACTTGAAATTAACAAAATGATCTGTCAATGAAATTAGATGATGCAATAATAATAACTACATAATATTGAATTTATAAATTGTGTGCTTATGAATAGACCCTTTTAATGCACTTTACAATTTAATGCTCTATTATCTTTTTCTAGACTTTTTTTTTTTTTAATTGCATGTTTTTATTTTTCAGTTCTGACTAACGCGCATAGAGTTTTCCCCTCTCCCTCCGCTCCTACCCCTGTGTGTACAATATTTCCATTTCATGTTTCATTTTTGCCAGCAAAACACTGGGTCCAGATACGGGGATGTCATTTTGGTGAAGAAAGAAGAGGAGGAGGAAGAGGTTCTTTTATTTTTCCTCCTGCTGGTTCTCCTGGACCTGAGCACCACTCAGCACCTATTAAGCTGCTCTCTTCCACATCCTTCCGGTTTCACCCGTCCGCAATCAACTAATCATTTTCTTCATCTTCATCTTCTTGCGTGTTTAGTGAAACTCTATTTTCGGCTCAAGGAGAGGATACAGCTCTTAGTAATAATCATCTGAAAACTGTAAAAGCTCCGGGAAATATTAAATCCTCCATAATTAAGATAATAATAGATAATTATCACAATTCTTTGCTTATGACCATTATAGAGAGACAGATTCAACAAGTGGCAGCAAGTCCTTTAAATCAAATTTGATGAATGCAGGACAATCAGTGTTTGACCTTTTCAGGCAAGTTAACACTGAATAAATCCTAATGAATCGGGATATCTGCAGACACACTGTCCCTTTTTAATCTCCAGATCCAGTAAATGTTATGCTTTGTGTCTTTTCTATTAATCTGCAGCCGTGCTAATTTCCTATTAACCTTGAAATGTTAATGGAAACAGTAAAGGTCCCGTATCTACACTTCTCAGGGTTTTTATTTCTGTTGAAGCTTTGCTCCTCTAACATGATATAGCTGAAATTTTAGTTGAAAAAAAAAGGTAAAATTACAGTTCAACTTGGAGTTTCACGTCTCTAATCTCCATCTCTTCTGATCTTTGGATTTTCACTTGGAAGAAAAAAGTAGATACAATGTTGTTAGCAGAAGTGCACTGCAAAAAATGAAATTGTATTAGTTAAAAATATCTTGTTTTAGGTCAATTAGTCCAATAGTGAGTAATATTATCTTGTTCCTTTTGCAAAACATTTTACTTCTTATTTCATTTTTTTTAATTAATTTTAGTCAATTTAATATTGTACATACTCAAACATATGAGTAAACCATATATATAATATAAAATACTACACATTTAACGTCAAAAATATAAATAAAATGAAACAAATATGTAATAAAAAGTCAAATAATGTAATCTCAATCTTCAGATTACAATGCAATTTAAATAAAAAAAAATAACTAAGTGAAATTGAATAAGATAAACCAGGACAATTTTACTCAATATTGTAATAATTGTACCACTTCATTTTTCCTAGGTTTTTTTGCAGTGTACTGTATGACCTCACAAAGTACAAATGAGCAGTAGGCTTCAGGCTGTGTGCATTTCCCAGTTGTTTTGGATGTTTTATTTCGTGGAACACTTTATATTAAACCGCAGAGGCGTTATGCTGATACTTGTCTGTTTGCAGGATCTGGACCTTTACTGAAGAAAAAGAAGAATATAATTGACTGTGCATTTTAAGCAACTGGGGAAAAAAAAAAGTTGCACCCTGCATTTGATTTAGGAATTAATTATTCTAATGAAAGCAGGAATCCACTTTAAGGTCAAACGAGCTCCTGGCAGAAACATTTGGTATTGGAAGTTATACTGTATGTTAATTAAAACATTCATCCGAGAGCATCGCTGAGCCAAATGCTGCTTTCTAATGACCTTGCCCATCAACTTAACCTCATGTTGCTGCTCTCTCTTAATGAGATTGGCTCATTATAAATTAGTGCTGTATTATAGGCCATCTGAAAATAGAAAACAGTCGATTAATTCTCTATGAATTCAAGTCATTAATCAAAACATGATGCAGTTAGAGGAACCGTGGCACCCGGTCACTGTTGAGACTTCACCTTAGGTAGAACTTCGACTTCCACAAAATGTTGAGATACAATTTATTATGTTAATATTTTTAAAAGAGACTGATGCCTCATATTAAGAACCGATATTCTTTTCCAGTAAAAGATTTGAATAACCAGTGCAAAAATAACTTCTTATTAGGTAAAAAACATCTTGTTTTTAGTACAATTTGTCCAATTTTGTTGAATTGTTTCATTCAATTAGCAGATTATTTATATTATGTATTTATTTTTAATTTGATAATAGTCAAACAAAGATTGAAGATTATGTTTGTCTTCTCCTTCTTTTTTATCTCATATTTGTGTTGATATTATTTACGTCTCAAATTCTCTAACTTATTTAATAATAATAATAATAATATTTTGACTTGTTTTCTTTTGTAGATTTTTTAATTATGATAAAAAATAAACAAGATTAAATTGACTAAAATAATGTAAAAAAAAAAAAATTAAGCAAAATTATCTGCCAACGAACAATTCAAAATATTTCATTTAATTTTATGTTGTGTAGATATTTTTCATATAATCCTTTTTTATTTAATACCACTTATAATTAACTTTAAATTGAAGTTTTTTTTTTTTTTTTTTTATGAACATAGAAAAAAAATATCTCAAATCACTGTCTTCTTGTCTGAGACAGTTGAAGTCAACCTTTCTGATTAAATTGAGACAAAAAAAATAAATTAAGCAGAATTATTCACCAATAGAATAAAATAATCCTAATTCTAGTATTGGACTAATCGTACCTAACACAAAATATTTTAACTTGCTAAGACTGAATGTTTTCTAAGTGTCAAACACTGAATTCACCCGAAGCCGAGCATATGCAACATACGCGTGTATAAAACCTTCACACCTCGCTTTGAAAGTCCACGTAGCGCTGCGTCTCTGGACCCTTCAACCTGTGAACAGCAGCATCTGCGCTGCTGTCAACACTGAGCTCTCTTGGCAAACCCAGGAAGTGCATAATGAACTTTATGAACTTGTAAAATGTTGGTTTGAACTTTTGCTCCTGGCGGTGGAGCGAGCGCCTCTGAACCAGAACACAGGCCCGCACTCGGCAACCTTCTCCATCTTTTTCTAATTAATTCTCTGTGGAGGCTTCGGCGTGGAGGCCAGGCTCTCTTGTTTCCGACAGTAATAGATGTTCTCCTATACAAAAAAGAAGTGTCCCGGGTCAGGGAGATAGAGGACAGTATAGGAGCCTGAAGCTCTTTGCAGGAGTCCGGCGTTTGATTGTCGCTGCTGCCTTTAACCTCTCCGTGTGCTTCCAGGCGAGCTGATTCTCTGCTGTCTGACCCGCGGGGAGCTTTGTCGATAGAGAGCAGCTGTTTATCACCGTGTCAGGAAATGAGATCAGAGCCTCTTTTGGCAGGATGGAGCCTCGGAAGCAGCGCTGAGAGCACTGGATCTGATCCTGAACATTAAACACAACTCGTACGTATAACTATGGCAACGGTTAATGAGTCACGTTTGGGAGGCAGCTCCGCTCGATTCGGATGTTCAGTATGCTCAACCAGCTCAGCACATTTCAGAAGCATCTTTTTTGGAGAATCCTAGAAGTCTCTCAGTGCATTTTTAGAATTTTAGAATTTTAGAAAGGTCTCGGATGCAGCTTGGCACATTTCCGACGGTCTTCAGAAACATTTCAGAATTTCCAAAGAATCTTAGAAGTGTTGAAGGGTTTTAGAAGCAGCTTCGGACATTGGTCAAAGCTTCACGGTCAGTCTATTTCTGACGGAGGCCATGCCAGAACATGATTAATGCAGATTCACTTCACTTGAACTTCATTATAACCAGAAGGCCATGGCCCAAGTAGAGAGGGTACCCATTTCTTGAGCCCTCCACTTAATCAGAGTCATAATTTGATGTATTTGTACATGTCGTGAATGAACTTTGTGCCACAGTATGTTGAACATTCTAGAATCAACAGGTCAGACACAGAAAACTCTACAGAGGACAAAAAGGTAAAAATCAATGAGTTTTACTGTAAATGTAACACACACCTTCAAGGAAAGCAATCACAAAAACTGGGAAAGGAAAGGAAACAGCAAATGTCAGACAGACACATGAGAATCATATTAATCCAACTACAGCCTCACAGCTGATTCACTTCCTGTGGAAAATGGGGTTTAAAGAACTGAACCTTTTCTCAACAAAATCAGAAATCTCCTGTTTAGAGCCAAACTGATGATGAGCTGATCCATCTTAAAGTACAGGTATAAAGCTGAATCTGATCCAGCAGAAATATGGCAATTGGAGAGAGTCTTGGAGGCTTTTCTTGCTCTCGTTTTTTTTTGCCAAGAATGTCACGCAGACGTGATGTTTCTGCAGTAGGAATCTGGATTAAACCCTAACTTTCCACCAACATGCCTGGAGCCGGGGTCCAGTTCACCTCACCTCCCGTCCCCGAATTTCACACCTGCAAAGTGCGGGATAGGGGCGCCACCTTCGCTGCTTTCCACTTGGCGCCCGATTGGTTCTGATCGGAGGCCTTAAAGGGCCGAGCCAATGGAGCGGAGCCTCCCCATGTTTGATATGCCAGGTCTCTGCTTCCTCATCCAGGAAGAACAGTGATAACATAAAGGCAGGGCCAAAAAACACATCGATAAAAACCATCCATAAACGTCCACTGTCCTTCACACACCCGGCCTCCTCCTCCTCCTCCTCCTCCTCCTCCTCCTCCTCCTCCTCGTCCTCCTCCTCCTCCTCCTCCTCCTCCTCCTCTCAGATTCATCCACACTGTGGTTTTGTAATTGCCTCAGCAGCCTGGTTTCTGAGAGGCAAGTCTATTAGGGGAGCACCGGAGTGGAACATAACATTTTCACTTTCAATTAGGAATGAGGCCATACATACATGATGGGGTAGGGGGGATGGGGGGTGGTTTGGGGGTGGGGGTCGGTCCCTCCTTAGGGGCAGACTGATGAACTTGGGGGTGGGGGAAATGACGCAGCAGTGGTCGGAGCGGCCGGACTCAGCCCACTGATTGTGCTGCAGACATCTAAGTTTTGCTTTGAGTGAATTAAGTGCTCATCAGAATGCAGAGGTAAGTTTGTAGTGTGTGTGTGTGTGTGTGTATGTGTGTTTGAGTGTGGAGCGGTCAGCATTAAAGAGAGGAAATTGCACCAGACGGAGCTAACGGAATAAATTCAAACTCACGACACGACAATTACCTGAGCTCAGTGGGAGCGGCGGTTGTAATCCCCATAGACTGGACCTGCAGTCATGTGACCTGTCTGTTGACTTTAATCTGACACGATTCCAGGGTTAATACAGATCAATGTAGATCAGCACATGCATGGTCCTCACAACCATTTTATCCTCAATCACTCCTTTCTAATTCTTTAAATTCTGCACCTAAGATGCAGGGATATTTGGGAAGAGTATCCTAATAGTTGGCTAGAATATCACTATATTTGAAAAGAATATCCTGATATTTTTAATAAATTTAGAAAAAAAAAATGTTTTCTGGAACATAATATCCCGATATTTAAAAAGAATAACCTGACATCTGAGAATATCCCAATATTTGAATATAATATCCTGATATTCAAATAAAAATAGCCAGACTTTTGAGAAAAAAAAAATCAGTGTTCATAATAATATCCCTATATTAGAAAGTAATGATATGTGAAAAGAATATCCTGATATTTAAAGAATAACTTGATACATAGAATATCCAGATATTTAAAAAGAGCATCTCAATATATGGAGATATTGCAATATTTAAAGAGTATCCCATTATTTGGGAAAAACAATCACGATATTTGAGAAAAACATACAGTAACAGTATAATACATTGACAAGAATATCCTGGTATTTGAGAATTGTTGTTAAAACAGATACATACGTGAAGCATAAGATGCAGACTGTTGAGTCTAATTAAATAAAAAAAAGACATATTTCAAATATATAGACCAATTTCAATTGTCTTTTTTTAATAATAATACATTTATTTGTATATGTGAGAAGGTGATGGCCCCTCCCCTTCTCACCTGTTTATAGGGGGGGTAACTGATTGACAGGGTGTTAGGACTCGTACGGAAACACAGGGACCCAAATGCAGATCAGTCTCAGGAGTGTTTATTTAAGGTCACAAGAATACCTTTCAAAGTAACAACAGAAATAGACCACTAGGGCAGTAAGCAAAAAATACTTTTCAAAGTAGCAACAGAGGTAGTCCACTAGGGCAGTAAGCAAAAATACTTTTCAAAGTAATAACGAAAGGTGTCCACGAAGGAATAAGGGAAAAAACACTAGTCAAAGTAGAACAATAGGAGATAGCAAAGTAGCAACAAAAACTTCAAACAATCCAACACAAAGAGACCGCAATGGGTTCGAACGGCAGAAAACCAAAATCAGACAGAACAGCAATAGATACCGGGGACAGGAGCAGGAGCCAGAACACGGGGGGAACACATGCAGACGATCGGACACAGAGGGAAGGACTAACAGGGCTTAAATACAGACTGACACACAGAGGTAACAAGACACAGCTGGACATGATCGTAATCAGGGAAGACACAGGAAGGGAGGGGTAGACCATACAGAGTACTGTATTTGCCGCTGCTGACCAGCAGGGCGGCCAGAGTCACGGTCCCGGATACTAACAGTACCCCCCCCCTAACGGACGCCTCCTGGCGTCCCTTTGGGTGGTGTGGGATGCCGACGATGAAAGTCCCTCACCAGACCAGGGTCCAGGATGTGCCGAGCCGGGACCCAGCATCTCTCTTCAGGGCCGTAGCCCTCCCAGTCCACGAGATACTGGAGTCCCCGGCCTCGGCGTCGGACATCCAGTAGGCGTCGGACGGTGTATGCCTCCGAGCCATCAATGAGACGGGGGGAGGAGGGGGTTTGGGGGCGGGATGCATAGGGCTGCAGATGACAGGCTTAATTCTGGACACGTGAAAGGTGGGGTGAATGCGACGCAGGGGCGTTGGGAGCTTGAGGCGGACGGCAGTGGGGCTGATGACTCTGGTGATGGGGAAGGGGCCGATGAAGCGTGGGGAGAGTTTGCGAGACTCAGTCTTAAGGGGCAAATCCCGTGTAGAGAGCCACACACGTTGACCCAGGCGGTACCGTGGGGCCCGGGAACGATGCTTGTCGGCTTGGGCCTTCATTCTCGCAGCCGAGCGGCGAAGAGTCAGGCGGGTTTGCCTCCACGTACGGCGACACCGGCGGATGAAGGCCTCGGCAGAGGGGACCCCAACCTCCTTCTCTTGGTCCGGAAACAGGGGTGGTTGGTAGCCCAGGCAACACTCGAAAGGCGATCGTCCAGTTGCGGAGGAGACGTGGGAGTTGATCGCGTACTCGGCCCAGGGAAGTTGTTGACTCCACGAGGAGGGATTTTGGGACACCATACAGCGCAGCACCGTCTCCATCATCTGGTTCGCCCTCTCCGTCTGGCCATTGCTCTGTGGATGAAACCCTGAAGACAGACAGACAGAGGCACCTAGCAATTTACAGAAGGCTTTCCAGAAGGCGGATGTGAATTGGGGCCCTCTATCAGATACTACCTCTACCGGTAACCCGTGTAAGCAGAACACATGTTTAAACATGAGGCTAGCAGTGTCTTTGGCAGAAGGGAGACTGGGCAGGGGGATGAAGTGGACCGATTTGGAGAAACGATCCACTATGGTGAGTATGGTGGTGTTACCGGCTGATGGGGGTAACCCCGTAACAAAGTCCAGGGAAATGTGAGACCATGGTCTCTCTTTACAGCGCCGGGGGTAATCACATGGCCGAGAAAAGTGACAGTCCCCTGGTGGAACTCACACTTCTCGGCCTTCACGAAAAGCTGGTTCTCCAGGAGGCGCTGCAGGACCTTGCGGACATGGATGATATGGTCAGACAAAGACTTAGAAAAAATTAAAATATCATCGAGATAGGCAAAGACAAAAACGTTCAGGAATTCACGTAAGACGTCGTTAATCAAGGCTTGAAAAACTGCGGGGGCATTAGTTAAGCCAAATGGAACTACAAGGTACTCATAGTGTCCGGAACTGGTATTGAAGGCGGTCTTCCACTCGTCCCCTTCCCGTATGCGGACAAGATGGTAGGCATTCCTAAGGTCCAGCTTCGTGAAAATGGTGGCCCCCTGGAGAAACTCAAAGGCAGAGGACATAAGGGGAAGAGGGTACCGGTTCTTGACAGTAATATTATTGAGACCCCGGTAGTCAATGCATGGCCGCAACGAACCGTCCTTTTTCCCAACAAAGAAAAACCCCGCTCCGGCAGGAGACGAGGACGGTCGAATAATACCTGCGGCGAGGGACTCCTGGATGTATTTGTCCATAGCCTCCATCTCCGGTCGGGACAGGGAATACAAACGACCCCTAGGGGGGGAAGTGCCTGGGAGAAGGTTAATTGCACAATCATATGGCCGATGAGGAGGGAGAGAAGTGGCTCTGGACTTACTAAAAACGGCCTTTAGGTCCATGTAGTCCTGAGGAACCCCTGATAAGTCTGGGAACTCTTCCTGGGAGTCGGGGCCCGAGCTCACTGGAGTCTGGATCTGGGGAAGGCAATTTAAGTGGCAGAAAGAACTCCAAGTCCTAATACACCTTCCTAGCCAGTCTATGTGTGGGTTATGTTTAACAAGCCAGGGGTGGCCAAGAACCAACGGAACTTGCGGAGCATTGATAACATGAAAGCTTATCTTTTCGTGATGATCACCAGACAGAGTCAGACTCACCGGAACCGTGGTGTGAGTGATTTTGGCCAATTCCACTCCAGTCAGTGCATTGGCCACCAGAGGTTTCGCTAGACTGGTGACAGGTAGCTGCCACTGACTTACCAAGCCGGCGTCAATGAAATTCTCCTCGGCTGCGGAGTCTACGAGTGCTGCCACCTCCATTTGTTGGGCTTTCCAACCCAGGGTGGCTAAAAGGAGGGTGCGCTGGGCAGATGGGGAATGTGTGGGGGTCACGCTCGCCAGTACTCCCCTTACTGGTGAGCGTTGGGTCTTTACCGGACAGGAGGCAATGTAGTGGCCTGGTTGGCCACAGTATAAACAGGCACGGGAATAGATCCTCCTTTGCCTCTCCTCCAGAGTCAGGCGGGTGCGGTCGACTTGCATCGGCTCTGGTCCCGCTGTGGTGATGGGCGCAGGAGGTGGTTGCAGGCCTGGGATAGCTGGAGACTCAGCAGGGAACCTGGAACCTCTTGGACGGCGGCGTTGCTGTAGTCTCGTGTCGATGCGGATGGCCAGGTCAACGAGGGCCTCACAGGATGGAGGCAGGTCATGGGATGCTAGTTCATCCTTGATGTCCTCGGATAAACCATTTAGGAAAGTGTCATACAGTGCCTCAGAGCCCCACTTGGTGGTGGCAGCAAGGGTTCTAAAATCGATCGCAAAGTCTGACACTGACCTCTGCCCCTGACGCATCTGCAGTAGCTCCCGAGCAGCTTCTCGTCCATGTTTGGAGCGATCAAACACCCTCTTCATCTCTGAGGAAAACTCCTGGAAGGTCTCACAGACAGCTGCTTCAGCATCCCACATAGCAGTTCCCCACTCTCTGGCACGCCCCGACAGTTGAGTGATCACGTAGGCCACCTTAGATCTATCGGTGGGAAAGGTGGTTGGCTGGAGTTCAAAAATGAGTGCGCATTGGGACAAAAAGGAACGGCAGATGCCAGGCTCGCCAGAGTACTTCTCCGGTGGGGGCAGCCGTGGCTCGTGGGCGGACCGAGAAGACGAGACTGGAGGGGGCTGATGGAACTGGAGCCCCTGAATCTGGGCGGTCAGGTCCTTGACGCTGGCGACCACTGCGTCGAGCTGAGTCTGCTGGCGGCCAAGGAGCGCCCCCTGCTGTTCCAGGCAGGTCCTCACCAGATTCTGATCCGCTGGGTCCATCCTGGTCCGATCGTACTGTTAGGACTCGTACGGAAACACAGGGACCCAAATGCAGATCAGTCTCAGGAGTGTTTATTTAAGGTCACAAGAATACCTTTCAAAGTAACAACAGAAATAGACCACTAGGGCAGTAAGCAAAAATACTTTTCAAAGTAATAACGAAAGGTGTCCACGAAGGAATAAGGGAAAAACAAACACTAGTCAAAGTAGAACAATAGGAGATAGCAAAGTAGCAACAAAAACTTCAAACAATCCAACACAAAGAGACCGCAACGGGTTCGAACGGCAGAAAACCAAAATCAGACAGAACAGCAATAGATACCGGGGACAGGAGCAGGAGCCAGAAACCTCGTACACGGGGGGAACACATGCAGACGATCGGACACAGAGGGAAGGACTAACAGGGCTTAAATACAGACTGACACACAGAGGTAACAAGACACAGCTGGACATGATCGTAATCAGGGAAGACACAGGAAGGGAGGGGTAGACCATACAGAGTACTGTATTTGCCGCTGCTGACCAGCAGGGCGGCCAGAGTCACGGTCCCGGATACTAACACAGGGAGAGATTCCCCCGGACATGTTTACGTGCGGGACAGGAAACGCGACGTGTGGGACTGCCTGTTTGGTCCACCTGGTGCGAGGTGGTTTTGCCTGCTAGCGTAAGCTTGTGCTATTGTTGGTTTTGTTTTGTACCGCTGTCAATAAATTTGGTTTTGAAAAAAACTGAGTTCCGCTGCCTCCTTTCTCTACTTCTTCTGGTTGACCTGATCCCTTTTGTTGGGAGGCCACATCCGTCACTCACAGTATAGCACAAAAAAAAAAAAAAAAAAAATTAAAAAAATGCTTAACAATAAAATAAAATAAAATAAAAATAAATAAAATAAAAATAATATATATATATATATATATATATATATATATATACCGTATATATATATATATATACGGTATATATACTCACAGTATAGCACAAAAAAAAAAAAAATTAAAAAAATGCTTAACAATAAAATAAAATAAAATAAAAATAAATAAAATAAAAATAATATATATATATATATATATATATATATATATATATATATATATATATATATATATACGGTATATATAGAGTTAAGATGAAAGTGAATTTTCAGGGGTGATTGAACAGTGGAAACTGAGTTTTCTGCTTTTTAATACATGTTGTGACGAGATGAAGATGAAATGTTTTTTTCCCTCTCCTCTGTCCATGGTGCTGAATCTCTACTGCAGCAAAAGGGAGAAGGAAAGCTGTCAGGGAAACAAATCATTATGCTTTGTTTGTAAAATATCTTTCAGAAAGGGCAACTGGTGGATTTTTCTGATGTTCTGCTGGAACCAGAGAACAGATAATGGTGTGATAGGGAGACATTTGTGTCTTCTCTCTGCAGATTGAGATGTCTCCTTTCTTCCCGTGTTAATGAATCCTTCCTGAATTTAGAGGAGGTGCCTCATGCACTTTTATAGACTCGTAGACAGATGCCCTGATTAAATCTGAGCGTGCAGCAGCCACCGCTGCTCGGGTTTCTGCTGCCATTGACTCATAACACACTTTCTAAACTCTCTGGCTTCCCTTCACCTCGCGGTCCATCAAGACTTTGGCTGTTTCTCCGCTCGCTTCCATCTCCCACAAACACGCTAAATCTGCCCGCAGCAGGTTTGCAAATGAGCACAGCAACACAACAAGAAAAGAGAAAGTTGAACCGGTGCCTGTGGTGATTTTTGTTTCCTGTGGTGTTCTCAAACTTTCCCTGTGATTCCTGACGTGTTTCGGGTATCTCTGTATTCTAGATTAGCCCTACAAACAGAAACGTGAGACCTAAAAACACATATCTGTCCCTCACAGGTTCCCGAGGGACAGTTTGCAAAGGAGGAATCATGTGAGTGAAGAAAAGAGGTTGCTGAGCTAACTATAGCACGAGCTACACTTCACTACACACAACTTAAACACTGCACATTAGCTGCAGAGTTCACCACATTTTTACATCCATATCGTCTCACTGTTATTTTTGTGTTTAAATGATGGTAAAACTGTTTAATCTTGCTGTTAAATATTTTTATATCACATTAACATCCATTTATATGATTATATAAATATTTCCAGTGTTTTATCTTATTTCACTGGCAAATTATTGTTTATTGTTATAATTATTGCAAATTATTGTTGCATTCTTTAAATCTTTTTCAGTCAATTTAATCTTGTTTATTGTTACATATTGAAAAATATGTCCGAATGAGTCAATAGGAAAGAAAAAGTAAAAAAAAAAAAATGTTATAAGGCAAATCAGGATAATTCAAATCAATATTGGAATAATTGTACCAAAAACAAGATATTTCCGCTTGTTCAGATGTATTTTTTGCAGCATAGCTGTTCATTGTTAATGATCCAGTGTTTTCTGAGTCAGTTCCAGTGCTTCCCAGTTTCTAACTATGGTTGAATGTTGGACTTCAGCAGCTTGTTCGTGACATTTCTGTCAAATGTACTGTTTTTATTTCTGTCTCTGTGACATAAATATCTTCTCCTTCTCCTCCTCTCCCTCCCCATCCATGCTCCTCCCTCCAGCAACAGGCCACTTTCTCAGATTTTCACCTCAGAATTGTTCGTTCTTCTCTCTTTATGAGAGACATTCTGATGTCGCAGTGGGTGGCGAGAAAAGAGGCAGAGCCCTGTGGCGAGGAGCAGCAGGGGGGAGGTGGGGCTGAACAGACGAAGCGATGGTGGGATCCACAGCTGCGTTTGTATCTGTTTGGTTCCGTCTCTCCCGAGCAGCCGGGGTCATGTCCACATCCATCTTTTTTTATGTTCGTCTGTTGTTGTTGTTTACTGGAGTCAAGCAGGGACGGGGCCGGCCGAGTGTTGCCATCCTGCTGAGTCTCTGAGGTGTGCGTGACCTCCCCCCGACCCCCCACCCCCCCCACCCCCTCTGTGCCAGACTGGACTCAGATCAGCTGTTTGAGCGTCGCTCAGAGTCCTGCAGGTGTGGTTCACTCCTGACTTGAAATGTTCACATCATACACATCATGACTGAGGGATAAACCAGGCTGTGGACTCTTCTAGGATTTACAACACTCTGATATTAGTTTATAGTACAATGGGTTTTTCTTGGTCTGAAATAAATTCTTTTATTACGTATTTATTTATTTAGTTAGTGGAAAAAAAAGGTTTTTAAAACTTTCAGTGCTGGGAAACGGGTATAACAGTCTTAAAAAAGGACAAAAAATGCTATATATATATATATATATACATTTGTAATCCATAGGTTACAAAGGAAACATTTTCATCATAACAACAAATATGGTAATTATCTGGCAAGTCAAATTGAACAAAATTAAAAAATATATATAAATACATAATAAATGAAATATTTGGAAATTTCACACCAACTTATACTCTGCTGATCCTAATCCAAGATAGAAGAGAGATAGACTTATTTTTTAAGGCCATCAAGCTTCCACTCAGCACAGAACCGGTCAAAATTCTCAGCTCACCAATCACAGAAAAAGAACTTTTCACCACTCTCATGCCACATAATAAAGCATCACGTTCTGATGGCTTCTTTGCTTAGTTCTACAAACAATTCTGATCCATTTTAGTGACTGAACAAAACTCACACATAAACAAAGCTTTAATTTCACTCCTCCCAAAACCAAATAAAACTCACACTTTGCCATCAAATTACTGTCTAGTCTCTTTAATCAATGTAGACAGAAAATCATCTGTGAAAGTCTCTCTCATAGATAAGAAAAAGTCAAGTTTACATAATTCACCAGCTTCATTAAAGGTACATGACAACTACTTAATTTAACCCAATAGTCATCACTCCACACACACCATAGCCGCTTTAGGTTCAGAAAATGCTTTTGATGGGCTAAACTGGGCTTCTTTTAGTCATTTAATAACTAGATGAGGATTCTATACACTATTCTATATATATTCTATATACCACCTTCAGCCACAGTCGCCGCAAATGGTTAGGATTCAGAACTCCCATATTGCTTGTATTCCTACATCCCAAACATGACACAAAATAATTTGTTTGCAGATGATATTTTGCTTTTTGTCTAAAATCCCTTAATTGTGTCTACAGAAAACTGCAAATCTCATTGAATCATTCTCTAAGATCCCTGATTACTCAATAAACTGGAATAAATCACCCATCCTACCATTGCACAACACCAGATGGGATGCAACATACATCACATATTCCTTCATGCACTGGGCAATAGATGACGATCATCAATGCTGGATGAAACTACCACAATTCATCTTGGGCAGAATAGCAACTATTTATCTTTTTTTAACAATCCCAATCCATTCTACTCTCACCTGGTTTAACATTTTAGATTAAATAATCATAAAATTCTACTGGAAAAATAAAACACCACAGATCAAATAAACTACATTTCATAAACCAAAACTACTGGCAGAATAGATGCTCCATGTTTCTATTACTTCTCTCTGGCAAACCAACTTCAGTACATTTGCAAATAGACACAACCCAATCACTCAGATCACAGCTGGTTAGACATACGGCAGACTGTCTATATATATACATCTAGATGTCAGATAATCTATTTATCAGCTAATCAATCCAATGTTCCAAAGCTACAACAATATCATCAGCTCTGACAGCCTGAGGGAAACTCCACGTAATAATTACTCTTTCACCCTCAAACTTCACAACCATTTGGAGCAATCTGGACTTACTAAGTAATATAAAATTCTCAACTTTCACACATAGGCAAAAAATGGCATTAAACTGGAAACAAATGTTTAAAATGCGATTCACATGAGAAACATGCTGCACTCACAAACCGTCCTGGCATGTACAGTACATGGCACATGGCACAGCACACCCATCAAACACTTCTGGGGAAAAGTCACTAGGTCACTATTGCACTTCTTGCATCCCATTAACCCCCCCCCCCACACACACTTGGCCTTCTAGGAGATTTATCAGCTTCCACAATTGATAAAACAAACCATAAACAACCTTTAAACTATCCTCATGAACTGGAAATCCAGAAACACCATACATCTACCTCACTGAGACTACCTCATTGAAAACATCTCCCTACAATTTACATCCTCTCCTCTTGGTAACACTACAGAACCACAGTTCTCCAGGTCTGCCTTATTTTTTTTCCATCTGACCTATTTTTGTATTATTATTTTTTTTTCTCCACTCTTGGCTGACAGCCAATCAATCAATGAATCAACCAGTCAATTTAACTGGTCAACCACCTGAACCAATCAATCAGCCAATAAAGTGTAATTGTGTAATAACTAATAATAAATAGCTTTTATTAAATAGGGGAGAGACGTTATATATGATACTGTATATATGCACCCCTGATAATCTTCAAGCATGTCTATTATAAAACATTGGTTGTTTCAAACTGTGATTTCAGTTAAATACATCATATAGCAGATGAACACAATGATGTTAGAGAAGTGAATAGGATTTACACAAAGTGTACAATAATTACTTAAATAAAAGTAGGCATATTAGGGTTTGGCACCCTAACAGAACAATATTACATTACTATTTAGTAGATCCTCTTTTTGCAGAAATAATAACCTCTAACACTTCCTATAGCTTGGTGTGGGTCTGGATTCTGGTTGAAGGTATTTCTAACCATTCTTCTTTAGAAAACATCTCCAGTTCCATAAGGTTTGATGGTTTCCATCCATGGACAGCCAGCTTTAAATCACACCACATATTTTCAATAATCTTCTGGTCTGGGGATTTATGTGTTAATTATTTATATATTAATAACCTTCTGTTTTCTATTTAATGATATAAAGTGACCAGGGCTGGATTTCCCTCTGTGAATCTGTTAGTGACTGACCTTGCTTGAGACATAAAAGATTCATTTATATGCTAGAAGGTAAGTCTTCACTGAATAATAACTGTTCAACAGTCAGTGGATCATGATGCTTCTTTTCCTTTATCTCAGAACAGCTGCTGCTGATTGACTGCAAAGGTCAACAGCTCCTTAATATAAATGAATTAATTACTCCTCAGAGGAGTAAGGCAGTGATGGTTTCACTATGAGGAATCAGATGGTGGTGAGGGATGGGGAGGTGTCAGCTCTGGAGTTCACACAGAAGCCAGGTTCCATCATAGCTGCATCAATTGTCTTATTTGTTCCAACACACAAGAACAATCACATGATTCACAAAGGTCACGTTACCAGAGGCCCGTACGATAACACACATTGGCTCAAAACAATAGAAACAGCAGAACATCGGTTTCAAACTGTGTTCTCCAGAGGAAACATTATATCAGTCTCCAGAGGTGGGTGGTTGGATCAGTGCTTTTTTTTTTTTTTTTTTTTTAATATATATATATAAAGCCCAACCATGAAACTGTTCTAACACATAAAGTGTTTTTTTGTCTATACCTTAACTATAGCATTACAATATAAAACAGGGTGTGTGACAACATGCAGATAATCTGCAAAAAATCATTCAACAAGTCTAAATAATTGTTTATTTGGTACAATTATTCCACTATCCTGATTAACAGTATCTTATTCCATTGGCAAACCATTTACTTTTTATTGCACAGTTGTGTCTTTTTAACTAATAATGGTATTTTTTTTAACTCATTTGTGTCTTTTCATAATTTGGTCACACATTGATTATTTTAACTAAAACATGATTTATGTTTCATTACATCTGTCATTTTACCTCATAGTAACACACCTGCCCGTCACTCTTCAACTGGATATAACTCTACCTTACACTTTAAACTGCATATTTGAAGTTTGCATTTATATATATAATAATGTCCGTATTGCACCTATAATCCACATACATACACATACCAATACACACATGTATCTAACATGAATAATATTGTTTGTATATCCTATTTGTAAATTATCTGTTCTAATAAGCTGCTGGAGCCTGTGTAACTGCCTGATAAAGAATTATTGACCTGAGCCATGTTCAGCACTTTTTATTATGGAGGCAGAGCTCACGTCTGGAATCAGGAAAATCCATAAAGAGTTTCACAGCGATTTAGCCGCGAACACAGAGCCGAGCTTCCTGCTGTACATGGAAACACTCACACAGCAGCCACATTATATGCAATAACACAAGGTATTGAATAATTGATTCCTGGCTCTGGGGTGAGAGAGAGGAGGAGGTTGCCAGGACAACTGGTAAGGTACCACAGACATTTCGCACACATAGGCACACACGCATGCAAGGAAATTCACAGCTAACAGTACATTTTGTGGATTTTAGACGTTGCAGATTATCGGTGGTGGGAGAAGTATGCCCATTTCCTAGTGGGTGGTATGGTGTCATCCTTAAGCCTAGCATAGCATCTCCTCTTTAACTGTGCAAAAATTTTGTTTTCAAATGCACCACCTCAAACATAGTGAATCCAAATGGGTCTTTGTTTTTGCAGATTAGGAGTTTGTGGGATAAGCTTGGGTGAAGCAAGTACAATAATCAACAAGGACCAAGATGTACTGCTGCCTGCCGGGATGCTTATCTAGGTGAAGAAAATCAATTGACACTAGTTCAAACGACTGTGTAGGGAAAATACTGACTGGCGGGGCTCTTGTTCCTCTAGGGGAAGTCTTTTGTTACACAAAGGGGCAAGTTCTGGTGATGTAATGTTCAATTTCTCTGCATATGTGGCAAGAAGAATCTTTCGTCAATTAGTGATGTTGAATAATGCCCTGATGGCCCACCTCTTCATGCACGTATCCCATATCTTATCCTTATGTTTTTTTTTAATGTAAAACCAGCTGAGTGTTTTCTTTCTAACGATAGAGGATGCCATCATCTAGGTAGAGCTTCTCCCAGTGTATATAAGAAGTATACTCTGATCACTCAGAGCTCTTAGTTCATGTGCTGTTGGCTTATGTCTAGTGTCAAAGGAGTTACTTGTAAGCAACTGGACTTCTTCTTGCAGCTTGAAGACATTTCACATCCCATCCAGAAGGCTTCTTCAATTCTTTTGGATGGGAGGTGAAATGTCTTCAAGCTACAAGAAAAAGTCCAGTTGTTTACAAGTAATTGCTTTGACACTACAATGACATGGATGAATGAAAATCTACACATACATCTTGCTTATGTCTAGGTTTGAACTGAACCGCTGGGCTAATGTTTTGGTCATCAAGCTTTGGTTGCCAGACATCAGCTGTTGAGAGCAATGCAAGCAAATAATGGTCTCTATTGAGTTGTTGCTGCCACACAATCAGATGACAGCTCGTCTGTACATTGATCATTGTGTCTATGTCCACAGGCAGTCTGGAAAAACTGTCCATATCCATGTTCTCTCTTCCTGGATGGTAAAAGACCACCCACCTGTCTCTGGTGGCTTGAGGCTTAGCACTGGAAAGTACATACCAATATCAAAGGGTTATTGTTACTAAATACAGTCAATGTCAGGGCATAGTATAAATAATTTCTCATTTTTTTATGACAGTCAATTTTAGAGATAGGAAATCTAATTTAGCCAAATGTAAATTGTAGTTCTTTTCTGCTAGTCTTTGACCCATATGCTATTACACAATGTTTTCCCTCTTGATGCTGATACAGGATGACACCAAGTCCCTGGTCTGAAGCATCAGTATGCAAAATAAATCCAACCCTCAGCACTGGCGGCTCCACCACACACTCTATCAACTCTTCAAGAATAGCTTGATGTCTATCAGTCTATAGAACCGGTCTATATGAGGGCAGATCTTTGTCTTTACTTTTGACATATCTTGTATTTGTGTTTTTTGCCCTGTTCTGTACTTCTGTGACACAGGTGCTCTTTTTACCAGGTTGTAAAGTGGTCCTGCAATCTAAGAGTAATCTGTTCTGTAGTGTCTGTAATAACTCAATAAACCCATTATTGCTCTTAGCTGCCCCATACTTGCTTTCTTGTCTTTCGATGACATCACAGCTTCTGTATTAGCTGGGTCCACTTTGCTCTCTTCAGCTGAAAGAATTCTCTAGATAACGAATCTCATGCCTGAAAAGTTCACATTTGCCCGGCGTCAGTTCTATCCTGTGCTCTCTCAGTCTTTGCAGCACCTGCCTCACATGATCCAAATGTCTCACAAATAATTGGTTATGTGTCATCCAGATAGGACACACTGATTTTGTCGCATGGGTCCCCCAGACATTCTTCCGTACAGCGTTGAAGGCCTGCCTGAGCATTCATCAGTCCAATCAGGATTCTTATTCATTCAGTCAAAATGCAGTCAGGGGTCTGCTATTCTCATTCATAAAATGCCTTACCAAAATCTGACAGTGAAAACCAGCTGTTTTCCCCAAGGTCATCAAGAATGTCCTGCATCCTTGGGAATGGTTGTCAAACGGGATGCGTTTTACTACTAAATTCTCTCTAATCCATACTAGGCTACTATTTTTTTACTACTGGCAAAGCAAAATATGAGCTTGATTTTTGAATTCCACCCCGTGCGATGAGATTGTGGAGGCAGTCTTTATTCTCTATGTATAGAGGTTTTTTGGACAGATGGGTAAGTGCGCGTGACTGATTTCATATCTTTCAGGGAAATGCTCATTTTAGGGGTTGGGATATTTCCAACGTCATTGAGAGATTTTGCAAAGTGAAGCACACACACCTCACTCCACACTCCTCTGTGTCTTCTGCACCTGAACTCTTTCTGCTTACATCAACGGGTGGTTCCCACACACTGTCATGCAGTCAGTCTCGACCTCGATCATTCGGTCAGTGTTGACCTCACTTACTGACACTGTTGGGGGTGAAATACATTTTTCTAAAACACTTGCTGGATACAGGGCTTGCATTTGATCTAAACTTCCCATCACAGTCTTCCCAGGTTCTGAAAATCAAGAACACCAATGTAAAGTGGGACTATACTCCTTAGTCGCCAGTGTCTCAAAAATTAGAGCCTTTGTACCATATAGAGAATAGAAATCTGTCTGAGTAGTGTAGTGTGGCATCTCTTTTTATAGGGAAGGCTTTTACTCTACAGTGTGGAGAAACATGCTCTTCATGAGGACTGGGTCGTATCTCAAGGCTGATTCAGCTTCTGGGGAGGAGTATTGAAGAGTATTTTTGGCCTCAATCATGTGCTCTATGCTACTCAATGCCTCTGAAGTTGACTGTACAACTCTGTCACCCCCTTTTCCTAGTAATGGAAGCAAAGTATGTGCCTAAATGTGGGTGAGGTCAAATCGACTTTCCCTTCTTGACAGCTGTGGAGCTGTATCTCTGCCTCAATATAACCCTTTTCCATGCTTCAGTTTGGTGGGCTAGGCTGGAGAAACTAAGTGTATCCTTCTGACCTGGTTCACCCACCTGACCAGAGATCTTAAATTCTTAGCTCCACTGCAAGGGGAAACATCCCTGCTGGGCATTAATTCAGATTCATGACTCACATTGTCCTATAAAGATAACTTCAGCTCTTTGTCATGTCAGTTTTGTGAAGACTCTTGTAAATCACTTATTTTGTCCAAACATATCAGCAGTTCTGTTAAGAGAATTTTCTTTTTCCAAGGGAGGAAAAACCCTGTTTCATAAAAACTCAGCCCCAGAGTGTTAAAATAAAATGAGGTCAGCAGCATTTTTCTTTTTTTTTCTTTTTTTTGTTAACTGGCTAAAAGACTAAAGTGAAAACTAAACTTAAATACAGGATGAACTAATTATGGAGGTGAGGAAACCCAGAGCTAAGGAGGAAACCAAACACACAAGGAAAAAAAACAGAAAAAACAAGAAAAAAGGTAAGAAATGAAGAACATTATTTAGACATTTGGACAATAGGCAGAAACATATATATTATGGTGTCTGCTGCTGTAATTAAAGCTTCATGTTTTTAAGAAGTACTGGGCTATTATCTGTATTCAGAATAAGCTGTGTGTTATGTGTTAATTACGGGCTGTTTTAAAGGCCTTTTTTATGGTTTATTTTTTTTATTCAGGAATCAAACTGATTATTTCTATTTTTTGAATTAATTTAGCGGCAGATATTCGCTCAGTTGATACTGTAGTGTTTTCCACTTGTGCTGCCTTTTACATTTCTGCAGATTACGTGCGAGTCTGGGGCGGCATGGTGGAACATTGGGTGGCGCTGTGACCTCACAGGTCATAGATTCAAGACTTGGGGTGTGTAGAGTTTGCATCTTCTTCCCCATGTATGCATGGGTTCAATGTGCAACATGATGGACTTATGTCAGTTAACAGTTGCTTCTTGGCCTTGTTCTTCCTCCTCAGAACATGCTGATAAAGACTTTTAGTAATTAGCGTACTTAAAGAAAACTTGCAGAATCTTCTGTGTTGCAGTAACTGTTCGGCTTTGATCCGGCGGCTTTAAAACATATTGAACGGATCCAGATGACTGGTGAGCTGCACAGCAACAATCCCTCCATTCACTTTTTTCCCTCTGATTAAAACGCTTCCTCAAAGCGGCTTTGATGCTCGTTGGAAAAGCAGAAGGAGAGAAAAGCTGCCGTAGGTGTGGCGGCGTGATGCAACGCTGACTCCTTCTTGCTGCTGTCAGGAAGAAAAAAAAAAAAACAGACAAAAAAACAGCGATAATTCAGACAAAAGCAGGCAGGGAGCTCGCAGGCATTGTGTTTGAAGGGGGCTGTGTAGTGTTTCTTTATCTCCTTCCATTCATTAATCAGCCGTTTATTAAACAAAAGCAGCTCACAGCGCCGCCTAAAAGGTGCAGCGATAATCCTGACATGAAGATGGAGTGTTTACCCTCTTTACCCTCAGCTGCAGCACATCATGCATGATAATTCAGAGGAAAGGCATCAAGGCTTTGGTAAAAATACCAAACTTAGTAAAAATACAAACCATTTAAAAGTCTTAAAGATGTGTCTCAGAAAAACCAAACATCCGCTGAGCTGACGTTCAGGGGCGGAAAAAAAAGCTGAAGTACATTATCACCACAATGATCATCATCACCATCATGATCATGATCATGATGGTGATGATGATCATGATGATAATGATGATCATCATGATCCGCTGCAGAGAGGATCTGGACTTTAATCACTGACATCAACGTTTTAAAATTTTGGTTGATTTGTGTTCACTTTGCTTACTTTATTTTTTCAAATAATTTCTTAATGCATGTGACAGCAAATAACGGTGTGGATATATTTTCTTGTCAGATTTTCTAATCCTGCATTTTAAATGTGTCAGTAATGTGCTGTAAACATCCATTACTACAACTTGGCTCTATCATTAAAAACCCAGTGAAATAGCACTTTTTGATTTGTTGTTATTGGTGCATTTAATCATGTAATCATGAATGTGCATGATAACAAAGATGTTTCATTCTGAACTCAACACTTTATAGTCATAGTTTTTTTTTTAATTTTCCGTTATATATATTTTACTGGTCAACGTTTGACCTTCGTAGAAAATGCATGTAAAACCCAAAAAATGGCCATGAACATACTGAGGTTGTTATTTATTTATTTTAATGGCATTTTGAAACTTTTGTCACATAACCACCCATTTTAACCAAATTCAGTTCTTGTTATATATATATATATATATAATATCCATTTTATTATAATATCCATTACTCCTTTTTAGGATCTTTGCCATTTAGAGGCCAGTTTCACATTGTGCATGTTGATGTGTTTCATTCCGAATGTTTACATTTTTAACATTTATAGTGTTTCCATATTCAATAGCTGATCTTACTCATCACTTTTTTTTACCTCGGGAGCAACCTCCTATGATATGCTTAGTTTTCACTGTGGCTGCATGATGGCTCAGTTTAATTTAGGTCCCCATTAACAGAAGCATAACAACATCTAATCTCCCTGGGGTCTATGCAGATTAAACGTACATTCACATATTAAAATTAGATTACATTCACAATTTTGTACCACACTGTAATACTGTGATACTATAATACTATAATACTGAATAAATAAATACATGTTAATGTCAGATAATGATTTTTGAATGTGCATGATAAAGGAGTTCATGTTTATGGAATTGCAAATATGTATTAAACTCAGTCACACTAACACTGTGAATTTGGATAATAGTTGATTTTGAGGTCACTTTTTACCATTGTGCAAACAACGTGGCTGGTTAAAATGCAGAATTCAGAATGACAACTAAATTACATGAATTAATGTTGTCAATAACAGAAGTAAAAAGGCAGTTTCAATGGGTATAAAACGCTTGTTTTTAGTCATGAAAAAGCTGAGTGGAACAAAACTAGAGGGTAAAGGGACACAAGTAATTTCAAGGGTTATTGTCTAACTAATGACTTTTCAATTTAACTTTGTCTTTTGCTGTTTATACTGCATAAAGTTTTTAGCCAACATCTATAACATGTAATTAAAAAGCCATTTTTAATCAGTTTGAGTTAGTCCTCTGAATGGCTGCTGATTGGGAACACAGGCGGACTGAATGTGAGGTTATTGTGTGGCGCGTCCCAGCAGAGAAACTGGGGCAGGATGTTTTCTCTCTGAACAACACAACGCGCAGAAATAATCGTTTCCTGTGACAGAAGCACTCGAGGCTGCGGGAGAAAACAGAAGCGGCGAGTAAAGGTTGGACCTGTATAACAATGGAGCAGCGGAGGAGCCTTAATAGGCCCCCGCTGGCCCCGGGGACCACGCCGGCGTCTGATTGGCCATCCATTCACCAGACAGCGGCGCTTTCTCTCCGCCGCCAATCAGCCAATTACAGGCTCCTGCACGGGCGGCCTGCTGGCAGCGAGGCAGCTTTCTTTACCGTCGGAGGAGACGACCCTGTCACACAATCATAACTATGATGAATACGGCCGCAGCTTTACGGCGATGGTGCCGTCGTCGCCGTCGCCGCCGGTAAAGCGAGGTGGGCGTGAAGCGCACATTCTGGGAGGTCAGACAGCGTGACCCCGTTTGTGGCGTTGGGAAACTGATGTAAAATACTGCAAAATGAGGAGAGAGGCAGCAAGGGAAGCGTTAACGCAGATGGCAGCAACCAATCACGAGCGGAACCAGGAAGGTTCGCCACCGCCTAATGAAGCCGTGAGGAGGGAGTCTGGAGTCAAACAGGAGGCCAAAGGAAGTCGCTGCTCCTCTACCTCTGCTTTAGTATCCTGCTCGTTTCATAGAGTGCTGCCAGTTCATTTTATCCTCTAATTATTAATCTTCATTCCTGCAGATTCGGCGAGGCGTCGGCCGCTCTGGCAGCGATCCATGACTCCGCTGAACATCATCAACCCGCCAACAACTCAGATCACTCTGAGTTTTTGGACTGAACTGCTTTTGGTTACGGAACAGCGATGATCCAACAACACATAATATTTAGGTTAAAGGTCACAGATTGTAACACAGTGTTCATTACACTGGAAAAAAATAAATCCTATCAGGTTTGCTTACAAATTCCCCCCAAAACGTATGGACAAAAGTCACAATATAAAATAAAAAAAACTATGCAATTTGCATATATAAAAAATACTTCTATTGTATGAATAAAGACAAAAATATGAATGTTAGAAATATTAAATAAATAAAATGTCAAGAATATTACACAAAAAGAAACAAATATAAGATAAAATGTCATAATATGACATCAAAAAAACAAAAATATGAGATCTTAAATTGACAAATAAAAAACAAATAAATTAGGCAAGTTAAATGGTCTGTTAATAGAATACGAATAAAGATATTTGTATTCATTATTTGGTACAAATTGTACAATTGTACAACAATAAAATATTTATAGCCGAAATATTATTGTAGTTTCCATGAGTTTCTTAGCCGTTTGATGTCATCAAATAAATAAAGAAAAACACAAAAATAGGGAGAAATAACACACACTCACACACACACACACACACACACACACACACACACACAGTAACATGAGGATATACTATAGGTGGAGCTCATAACAGTGTCTTTGTTGCCTGTAAATTGAGCAGGTAAAAATAAAAAGATTCATATCAACACTATATGAGCATGAGTTCATACTATTATGTACATTTATTTACAGTATAATGCAGATACTCCAATAACTAATACAGTGACTAATGTGTAAATGTTCCTTTTAATCTATTTTTTGTTTAATTTATGGCATAAATCAAACAGGATCAAAAGATCAGTTTCCTTTCACGTTCGACCACACATCACTTTATTTTATTTCAAATCAGCTCCCAGGAGGAGACCGAGGCTGAAATTAGAATGTGAAACCGAGGCTGCCTTACAGTATCTGAACGTGTAAAAGCTTTTTCACATGTTTGATTACAGAGCCCATAAAATCCTTATCTGTGTGTTCTCAGCAGTAGTTAGTGCTTCACCACCCACAGGATCGCGCTCATTTAAAATGCTGCTGAGAATAATTGGCTTTATTCAGGATTATTAGCTGCAGACACAGCTCCAATCAGTGATCATTTAGTTTAGCCTGGATTCCATTAAACATACTGCGGAGGAGCCGGAGGAAGCACTTCAGCACTGTTTATTTCATTTTTTTGCTAAAGCATCATGGTCACAGCCACATATTCTGACCCTGAAGCAGTGATGAGCTTCATTGTGATGAATGAACCTGCTTTCAAATTCACTGAGTCTGTTCCTATTGTCCCGATACAGATTCCGGTTTTAACCTGCTGCACAGACCATGTGGTGGATAAAATAATAATAATTATTTTGGATATTTGTGATGAGGATGAGGACATGTTTGGTCAGATGTTTCTTTTTTTCCATGTTTTTTCCTGTTAAAGTCTCATTGAGTCCTTGTGACATTCAAGTGATGTGATATTTCTGGAGGATTTCTTCTTTGGTTTGATTCTGAAATTCATTCCCACAGAAAGTGCTTCAGTTTTTTACAGGCCTGTTTGTGTCTCTTGCTTTCATACAAGGACAAGGATTTCAGTAAAAAGCATCAAGAGCGACTTTATTTCTAAATGTTAGAAGCATATTTCAATACTTTCTCAACATTTTATCTCAACACATGAGTCTCTATGGACTCAGCTATAGAAAAAAAAAATAATAATCTTCCCAAAATCTTTATAACATCAAGTTGATGTGATTTTCTTTAAAATGAATGGGAGCCAATAAGAGATTTAATGAGCTTTTGTAGGTAAAGTGTGATTTCCTTTTTTTAAAAATGTAAAATAAATGGACCTCTGACCTCTGATAGTTATCATTATAATGAAAAAAAATCCTTAAAGACATTTGATTTCCATGGAAAGGATTTGTATATTGGAGTGTGTGTGTGTGTGTGTGTGTGTGTGTGTGTGTGTTTTGTGTTAATTTATCAATGTCATTGACTGAATTATAACTGGCGTTGTGGTAATGAAACATGAGGGAAATAATCTTAGAATATGAAACAATCAAAAAGTTATTCTCCTGGACGTCACAAGGATTCAACAAGGCTGAGACATTTGATCTGTATTTGATAAAATAGATACAAGTACAAATATCAGTTTTTGGTACAATAAGTCCAATATCTAATAGTATAATCCTGATTTATCTTATTCCATTTAGAGACCATTTACCTTTTTATCTTGATTGTGGTCTATTTAAGTTTCAACATTACATTGTCTGATTTTTTATCTCACATTTCTTCACTTTTTTATGCTCATCTCATATCTCTGAATTTCTTTGTCATGTTTTACTTGTTCATGTTTGTTATGTGCAAAAGTAAACAAGATTAAACTATAGACAATCAAGAAAACCGCAGAACTCTGGAATAATTAAAAAGACATGCCAATGGAATAAAATAAATCCACTGTGCCGAAACCAAGATATTTTTACCTAATGAGATTGCATTTTTTGCAGTGTAGGGACATCACCTGTGTTTTAGGCCTCTAACAACTGCTCCCTGGGTGGATATTGCGCTCAAGCAGTTTTTTAATACAGTTGGTGAACCAGCCAAAACAGTTTATGGCGAGATGGAGGCTGCAGATTGTTGGTGTATCAGCAAGGACGCCGCAGCCCGCGGCCATTGCACAGAGGGAGATACTGGACCTGCTGACACAGGGACACTCTGCTCTTATCTGGCTCTGCAGATAACACGTATCATGCAGATTGTTCCACGCACACATCCCAAAAGTCTCCCTCTGACCAAATACACCAGAGTACTCTTATTTCATAGTGATAAAGATCTTAAAAAAAAAAAAGTCTCTGGAGGAGAAACACGAAACACAGAGTTTATGTTTCCGCAGATATGTTGAACATCAATGTTTCATACGCTGCAAAAATAAAATCTTTTTTTTTTTGGTAACTACTCCATTCCTGAGTAGAATTAATTATCTTATTTCATTTGAAGGTTTTAGTCATTTTAACCTTGTTTACTTTTATACATGAACAATAGAAGCAAACAGGATATGAAAGAAACATGAAATTCTAGAATATGAATGAACGGGAATAATAAGACAAATACAGTATGAGATGAAAAGACACAAACATGCGATATAACAAGACAAACAACGTCATCTTCAATCTTAAATGAACCAAAACTGTGTGATTAAGATGTGATTCGATTTAGGCACAAAGACAATTGGTTAGGATTAGAAAAAAGTAAATGTAAAAATGTCAAATAAATATAAATGAAATGACAACAGGCAGGGTCACACAGTTAAATGGACATTTTTGGCAAAATAATGGTGAATTAGTGACTCCTGAATTTTGGAGCCAAAAAAAAAAAAGAAAAGTTTTTACTTCAATAATCTATTTTAAAAGAAAGTTACTGTATTTATTCATGGACTAAGCTGAGCTAGTTATTTTCCATTGACATGGACATTGGAACATTGTGGACATTTTTATTTTCCACCTAATTAATATACAAGCAGTTTATTGCCTGTCTCTGTCAGGATCTCTGTGTTGTGACGGAACTTCTAGAAGTGAACTTTTCAAAATCAGTTTTTTTTCATGTGTTTCCTCCTCGTGTGCTAGAAACCGATAATGTTTTGGTTGCAACGATCAACTGAGTGTTCAGAGGAGACGCAGAGTGTAAGATTGATCATTTTTAAATGTCCGTTAACAGTAGGGTAAACAGTCTGCTGCAGCTTCTCCAACTCCAGATATGAAACAAAACACTGATCCATCCACCCAACCCTCCTCCTGCTGGGAGAAGAGAAACTGGAAAGGAATGTCTACTGAACTACTTCACCACATCTGAAAAGTTGATTCTACAGGTCCATGATTACAGAAATATAAACTATACCCTTTGAGACTAAGCTGGGAAAAAGAGGTAAACAGTAAATGTATGCAGCTTCTAATTAGTAAAAAAGTCTTCTGAATTAGATTACCTCTGGAGTCGGATCTCACTGTGAAGATTTATCAGTATTAAGTGCACGTTGTGTGTTTGGTTCAGGTCAGAAAGCAAAGGTGTGTTCCTGCTTCCGTTGGAATCAATAAATGTACAGATTGTCTGAGACAGAATGCAGCTTCACCTATCCCAACCTCACATTTTCAGAGGATTTCTTTCTGTTTCCGACTCAAGGATCTAAAGACCCTGTATTGTCGAGCTCTGGGCAAAACAAATTGCAAACTGCTTCTGATTGAGCTTCAGGTTCCTGCACGGAAATACAGCTGTTGGATGTTAAATCCACATCTCACGTTCTGTCCTTTGTGTTCGATCGTTAATCTGTCTGTTGTGAAACTTTACAATCATCAGGAGGTTTTGTCAGTTTGTTTCCCTGTGAGCAGGATTATGGAAGCTACTGGTCTGATTTGGGTGAATATTGGTGCTTTCAAATCTCTCAATGACAAACTTGGTCAATTTGGGGACGAACACCGTTTTTGAAATTTTTAGCGTTTCAGTGCCTACTCGTGGCTCCTAACAGTTTATTAGCAGCTGGTAGAAATTTCTGGAATTGTTAATCCTGATAACTTCAACAAACCTAACATTTGCGATAATTGATAATCCATTTATCCAGTATTATAGCATCTGATGGTGTAGAATATTTCAAGCTATTTAGTTGGATGATGAAGAAACAAAACACAGAAAAACTAAAGTGATCAACTGTTTCTACTGCTCAAGCACATAGAGGAAATTTATTGGATGGCTGATGAGTCTCTGTCTGTTTTTTAAATGTATTTATTTGTATGTATTGATTTTTTTTTCTGTATTTGCATTGTTTGTTGTATTGTCCTTACTAGTTGTATTTTCCTTACTTAATTTCTGGGTTCAACACTTGGGTTTAACTACATGACTGGCTGTGACTGGCTGCACAAAATAAGCTGATTGTTTTAATTTGAGACATGACAATCGAATCGATAAATTAATTTCTGCTTTCATATGTTAGTTTCATGTTGGATTTGTTTTTATTAATTGAGATGTTCGGTAAAAACAATATTGATTAACTGTCAGCGTCCCTCTGGGAATAAAATAATCTTCAGATGAAATCTGACCATCAGAGTTTTCCTTTTAATTAACTAGGTTATAATTACATTTAATTTACTCTTTTATACACTGGTTCTGTTTTTTCTTTTCTTTTTTCCTGGCTGTGAAGGGTTTTAGTCTAAGTTTAGAGGTCTTCACTTTCCTCCTCTTACAGCAGGCTCTTGACATTTGCCGTCACAGATGGGATTTGTGTGTTGTACCTTGTTAGCACAGCAGATGAGGACGTCCCGCGGTGTCGAGGACAGAATTGTCACCACAGCTCGGCGTTGACAGCTGTCGTCATTCTGGCTGCAGGGAGCGGCCTCATTACGCCCCGGTCACACACTTCTCTGCTGTTCCTGTAGGTAAATGTGGACTTATTCCAGTAAGAATGTAAATGACATGACAAGATAACAAGTCAGCAGGCAGGGTCACACTGTTAAATTGACATTTTTTTGGCAAAAAAGAAATTGTGAATGAGTGACTCCTGAATTTAGGAGCAGATAAAAAAAAACAAAACAAGTGACGTATTCCCTCCAACGAATCTATTCATAATAACATCAATGTAAACTTCACTGCAGTGGTAGACAGACACTTACGATGTTGACTTTGAGCAAGTAAGTGACTCAAATCTGGAACATGCACTAAGGTGAGCTAGTTATTCTCTGTAGTGATCCAGAAAATGAATAATCCTGAAAGTCACAGACACACATTAATAATTTGTTGGGTTTACATAAAAACAATTATGGGAAGTATTTCCACCTAATTATAATACAAGCGAACCGGTTGAAGGAACAATTATTCTGACAATCACTTTAAAATATTTACGCGTCGTTCACGACAATCAACGTTAAACTTTATTTGCCCGTCTCTTCTAGGTTCTCTGTGTTGTGACAGAACCAGAAGTATTTTTTTTTAAAGCTCGTGCACTACATATGATTCACTGATTACTGATTCACTTATCCGAATGTATTAGGTTCTTTCAACATGAATGATTACAGCAAACGTTTAGTTATAGCACATTACACTGAAAAATGACTTAATGAAGGTCAACCACAAAAGATGATGTTATAAGGCAGATGCTACATGTTACACTTAGATGAATATAGTAAACGCTCTTTTTTGAGTGCTTGGTTACCATTGCTAATTGAGTTTAATGCAACACAATTTATAGTAAGGTACTATATAATTTGCTATATAGTTGTTACTCAAAAGGTGGCCTGTTGTTGACTATCAAACTTGTTGACAGACATTCAGTTTTTAAACAGTTATTTTACCATAGACATGTGATCCGTGTTCCTCCAGATAAACAGCAGAGGGCCTCACTGCAACATTAGTTCAATGGTTAATTCTTAGTTGACACATGGACGCTCAGAGACCAACAAGACAAAAAGGTGGAGAGTTGTTCAGCTTGACTTCCTGTCTGCTGTGATCCGCTCTTCTCAGCTGGATGAATTCTCTCTTAAATAATGTGTGTTTGTGTGTTCTGTCTCTGTTACATCTTGGTCATCTTTGTGGTCATCTTTTATCCATCCGACACTTTGAGAGAATTTATCATCTTCTTTATGGCAGCAGTTGTTGACTCTGAATTACCGCAGTCGTGCAAACACCTAATATACATATATAACCGAATAACTGAGAATCAATAAAGATAGAGAGATAAATAAGATAAGATAAATTGAGCCATCTGTCAGTTTTCACATTGAAATCAGCTGATACAGTATGTGCAGATAATCAGGTTAATTGGCTGCTAAGTGTCTGACTCGTGCATCATCCTGACTATCTGCTCTAAAATGACTCTTTCTTCCCTCTCCTCACACTCCTCTGCCAGCATCTGTCAGCAGCAGGCGCTGAGCGGCTCCTCCACATCCATCCTGAGACGTGCTTCTTTACCGCTGGCTCCGCCCATCTCGGCCCAGAACCTTTCATGTGTCACTTCGCTCCCTTTCAAAGCCGTAAGAATCTAAATTTTTCTGATAAGAGCGGCCCGGATTTTTCAGGAGCTGATATTTATAGATGTGACAGAGATAGAGGCGCACACGCTGGGAAAACTCTCACAACTTCTTAAAGGCCGACGATGCCTTCCGCGTGACGTGAGGTCTTCGCCGCACGAGCCCGTCGCCTGATGAGGAGGAAGTGGATCTGAACCGAGGGTCGGCTAGCGCTTTTATTTTGCTGCTGAATGAGACAGGAGTCCAGTGGCCCAGCTTCCTGTTCCTGTTAGACCCCCTGGTCTCTCTGGAGGCTTCCAGTCTTTTAATATCTCAATTCAACCCACTTTGTGGTTGGTAGATCACACACCCACACACACACACAGATACAAGTGAACATTACCAACAGGGAACTGTCAGGGTAAACTGCTAACAGTGGACTTCAGGCTCTGGTCATTTTGAAAAAAAAAAAAAAAACTATACAAAGTCCAATTTACTTTTGAAGTGATTTACTATAATGAAAATGAAAATATGCCTTTTAATTATTATTGACAAAAAAAAAAAAAGATGGGTTTCACATCCTTTTAACATGATTTAAAGCAGGGCTGCCCAATCCTGCTCCTGGAGATCTACCTTCCTACATGTTTATAATTATTAACAAGCCCTTGGAAAGCTTCAGCTGCTTGATTGTGAGTTGAGGATTAGAATCAGGTTTGTTGGAGTAGGGAGATTCATAAAACATGTAGGGTGTTAGCTCTTGAGGAGCAGGAATGGGCAGCCCTGGTTTAAATCATCTCCAGAGAGGACCTTAAAAATGTCTCCTGTTGTCTCAGTGTCTACTGTTGGTAAATACACAACTGCAGACACACACACACATAAATGTGTAGTGTAGTCTGAACTATTTGCTGAAACAAGATTGACTATAATTTATAGTTATTTTTTGATGTTACAAGCATTTTGGATGATTATATAACGTCGTTGATATGGAAATCTATTCTTCTTATTGATTGTATTGTTTTGCATGAAATAACTGAAGGTGTAGATTCAGACCTAATGTTTGTTTTTAACGTGGTAACATTTAAATTACACATTAATAAAAAAAATGTTATTTGAAAGAACAAAAAGCTCTAAATTATTGTTTTATTATGTTTTACTTGGTATCTTTTGTTGAGTTTATAAGAGAGTTAAGATACTTAACAGTGATTTGCCTCCGATGGCGTGTGCGATCGGTGTGTGAATGTGTAGTTTCCTGATGTGCCATCAGCGTGTGTGAATGGGTGAATGGATACTTGTAGTGTAAAGCTATATAAATGCAGGCCATTTACCATTAATAATGTAAAACAAATCTAACTAATCTTTATTTAAGACTTTAAACCAGATTCAATAATCCATAGTTTAGTATATTATTTGTATTTTACATGGACACATATAATAATAGAGGGGAAAATGTGTATTTTTTTTGTAGCTGTTAACAATCATGGACTTAAAAAAATGATCCGACGACCCTCTGCTGTCCATCTGAAGGAACTAAAGCTGCAGATAAAATGTGGAGCAAATGGAAATACTCAGGTAAAGTACTAGTACCTCTAAATTGTATGGAAATACAGTAGTTCAGCAAATGTATGTGTCACTTTCCAGCCATAACTGGAACTACAGGAGGTTTCTGGAACTGAGGGAACAATGATAAACCCAACAGCGTTCAGGTTGGTGTCAGAAGAAGACGGATGTCAGCGTTCGGCGGAGCCAGCGGAGGATTGGGAGGATGGTCGACTGCCACTGGCTTCAGTAATGGAGCAGGAAGTGGAGGAGGTGAGTCATTCCTCAGTGACCCAAACCCCACCTCTGTGTGTTTGTCCTTTACACAAGCTCGTCTGTTGTTGTCAGAGACACAGGTTGCAGGAGGGCACAAAAAACACAGGATTTAAAAAAAAAAAAAAAAAAAAAAAATGACTTACGTATGTTACTCATATAAAATTACCAGATAAAACTATCTTAAAATTAGTCTGCTAAAACAGAATTTTTCTTGAATTATCTTATTCCATTGGCAGATCATTTACCTTAATTCTGTAGTCTCTGTTCTGTTTACTTTTACATATTAAAAAAAAGTGATTAAATTATCAGTAGAAAAAAAGGTAATTCAAGGTCATTGACAAGAGTAGATGAAGCAAACACAGAATATTAACACGATGCCTGCATTTTGTGACATTTATGCCTTAAATTGAGCCAGAAAAGACACAAAACCGCGCGGACAAATTCATATAAAAGTGAGTGATGCTTAACATGTCAATTTCCCACCGTTCCATGTGTCCTTGCTTTGACCCTGTGTATAATAACGTTTTATATTCAACAAGTGGAGACACATTTATCTTTAGACAGAAAAACATGATTGTTCTCCACAGAACATTGGAAGGTTACAGCAGGAACCTCAGGGGAACGTCACCAACCTGACCCACAAAACACATGCATGATGTTATTAGAACGTTCGGGGAAGGTCAGTTTATTTATTTTTCATGTTCACTGTGCAGTAGAAAAAGAATCCTGCAATAAAGGCAGCATGTACATATTATCTGTGTACTTCTTATGTTTTAGAATATTTACAGACATAGTTTTTATATGTAGTTTATTGTTCCCTGCAGCTCAAGGATTTCTATTCAATTTCATTGTAGTTGTTTCATTCTTTCATCCATTTTACTCACTTTTACTTTCATTATTTAGTAGATGTTTTATCATTTGCTGTTGCAATCAAATCGAATCGAAATCGAAAGTGTCCCATGTCCAGATGCATCAAAAAGTCATTTGCATAGGAAACTTGAAGTAAGTGCAATAATGCAGATTTGAAGGAATTTACACTGCATGATTTACACATTGTATGCAGCTTTCAACCATTATTAGTGGCTGAAGCTGCGGGTTGAGACGTTGCACTACAGATAGCGACTAAAGTTCATCTACATAAAAAACAATTTTGCATTTGGGACATATTGTTCTGTGATTAATTGCAATTAATTACAAAAATATTAAATATAATATGATGTAATTTAATAATTTGTGGCAACTAAACTTCCCTGAGTGGGAATTTGCCATGTTCTGGGAATATTATTAGATGTATATCTGTTTGCTATGATGTTTGCAGCATTTAAATTGGTTATTAGAGGACTTTTGATTCCCGCGTTTTTCTGCCTCACCATTAAACATGTGGCTCAATGCTTCTCTCTCTCGGGTTTCGGAACAGCAGTTTTCCAGGCAGACAGGGGCTTTGCGTGAACTTCCGGCTCCTGCTGGACCAGTTTGTCTGAAATGCTAATTTGCCGCTTTGAAGTTTTTTCACCATCGAGGGAAGTCTGGTGCTGTGCAGCTCTGGTTTTATTTCATGCTGAGGAGAAGCCTCTGAGTCAGATCACCTCTGACCTGCAAATAAAAAAAAAATAAAAAACCTTTTACTGTACTTGTTACTTTCCTTCCAACGAAATATTTCAATGGCATTTTGATTACCTACCATTGCTGAAAGAGAGAAAGAGCAATCTGAAGACAGATTGACCTTTTGTCTCCTCCCTGCTTCCACTTGCTCTGCTTTTTTTCCCTCCTATCTACTGCATCTCATCTATTCACTGCACAGCATAAGTTCACTGCAAATATCTGAGAGACTCAGAGTCAGCAGCTGTTGAGCCGCTACTGTTCTGCACCTGGATAGGATTTTATAGCCCAGACTGGCAGGTAGGGTTCTGAATGAAGTCCTGTTTGCATTTTTAATAAACGAAGGGGCAACCCAGTCTCAACTGTGTGTGTGTGTGAGTGTGTGTGTGTGTGTGTGTGTGTGTGTGTGTGTGTGTGTGTGCATTAGAAAAAGAGGGAAAGAATGGAGCACACCGCCGCTGCTGCCCCAGGGCTCCATCATATTCCCTCCACAATGTGAGTCTGAATTCAAAAAACACTGCTCCCTCATTCCAGCCGGGAAGCGTGCAGCTATTATGTTGTGAACAGAAAAAACACGCCGTCTTCATGTATCAATTTACCACCGAGCCCTAAAAAAAAAAAAAAAAAAAAAAAAAAAAAAACGCCTCGGCAGCAGGAACTGACCCAGAAATGTCAAACGACTCCAGAGTGTCCTAAGATGGAGGGAAATTATGCAGAGAACAAACCTGCTGGCAGAAGTGATCAACCACAAATTATTCCATTCACATTCACAAAGCAGCGGCTAATTTGAGGGAGTGACACCAATTTCCCGCAGGGCGCCAGCTGCGTTTTCTCCTCTGTTTACTGTTAAATACCACGGAGATGTGCATCTACAGTAGAGGGCGAGCGGGGGTAGACATTAATGAAAGATGGATTCCATTCAGCCACCCTCCCCCCCCTGCTCACAATAATTGTACGGGCTCTACAGTTATGGCACGAATCTCTATAGCAACCGGAGGCGGGACCGTGGACCACATCGCTGCGTTTAAATAATGACTGCAGCACACCAGCAGCGGCTCAGGCTGGTTCTACCTGTTTCTGCCATTAAACAACGCACTGCCGTTTAGCACATTCTCTGAGTTTGGACTTAAGCATCTGCTAATTAGATCTGAACACAAAGCACTCTGCAAAAAATCATATGTTATTTGATCAATTCTTCCAATACTTAGAATAGAGTTATTTTGAATTGTCTCTTCTCTTCTTTTTTCCTTTTTTTCTTTAGTTTAGTCAATCACGTTTTTACTTTTACATATTCAAACATATGCACAAGCAAGTCAAAATGTAAAAGAAAAAAGTAAAAAATAAGCGCTCAAAACTCAAGAATATGTAATATATATGAATAGAAATTGACAAATATGAGATAAAAATACATAAGTATGAAATAACGAGACACACATCTTGTTTTTTCTACAATTATGTCAAATACTCAGTAGCGTCATGCTAATTCATTAATTATTCTTATTCTATTGACAGATTATTTACTTATTTGTTTGTTTTTTTCTCTTTTTTTGTCTAGATTTTGGTTGATTTTGGAAGATTACATTGTTCGACTTTTATTTGCATCTTGTGACATTGTCTTTCATCAAATATTTGTCTTTTTTTTATTTCATACTTATTTATGTTTCATGTCTTTTTATCAGTATTTTTGACATCCTGACAATCTTAAATTTGAATGTGACTTTTTAAAACTTCTTCTTTCATATTTTGACATGATTGCTCATATTTTTAATACTTAAAAATAAACAAGATTAAACTTACTAAAATTGAGAGAGAGAGAGAGAGAGAGGATAACAAGAACTTGCAATAAGCAAAATGCCAATGGAATAAGATAATTCAAGATAATTGCACCAGTATTAGAATAATTGTGCCAACAACAAGTAATTTTCCCAATAAGGTTTAAAACTATTTGTCAAATCAGGCTGAATATCCACCACAATAAAGCCTTTATAGCCATTCCGGTCCAGTTTCCATAAATATTGGATACAGTGAATAATTCGTTTGGTTCCGTCCTGTGGATGCTGAGATACTTCAGATAAGTTTTTCTTGGATTTAATGTCAGACAGTTGTTCACATATTGTGTGTGTTTCTATGTGTTAATATCAGCCTGATGCTGAGTCCTGATTGTTTGGAGACTGAGCGGCTCATATCCTTGACATCTCTCCCTCTGATGTGCTTTCACTCTCTTTTCTCTCTGTCCTGACTATATTTGTGAAAAGTGTCACAGCTCTCCGGGGATCATTTTACAGCAATTTAGCTGTGTGTCAGATGTGAGCAGAGGGCAGCCGACGCTGATTTCCTGTGTGAACCAGCGGCACTCAGATCTGTTCCTGCAGAAAACGCAGCACAACAACTCCTCACACATCCAGGCACAATTTCAAATTATCTCCCTTTTGCTCCGTAAATCCTAAAAAAACAAGGTAACAAACCAAAAAGCAACATTGACAACATTGACAGTTTTTTTTTCTACATGAGCATATTTTCACAATTTTACAGTGTTACGTCACTAGACAGTAGACAAATCTCCTCCTTCACCTGTTATTACGCTGCAGAATATCTTAACTAGTGAAAATAATATTTTTTTTGTTCAAGTTAAATATTCAGTAGAATCTCTCTTATCTTATCCCTTTGACAGATAATTTCAAGTCATTGTTCAACTTTTTATCTAGTTTTTTAGCTCATATTATGGATTATTTATTTATTTATTTTTGTCTTTTTACCTGATATTTTATATTGTTTTTTTAAACTGTATGTTATATTTGTGACTTTTTATTTCTCAGATGTTTTATTATATTTATATGATTTTTTTTTGTATCTGTGTATGTTTTGCAGTGATCTTTATTGTGGGCATTTATTTAAAGAATAGTTTTAGAGAGTCTTTAACTGTTACAAAAGGAAAGGGACAATAAAAGGAGGCATAAGGCAGGTAACAAAAAAGTGAAGAGAATGACACGCAGGAAATGAGAAACAGAGACTGAACCATAAAGAAAGAATAAATACGCAAACAACAGTTACTGATGGCAAGTGGGGAAATAGACACAGGAGCAAGACGCAGAAACACAAGTGCTATGTCCTATATCACGTACTTACACACTTACTGTTAATATTTTAATTACATGTGTGACTTGGCCAACTCAAACAGACTCAATTCTGATCGTGGATGTTTGTGCAACTGTTCCGAGGCGACAGAAGAAAGAAGCGTTTTATCCAGTGAGTGGCGTTAAGTGGAGACTCTGAAGCCGGATCTTTGAAGGTTCCTGTAAAGGTTCTTGTAAAAGGTTCCTTCAGGGATGGGTGATTCAGGGGTGGAAATGGACCATTAGTGACGTAGCGGAACCTGTGTAACTAAGTAGCACAAGATAGAGGAGGTTAATTAGCAGGAATAATGGAGGCAGCTGAAGCCAGGGAGCCATCATTACGTATGCATCTTGGAAGCCAATGCTGCTCGGACAAACCCATTTGGAACGTCACTGGAACGTCATTACTCAAGAAACAAGACAAAAAGGAAATTCTATTGATTCTCAATTTTTTTTCTGACTTTATCTACATTAAATTGGATCATTAGTTGTTAAAAATGAACAATTTGTGACATAAACATTACATATTAAGATGTAGTTACCCACCTAATCCTCCATTTATATGCCTTTTTCCAATTAGGAAGAAAAAAATCACTATTTTTTAATGATGGTCCTCTACTTATGATCCTTCAAAATGATGTAAACCAGTTGAAAAAGAGATGTGTCCGTGCAACGTTGCCATCGGTGCAAACGGCTCGACCTGACTGCACTAGCACGCCCTGGGTAGAGACAACAACAAACAAAAAAGCCACGCACAAGTGTCAGCAATCTGGGCTCCAACGGTCGTTTTTTGTCTTTAAAAAGTACAAGAAGAAGCAGTTCAGTCATTTGTGGTTAGTGGCACAGCGGCAGTGTTTGATTTTTTTTTTTTTAATTTTGCACACCATACAGGTCATGGAACCAACTGGAGTGGCTGCAAAGATGTGGACTGAGAAGTGTTTGATTTGGGATACAGCTAGGGAGAAACAAGATAAAACAGGAAGTGGACAGATTCCATGTTTATAGTGCAATTAGTCCTATGTTGACTATACTGTAATTATCCTGAATTTCTTATTCCACTGGCAAGTCATTTACTGTAACTTATTTTTCGCATTTAGTCTTTGCTATTTGATATTTGTGACTTTTTTTTCTCAGAATTTCTTTTTTTTACTTTAACATTTTCATATTTTGGCTTGTTTGCTCATTTTAATATGTAGAAGTAAACAAGTATAAATCAAGAGAAAAATATAAAAAAGTTAAATAATTAGCTCCTTAGACTAATTGTACCAAAAAATACATATTTTTTAAATTATTTTTTATATTTCTATATTTTTAAGCTCATCCTGACAGTATCATGAAACACACCATCATTTATTCTGCAGAATGAGTTTTGTTTGCAGGTAAAATATCAATAATAATAATAATAATATCAATAATAATAAAATAGTATAACTAAACTATATATAAACTTATATAAACTATAATAATAGTTTTTGGTGACATGGAAAAAGCTTTAAAATGAGTTGTGAGACCAGATTAAAAGTGAAAGTGGTGGAACTCTGTGACATTGTGATTCCACATTTTCAGTAGCTGTTAACAGAACTGAAACAGGCCTGCATGTGTGTGTATTTGTGTGTGTGTAAATGTGGATTTGAAGGCCGGACCAGATTAGCAGGTTACAGCCGGCGAGCTGGAGACGAGCCGAGTTAAAACGACGCCGCTAAATGAGTCCGGGCGCCGCGGTGCCAACTGTGGCCTCCTGCAATGTTGTGATTTGATTGTGCGGCGTTATTAAGGTTCTCTTTGCCCATAATGACACTTCTTTATCCGCTGTAATATTATTCAAATGAGAGTCCAATGACACACTCCTTCAGGGCTAAAAAATCCACCAGGCTTCAGATTAGTTCAAGGGCCCCCGTGAGAAATGAGCTGGCTAAACGCAGAGCCATTAACTTTTTAATTTCTATACTTTCTGACAGAAGGAGAAGAGACGCTGCCGCGGCAGATTAATACAGAAATATAGATCCTCAGAGCTGGGATGTGGCTAAAATAGAAATTATTTGTTATGATAATTTGTGTTTGATGTTCATGTGGTTGCAGCTGAGTTCAGGAAGAAGAAACCGCTTTAGCAAGTCGCTTTAAAGTGATTAAATCTGTCCTCGCACGCATTTACTCCATTACTCTGCAAGTTCCTTCACTACATCCATTGTAGAGCTGGTATTTACTTACAGAAATTAGTTTTCACGTTTAGCTCTCTAAAAGTGGAAAATCTTTCAGTTTCTTTCTGTGAAAGTTAATGTTCATGATACGTGTTGGAGACAAGACAAAAAGAATAAAAATAGAAAGAAAAAAGAAAACTCCAAGAGGTTAAAATCACACACAGACACACACACACACACACACACATAGATCAGAATGACATCACCTTCATGATTGGTGTGTAATCAGTGTGTGTGTGTGTGTGTGTGTTTGTCAGTGAGGTTTTTCCACCAGTAGGAGGCGATGTGACCTTGTCACTCAACGACTTATCTGCTTTACCTGCAGAACTTTGTAGATGAGGAAGTGAAGTTTTCAGCTGAAAGGAAGAGAGGAACAGAGGAGAGAGAGAGAGAGAGAGAGGGGGAAAAAAGAGGAGAAATGTACAGAGGGAGGACGGAGGACGACAAGGTGCTGACCGACCGGTCACAGGGTTTGTTTCCTCCACCTGCTGCTGCAGCTGCTGCTGATGCTGCAGTCCACCACCATATATGTATATATATAAATATATATCCTCCTTCTTTTCTCCTGACCTCGTTATATCCTTCATTCTTTCCCATTCCTCCTTCCTTCCTTCCTTCCTTCCTGTGTTTCAGCAGGTGAATCCTCCTTTAATGAAGGAAAAAACCTCCATGTTGCTGCCATGATCTCTGTATGTCAGATGTTCTTCTTCTCCTCTGCCTAAAGGTCAGAGGTCAAGACGCTCTGCTGCAGTGGTGACCAGGAAACACACAGAGGGCACAGCAATAAGGGTCAGTCAGAGTTTTCCAGAAGCACGGTACAGTTTTAAAAAGGAGAGATCATCATTGTCGTCAGAGTGGAGCCTCATGTCCCCACACGGGCCGAAAGTAAGAAAACTTCCTGCCCTCCTTGCTATAAAAACACGTCCAAGTGTTTGAAGAGATTCTTTGCATGGACGCTGGAAGTAATTGCTTTCCTCTTTTTTTTTTCCCCACAAGCATGTAACATTGTGCTGTATAGAGACTCAATACACATTTGTTTTCTACTTTCGGACACAGATTTTTTTTATCCCTCATCATAACAATATTGGAATGAAAAAAAAAACAAAAAAAACAAACACCAATATCAGTGATGTATTGGAAGCATGTTTCCATTATTACCCTGTGAATACACAACGCTGGATCCTCCAGGGCTTTATTGTGTCCTTGAGAGGAATCAACAAATGATACAATAACAGGAAGGAGGGATGGACAGAGAGGAAGAGAGAGGTGGACAATAGGGAAAGGAGGATCTGTTTAAGGCTTCAAATGAATTCAACAAGAGCCTGCAAGATGCAGGGTAACTATAAATTTCCTCTGCTTGTTTCCAGATGTGAATTTACAATCATCAGCTTGACTCATATATACACATGCCCACATGCAGCTGGAGGTGAAACTGAATATTTGATGAGGACTGAGGCTGGAGAGACACAAGCAGGGCTCATTTTTACTGAAATCTGAAAAAAGCATCTTTACACACTCACTGTACGTATGATGTATGATAAAAACGTCAACCAACGCACCTCTCAATCTAAAGTTGACCCAAATCAAGAAAAAAAATGTAACTAGTTCATTGATCTGTCAATAGAATAAGATCAATCAGGATCATGCAACTTGCTTCCCCCCCAGATGAGTGGACTAACCTTGTTAAAATACATGTTTTGCCATATGTCTATAAACTCAGATAAGAAACAGAGCAAAAAAAAAAAAAACGTTATCCAGTGATCAGATAAATCAGGAACAAATAACCTGAAACTCAATCAGGCGGTTTTATCTGTGACTGATGCTCTGACAGATAAAGCAGCACGGAGCTCTGTTCCTCACACCGTGTGCGATCGTCACCTCAACATGCTTCGTGCACGTTTAGGAACCATGTTGTTAACAGCCAGCAAATTGGATTAAGATCTGGGGAGATTAGAGGGTTTTTTTTTTGTTTGTTTTTTTAGCTGATCAGGTTTTCTGCAGCATAAACACTTTGAGTCACATACAGAATCAGCACAGACCGACTTATTGATGATTATGAAGGTGGAAGCATGTTGTTGTCAAGCTGTTTTATTGATGAGATTCTCCTTCCTCCCCCACACACACCTATACACTTTGAAGTAACACATATTTTATATATTTAAATGTCGTTACCTCACATTTGTTTATTAGGAAAATTCACAATCACATGATGGAAGAAATACTCAGATTCTTCACTTAAATGCACATCATGTAACTTCTGGCCAATCAGGGTCGCTGATGATGTTGCCACATTGCACAGCATCATGGGAAATGCCGCTTTATATCTTCAATAAGAAGAAGATTCAGACACTGTGTCCTACTGTAAGATGATTTTGGTCAATTTATTCTGTGGTCAATATTGGAAACGTGTTTTTAATGTTTTGCCTTGTTTGCATTTATTCTTCAATATGTTAAAATAAACATAATTAAATCAACAAATATCAAGGGAAAAAAATATTATGCTCTTTCTGCAGATAAAAGTACTGTATGTTAAAGCTCTAATCTGGTCTAATGCATCTTTACACATCAGACTTCTGTTCATTCCGGTCCCTGATAAAAGATAAATAAACAGAAATAACATCTTTACCGGCTTTTAACATTTAACCAGGACCTCAACCTTCTATCAGCAGCTGCTGAATGGAAACCCACCGTCTGAAAGCTGTCAAGGCTGTGCACAACTGAACTTTGAAATGTTTCCACAATTTGAATATTTAATGGTGTGAACATTTTGTTCATATGTGGGAGCAGGATAAAGTAGGTCACATGACATCGCGCCCACAGGCCTTTGCTGCAGGGATAATGAAGCTGCGATATTATCAGCTGATGAATTCCACGTTGCCAAACCCACTTATGAATAACCAGTGATGATTTAGGAGTCTAATGTTACCTGAAAGCTGCTTTAGCCATCTCTCATTATCTTATTTGTTTGTCTTTGAATGCATTGTAAGAATTTCCCAGTTTCTTTACAGCAGTGATGATCTTGTTTTTTAGCTGCAGCTTCCTGCCTGCAGATCACCCATGTGTCCTTTACTTCACTTGATAAGTCATCTACTTGTTAAAAAAGCCACTCAGTGGCCGATCTGAGCGGAACCATCAGTCAGCGGCGTGTGGCGCTCTCAGTATTCATGGACGTTTCCAGCCTGGTGTCAGTTCCTCTTTTACAGACTTGGCTTGACGGAGCAATTAAGCGAATAAACGTCTGTCGCTTCCGAGGCCGACCAGTCAATAAGCATCTGAGGCAGATGTGAGCAGACGGGAAGTTGACGCAGACACCGCTTCCCTCCCCAGATGAGTTTTTTCAGCCCATTCGGAGACGGGATCCAGGGCCCACGGACCAGAACCTGCAGAGGAGGAGCAGATACACAAGCTTTCTGTTTCTGTTGCTGTCTGGGCAAAAAGACGAAACGAGTTTGACAGTTTTTCATAGAGGAACAAAAAAGCAGAAAAGTTGGAGATATGATTCTTCATATATATATATATTATATTATATATTATATTATATATTATTATACTTTGGCAAATTGTATACCCTTCCATGAATCAGCTTTTTTTTTTGAGCAGTTGAATCTAAAGGTCTGAAACTCATGTCTATTTTGATAATTTATTGATCATTATTGATCATTATAATCACTTGTTGGTTCATCAAATTGTGTAAAATGTCAATCACTGTTGAAGATTCAACCTGAAATGTCTTTTTAGTCCAGACCAACAGTCCACAACCCCAATATTATTAGTTGTTACTATTAAAGAAGAATAAAGAAACCAGAAAATAATTAGATTTGAGAAGCTGGAACCAGAGAATTTGGACATTGTTTCCTTTAAAATGATTCATATCCAATAATCGGTTGTCAAATAAATTTGTGAATAATGTAATAATTTGTGACTAATCGATTAATTGACTACTTGTTGAAGCTACATCTCAGCATTCATTTTCATTTCCATGAAATAAGATAGACAGAAACTACAAAAAAAGGAAAAAGAAGTAAGTAATTATGTAATTAGTAATTATGACAGTCAGACAGTCAAAAAAAAGAGTAACATGGTTTATGTCTGTTTATTATTTTTTATTATTATTTTCCTAAATAATGAGATAATTGGTTAAAATGATTGTTGTACATTTTAGTGTCATGCTGTTTCTTCTGCCCTCAGCTATATGAGCCTATACAGCCTAGACAGCGAGCTAAACAAAATGGTCCAGGAGTCCGAAGAAGATTTCAGAGTCTTTACTTGCACCATTCTTATTTTGTGAAACTGAAAAAGTACAAAAATAAAGATACATTTCAATCTACTGTACTCTCCTTTTTCACACATTCAAATCATATATTTCATTTAAATGTAAACATTAATCCCGTTTGGTTAGAACTACTGCAAAGTTCTCAGCAATGCTAGCTAGCACATTTCTCAACATTCAGTCTCATAAACCTTACAAACACGAAAATATGAGTCTAAAGTAACATTAGCACATGTACATAAACTTATTGTGAAGATTAACTTACAGATTGTCCTGTATCAAGCGTTTTCAACGAGCAACACGAACCACATGTCTTTCTCTGACTTCTACTGTCTGTACAATGACTAAACTGAAAGTAAGTTCCTGATGTAAACAACGATACCTAAATTCGCCACAAGGTGGCAGTATCTTACCATATAACAGGCAGTATAAACCAAAAAGCAAACCAAAAAGCTAGGGACAGAATACTCCCCGCCTGACATCTTAAGGATGTCACCCAAACAAACGTATGCAAACATTTCAAAAGGATATTGAATGAGTCCACAGTCTCTTAAGCAGTGTCCTTGGACACCAGAAGTACGACTTTATTTATGGGCCGTAAGAAGAGTCTCTGTTCACCCTTGCGCACGACTTTGACCTCTATCTTTCTGACTCTGCCATCATCACTGGGAAAAGTTCTGTTGACGAGTCCGATGGGCCAGTCATTTCTCTTCTCCTGACCATCCTTCAGCAGGACCACATCTCCTACTTGTAGGTTGGGCCTCGGTGTCCTCCACTTTCGGCGATCTTGGAGCCCACTGATATATTCTTTCCGCCATCTCGCCCAGAAGACCTCAGCCAGGTATTGCACGCGCCGCCACTGCCCTCTCAAGAGGTCACGGCTTTCAAACTGGCCTGGTGGCACTGGTGGCATGCCATGCTTTTGTGTGAGCAGCATGGCGGGAGTGAGAATCATAGGGTGCTCTGGATCTGTGGAGACTGTTGTAAGGGGCCGTGCATTCACTATTGCTGTAACTTCAGCCATGAATGTTACCAGCACCTCGTGAGTGAGCTTTGCTTGGCCATGTTGCAGTAGCATCGCATCCAGGATTCGGCGGGCAACTCCTATCATGCGTTCCCAGGATCCGGCCATGTGTGACGCATGAGGAGGATTAAACTGCCACTGGCAACCGTTGTCCTGAAGGTAAGTGTCAATGTTTTTGTTGTGGCATCCCTTCTTGTCAATCTGCAGCTCTTTGCAGGCGCTCACAAAGTTGGTCCCGCAATCAGACCTGAGCAGTTTCGCAGCACCCCTGATCGCAAAGAAACGGCGCAGAGCATTGATGAATGATGATGTGTCCATTGATTCTATGATTTCGATATGTATGGCACATGTACTCATGCATGCAAAGATGACCGCCCATCTTTTGGCCTCTGCTTGACCTCCCCTTGTCTTTCTTGCTGTGACGGTCCATGGACCAAACACATCCAGACCCACGTATGTGAATGGAGGGTCTGAACATAGTCTGTCCTTAGGCAGGTCAGCCATGAGCTGCTCTTCTTGTCTGCCTCTAAGCCTGCGGCATGTGACACAATTGAAGACGGTCCTACTCACAGCTCTCTTTCCTCCCACAATCCAAAAGCCAGCGGCTCTAACCGCCCCTTCAGTGAAATGTCTGCCCTGGTGGTAGACTTTTTCATGGAAGTGCCTGACTATTAACTCAGTCACATGATGTCTTCTCGGAAGAAGAATAGGATGTGTTTCATCCAAACTCAGTTGAGCTCTTGTTAGTCGACCTCCGACCCGAAGAAGCCCACTAGTGTCTACAAATGGGTTCAGTTTGCTAAGTGAGCTGGACTTTTTCACAGGCTCATGCCGCTCCAAACATTCTAACTCATCAGTGAACATCTCTCTCTGAACAGTGAGAATGACTGTGACTTTAGCCTGATGAAGCTGTTCTTCACCAAGGTTCAAGCTACATTTATGCCAGCCGTGACAGACATTCTCTTGCTTGTCTAGCTCCTCTTGAACTAACTCTGCTACTTCCACTGCCAGTACTGCAGCGCAGAGCTCCAGTCTTGGGATGGTGATGTCTGGTTTGGGAGCAAGCTTTGCTCTGCCGAAGAGGAAGCCCACTTCACTGTGGCCATCAGCATTTGTAAGCTTCAAATAAGCAACAGCACCCACTGCTTTTATGGATGCATCACAGAAAATGATTACCTCTTTCCTCTGTGCAGTGGACGAGGGGATCGAGGTGTACATTCTTGGAATGCTCAGCTGCTGCAGGTGCTTTAGAGAATCTTTCCATCTTTCCCAGATGTCCTGCTTTTCCTTTGGCAGCTGTTCATCCCAGTCACAGACGTCAGAAGAGATATCTCTCAGGATGGCGCGACCTTCAATGCTTACAGGAACCGCAAAGCCGAGGGGGTCAAACAGGCTGTTGATGGCCGATAACACTCCACGCTTTGTAAACAGCTTCTCACTGGTGGTCACCTGGAATATGAACAGGTCTGTGGACAAGTCCCATCCTAACCCTAGGGTGCGCTGCATGGATGGAGTGCTTTGTCCAAGATCCAGGCCCTGCAGCCCAGTGGCTAGATCTTCATCAGGAAAGGCGCCTGTGATAGTTGAACTGTTGGACGAAATCTTGTGCAGGCGTATATTTGACTGTGCCAGCATTTCCTGAGTTCTGTGCAGCACATCAATAGCCTCAGTCTCTGTAGAGAAGGACTTTAGTCCATCATCCACATAAAAGTGGCGTTCAATGAACATCCTTGCATCATTTCCATATTCTTTCTCACCTTCAATGGCCGTTCTCTTTAGCCCATAGATGGCGACTGAGGGTGATGGGCAGTTTCCAAATACATGGACCCTCATTCGAAACTCTGTAATGTTTCCATCCAGGTCATGATTCTGAAACCACAGGAACCGAAGGTAATCTCGGTGCTCCTCTTTGACGATGAAGTTATGGAACATTTGCTCCACGTCTGCCATCACGGCATACGGTTCAAGTCTGAATCGGATGAGCACACCGACCAGAGTGTTATTGAGGTCTGGGCCCTTGAGCAGCACATCATTAAGGGACACATTGTTGCATTGAGCACTCGAGTCAAAGACTATCCGGATCTTTCCCGGCTTTTGCGGATGGTAAATGCCAAAGCTCGGCAGATACCAGCATTCTTGACCAGCGCTAATGGGAGGAGCATGTTCTGCATGGTTCTTGCTAAACATCTTCTCCATGAACTCCACATAATGATTTTTCATCTCTGTGTTCTTTTTCAGTGTCCGACGGAGAGACATCAGACGCTGGACCGCTTGACTTCTGTTGTCTGGCAGGCGCTGCCGAGTGGGACGAAAAGGGAGCGGAGCCACCCAATTATTCGCGTCATCTTTGTGGAATTCTCTGTTCATGATATCCAGAAATGTTTGGTCTTCTGTAGAAAGAGACAGCTTATCATCATCTACTGTTTGCTTGAAGATGAGTTTGCCTACATCATCTTTAGTCTGTGTCTTTTCACCGAGGGGGCAGGTGTTTGTAAACCTCTCCCTGCCATGAATTCTGTTCTCACAAGGGGTGAGAAAACTGGGTCGCCCATTTTCAAGTATGCTTGTCTTGAAAGAGTTCACAGTGGGTTTATGAGCTCCTGTAAGGCATACGTCCCCTATGATCACCCACCCTAGATCAAGGCATTGGGCGTAAGGTGCATCATGTGGGCCGTTCACCTGACTGCGTACCTTGTGTGCCCGAATGATATCCCTACCCAGGAGGAGGAGAATCTCTGCAGAGGGATCCAGTGGGGGTATCAGAGACGCAACAGACTTCAGATGAGGGTGATGAGCCGCCGCCTCAGGAGTTGGTATCTCTTTCCTATTATCAGGAATCTGGTTACATTCAGTGAGTGTTGGTAATGGCATTGACACTTTGCCATCTAAGCCCTCAATGACAAACCCATTGGCTCTTCTCCCACTGGTGTTCGTTATGCCAGAGCATGTCTTCATTGTGTAAGGTAGGGCTTCACATTGCACATTAAACATATCAAAAAAGGTAGACCTTGCCAGTGACACATTGCTCTGGTCATCTAACATTGCATACATTTTCTTCTTCTTTTCAGGGAACTTGCTTGGATAAACATAGACCAGGCATATCTTTGAGCATGACTTTCCCTGTAGCCCGTTCCCACATACCTCTGTGCAGCTTGACGAGGTTTCGATGGAGTTTGGCTTGTCCAGCTCCCCGCCTTGACCCTCTGTAGCTGTCTGTGGAACTTTAGCTGACCAGGGTGGAGGACCAGCATGCATTGCAGACACATGGCTATTGCTGTTGCATTCTGAACAGTGAATCTCTGCTTTACAGTCTTTGGCCCTGTGCTCTGTTGATATGCAACATTTATAGCAAATCGAATGCTCTTTGAGTAAAGCTTTTCTCTCATCCAACATCTTCATTCTAAAGCCCCTACATTTAGCAAGTGAATGTGGCTTCTTATGAATGGGACATTGCTTATCTGGGTCAAGAGGTGGCGTATTGGCAGTAGCACCAGGTGTGTCAATCTCTGTTTTGTTTGCTGTGATGGGTGTTTTCATTTTCGTCTGCTTTACTAGCGCTTTTTCAGCTTTCGGATGTGGTGTGCTGTAGCCTTGTAATATAAAGCTGGGGTCTGTTTTCATTTCAGCGTGACTGTTCACGAACTCGACAAAATAAGAAAAGGGTGGATAAATGGCATTGTGTTCTTTCTTGTATCTCGTTCCTTGCTTGATCCACGCCTCTTGGAGATTATTTGGAAGCTTATCTACTATGGGGTTTATTCCTCTCGATGTGTCAAGGAAACTGAGGCCTGGCAGATAACCCTCATTCTTAGCTGCTAGTAGTTCAAGAAGAAGATCAGCAAGCTCTAGCAGTAGGTGGTTGTCTTTGTAGAAGATCCTAGGGAAACTCTCCAGACGTTTGAACAGGGACGCCTCAATGGCTTCGGATGAGCCATAATTCTTGTTCAGCCGTTGCCACAGACGTCGGAGACCTGTCTCTGGATTGTTCACGTGGACTGCTCTAATCCTCAGGGCATGTTGAAGCGACTCCCCGTCAAGCCACTTTGTGAGTAGGTTTAGTTCCTCGCTAGCTTTGAGGTTTAGTCCTTCGATGCCATTGCAAAACATAGACTTCCAGGATATATAAGTCTCTGGTTTGTTGTCAAAGACCTTGAATCCGGAGGTCAGAAGATCACGGCGTGCTAAGTAGGTGGCGAGATCTGACATTTCTGTTGTTCTTGGGATTGATCTGCCTCGTGAATGTGTGTTGTCTGTTCTAGTGCCTATGTTAAAGACAGGTGGGGGTTGGTAAGGCTGCCATCTAGCGGGGGTCTCTGCAGCCCACCCAGGTGTATACTGAGTAACCGGTTGTGGCACACTGCGATACAGTTCATGTGTTTCAGCGGGCACAGGCTGAGAGTCTCCCTGAGGCAGTTCTTCCCTCTTCAATTCAGGGTGATCACTAAAGTGGGTTTTAATATATTCTTCAATGCGTTTAACTGGTTCAGGCGTTGTTACTGGAATAGCTGGTGTAGTCACTTCTCGGTCATCAGGGCCTTCAGCTGCCTCCTCGAGAACTCTAGCTGCAGCGAGGGCTGCTTCAGCCTCACCCTGCTGCTTATGAGCATTCAGCCTTGCTTCAATCCGTGCCTTTTCGACCTCGATATCGATCTGGCGTCTGGCGAACTCGGCTTTGGTGCGGGCAGCTTCAGCTGTAGCTCGTGCTTGTGCTGCAGCCAGGCTTGCACTTGACTTGCTTGACCGGCGTGAAGATGACGTTTTAGCTGATCCACACTCTGATCTGACCTCCATCTGGGAGATGGGAGGGCTACCATCGACACAGGACATCTTAAACGGTTGGAGATGTAGCTCTTGGTGATTAACTTGACGTGTTGACTAATCTTTTCACTCTTCTGCCCTCAGCTATATGAGCCTATACAGCCTAGACAGCGAGCTAAACAAAATGGTCCAGGAGTCCGAAGAAGATTTCAGAGTCTTTACTTGCACCATTCTTATTTTGTGAAACTGAAAAAGTACAAAAATAAAGATACATTTCAATCTACTGTACTCTCCTTTTTCACACATTCAAATCATATATTTCATTTAAATGTAAACATTAATCCCGTTTGGTTAGAACTACTGCAAAGTTCTCAGCAATGCTAGCTAGCACATTTCTCAACATTCAGTCTCATAAACCTTACAAACACGAAAATATGAGTCTAAAGTAACATTAGCACATGTACATAAACTTATTGTGAAGATTAACTTACAGATTGTCCTGTATCAAGCGTTTTCAACGAGCAACACGAACCACATGTCTTTCTCTGACTTCTACTGTCTGTACAATGACTAAACTGAAAGTAAGTTCCTGATGTAAACAACGATACCTAAATTCGCCACAAGGTGGCAGTATCTTACCATATAACAGGCAGTATAAACCAAAAAGCAAACCAAAAAGCTAGGGACAGAATACTGTTTTTTTAGGATATATGTTTTTTTATAGAGTTACACTATATTTTTGACATTATCCCACATGTAGAATGAATGAGTTTAATGGATGTAACTTTAACTTTTTATTTACCACTGTAAATGAACTTGTCATTGAAATGTTATGTATAAAAAAAATCTTTTGCAAGACAACTCGAGGAAGAAATATCAGGATCACGCATTTGATATGAAGAGTAAAACAGTAAAAACACAATGAAACAAGCAGCGGTTCATGTTCCCGTGAACGGAACAGACGAGCGTTTCCTCGGCCAGACGCTGATTGATCCTGAAGCCTGTGAGTTTCTCTACAAAGTGTTTTCAGCTTCACCTGCTGCAGGTTTCAAACAGCTACAGGATTCAGCCTCGGGCTCATCGGACCAAAGCAGCAGTTCCTTTAACACCTTCAGACCTCCTCCACATTCCGTATTTAATTCATATATATGTGTTAAATAAAGTATGCACACTTTATTTAACAGAAAGAACGTTTTACTCCTTCTCTCTGTGAGTAAATGGCTCCATAAACACTGTAACTTGAATATCTGCTTCTAGTATAAACAAAATAAAAGGATAATTTGATTATCTTTATATACGTCAGACCTTGTGCTTTTTACTCTGAATGTCTGAATAACAGCTGGTTGGTTTGTGCGTTTTACAATATTCTGCATATTTCCAACAGCAGCGTGGGCTGAGCATATTTGTGCTGATGTTTACTAAAATACCAGAGTTGACCACAGATGCAGCATTTAATCTAAATGTCAAACCGCTTCATTCATGGTTCCACAAACGACTTTCTCATAGACACAAAGACCTACAGGATGCAAAGACAAACATGGTAAACCTGTCGGTCACCAACACTCTTTTGAGAGTGATGTGCTTCTGATGTCTGAAGGATTTATTTTTTATTTATTTATTTTTTTTTTTTTTATAATTATTGCTCAGGAGGAAGGGGAAGGAGGATGAGGAGGGGGATGAACACAAATGTCAGGGCCATTTTCAAAGCGTCGTCAATCTGTCGCCGAGCAGAAGGAGCCAGTCTGGGGTCAGACAGGCAAAGCAAACTTCGTGTGTGCTCTTTTCCCTTTATACATCTGTGTTGGTACAGAGATTATCGGGTGGATCTTGAGATTTGTGAAACGCTTCTGAAAGGTGTGAATTCATGGAGGAGGATGTTGCCTCCCCGCTCCTGTGGAATCCAGGAATAATCCAGAAAATAAATTTATCGCAGCATAGGATACAATGTGTTTCAAAATGCATAAGAACCACAATCTTGATTAAAAAAGAAAAACACCCCAGAACCTTGAGAGACCAGCAGGGGGTGAAGAAGATCTCACACCAATGCGAATCCAGCATCCAGTGCACAAAGCAAGGTTCATAAAGACCTGGATGACAGAGTCTGGTGTGGATGGACTTGACTGGCCTGCAGAGTCTTGACCTCTACCCCATAGATTCAACATCTTTTTGATGAATTAGAGCATTAGACTGAGGGCCAGACCTTCTCCTCCAACATCAGTGTGTGACCTCACAAATGTTCTTCTGGAAGAATGGTCAAAAATTCCCATGAACACACTCCTGCACCTCATGGACAACCTTCCCAGATCAGTTGACGTACCTTTTATACCATATGCGAGTCAAGGCATGTGATACTTTTGGAAGTAAAGTGTACAGTGGCTTGCGAAACTATTTGCCTCCCTTGAACTTTGTGACCTTTTGCCACATTTCAGGCTTCAAACATAAAGATATAAAACTGTAATTTCTTGTGAAGAATCAACAACAAGTGGGAAACAATCAAGAAGTGGAACACACTTTATTGGATATTTTAAACTTTTTTAACAAATAAAAAAATGAAAAATTGGGTGTGCAAAATCATTCAGCCCCATTACTTTCAGTGCAATAAACTCTGTCCAGAAGTTCAGTGAGGATCTCTGAATGATTCAATGTTGACCTAAATGACTAACGATGATAAATGGAATCCACCTGTGTGTAATCAAGTCTCTGTATAAATGCACCTGCACTGTGATAGTCTCAGAGGTCTGTTTAAAGTGCAGAGAGCATCATGAAGAACAAGGAACACACCAGGCAGGTCCGAGATACTGTTGTGGAGAAGTTTAAAGCTGGATTTGGATACAAAAAGATTTCCCAAGCTTTAAACATCCCAGGGACCACTGTGCAAGCAATAATATTGAAATGGAAGGAGTATCAGACCACTGTCAATCTACCAATATCTGGCCGTCCCCCTAAACTTTCAGCTCATACAAGGAGAAGACTGATCAGAGATGCAGCCAAGAGGCCCATGATCACTCTGGATGAACTGCAGTGGTCTACAGCTGAGGTGGGATAAGCTGTCCATAGGACAACAATCAGTTGTATACTGCACAAATCTGGCCTTTATGGAAGAGTGGCAAGAAGGAAGCCATTTCTTAAAGATATCCATAAAAAGTGTCGTTTAAAGTTTGCCACAAGCCACCTGGGAGATACACCAAACATGTGGAAGAAGGTGCTCTGGTCAGATGAGACCAAAATCAAACTTTTTGGCAACAATGCAAAATGTTATGTTTGGCGTAAAAGCAGCACAGCTCATCACCATCACATGGTTTGGGCCTGCTTTTCTTCAGCAGGAACAGGGAAGATGGTTAAAATTGATGGGAAGATGGATGGAGCCAAATACAGGACCATTCTGGAAGAAAACCTAATGGAGTCCGCAAAAGACCTGGGACGGAGTTTTGTCTTCCAACAAGACAATGATCCAAAACATAAAGCAAAAGCTACAATGGCATGGTTCACCAAAAAACATATCAAGGTGTTAGAATGGCCAAGTCAAAGTCCAGACCTCAATCCAATTGAGAATCTGTGGAAAGAACTGAAAACTGCTGTTCACAAATGCTCTCCATCCAACCTCACTGAGCTCGAGCTGTTTTGCAAGGAGGATTGGGCAAAAATATCAGTTTCTCAATGTGCAAAACTGATAAAAACATACCCCAAGCGACTTGCAGCTGTAATCGCAGCAAAAGGTGGCGCTACAAAGTATTAACTCAATGGGGCTGAATGATTTTGCACGCCCAATTTTTCGTTTTTTATTTGTTAAAAAAGTTTAAAATATCCAATAAAGTGTGTTCCACTTAATGATTGTGTCCCACTTGTTGTTGATTCTTCACAAGAAATTACAGTTTTATATCTTTATGTTTGAAGCCTGAAATGTGGCAAAAGGTCACAAAGTTCACAGTTTCGCAAGCCACTGTATGTGTGCAGCTGCTTTCAGACAAACATGTTTTATAGAGAGAGGATAGGATCTTGATTGAAAACCTGTGTTTACAGTTAGTGTTGTTATTCTTTATGATTTATTAGCACAAATCAAGTACTTGCCATTGTTATGTTGCTCGGTGCTGTGAAACGTATCATAAGTCAGCGTGATGTGATTAACCGAGTCATTTTGATGTTGTTGACATTCTTCAACAAGCAGACATATATACATAGCAAGTCCTGATTAAATTAGAAGGTGAAGTCATGTGATCGCTGATCCGTCTGCTCTCTCTCAGCTCGAAGGTATTATTGGTTTCACCTCCCGATCCGTGTCTTTCTTCACTCTGTTAGTTAAGAAAACACAAATAAATTCATGTTGACTTAATCACATCCCTTCTTCCTCACCTTAACCTATATTAATTTATTGGACCCATTGTTTCACTCAGTATGTACCAGTAAAGGTCCTTATTTTTCTTCAGGTTTTATGAGCAGAAAACTAAAAAGGAAAACTCATCTTGTAGTTATAGTTCCACTCTGAAGCCTCTCTCTGCAGCAGGTCATTATGTGCGGAGTTCATTCTCATAAGACATCATTCAGCTCTTCTTTATTTTTTTTTTTGTTTTAATTCCCACAGCTCTGAGAGTTTTTCTGTTTTTCATGTCTGACTCTAAACTTTTTCAACTAAATTACCTCTAAACACAGCAATAACACACAAACAGCTGACGCAAGTTGTCTTGCTATCGAAACATGTACTGTACATCCAGCATTGAGGCCACGCCCCCTTTTGGGATTTTTTGTGTCAGGAAAAAAATGTGAAACAAAACTATTATACTATATATATATATATATATATATATATATATATATGCACATTTTTCCTTCCACATTAACACACATCCAGTAAAACACCAGATCTCAGCTGGACTCAAACAGATCTGTGTTTTGTAGATTAATATAGACAACATAATAGTCTGTACCATATACCTTAGCAATATAGATGTACATGTCGAAATAACAACCAACCAAGGACAAACAAACAACAAACAACTGCTTTTTTGTCTGACAAACACACACACACACACACACACACACACATATATATATATATATATATATATATATATATATGTATATATATAGATATGGATGATTACTTTTTGTTTTTTTGTTTTTTAATGCCGCATTCAGTATGATTTCACGAAACGTTGTGTTCTCTTTAGTTTTGCTCAGTGTGTAGCACATGTAATAGTCCGAGAATAATATGTAAAAGAACAGGCGTAAAGGTTAAAGAAAGACGCTGTAGTTTCGGTTACAGGAAAAGTGGACATTAATTGGGACGGTTGTGAAGTGCAGTTTTCTATAATAACTGCAAACAGCCTCTGACCTTCATCTAACTTCCTGCTCCGCTGCATAAAGGGCAGATCTCTGCCAACATGGTAATGAACATCAGCTCCACTTCAGAGCAGCTGATGATATTAAAGAAAACAGTCAGGAAAAACAATGATTCACATTCGTATTTTACACATCCACTGATACTTCAGTAATACTAATACTTTATTACAAGTAAAATAGTGCATTCATAAAACAAAGTATCATCAGCTAAATATACTTATTTTAAGGTATAATTATTCTAATGTGACTGATATATTAAACACATTCAACTGTTAATGTAAAAGCAGCATTTTAATGACTGTATCTGAGGAGCAGAGGTTAATTTTTTAAAGTGGTTCTTTAATTTTGATGTTTTTTGAGAAATATTGTATAGTTTTTCCTCTTTGTGCATAGAAGAGTCATTGATGTGAAACCATGAGAATATTTTGAGGAGAAACATGAGCAGCAGATAGACTACAGAGTTAATGTTGGAGACACAAGACAAGAAGTGAACTAATCAACTAGTCTGTGGTAAACTTATTCTTATGTTGGTAGAAGTTAACAATGTTAATCTGAAAAATTTCTAAAACATACAGTTTGCTAATAATGTAGTTTTAGTAGGATTTTTCAAGCAGCATTTTTACTTGTTTATACATTTACTCAGGTAAAGGATCTTAATACTTCTTCTTTCACTGTCCCCACATTTTTATCCCACATTTATGTCTTCTTATCTCAGTTTTGTGACTATTAAATGTCATATTTATAACCTTTTCTCAGAATTGTTTTCTTTTTATCTATGATTTGTGTCTTTTAATCTCATATTTGTGTCTTTAATTCATATTTGTGATTTTTTAATCTTACATGTGTGTCTTTTAAAATGTCAGTCAGTCAGAAGGAAAAGGTACCTGTACTTTATTACTTTCAGCCTATTTTACTGCTAATGCTTATGTACTTTTACTAAAGTACGATTTTTCATGCAGGGCTTTTACATGTAATGGAGTATATGAAATAAATTGAAATGAATGACCTTTTATTGTCATTTAAATGGGGTGCCCAATGCAAAGAAATTTCATGTCCACATTACCCTATTGGTACTTTGACTGAATACTTTAACTGATACTCCACTTTTACTAAAGTAAATCTGAACATTCCTTCCACCTCTATAACAAGGAGGGAGTTCATCAGGTCACAGCGACAGCAGGTCGTGTTACTCAGCACTTCCTCAGATTTGTTCCTCTCGTATATCACAATAACAACTCAATGGCTGCGTGTACGAATCCAATTAGTGGCGACTGTAATCCCATAGGTAATTTACATGCTTAATTCCATGTGCTAAATGTTATTTGCGTCAAACGCGTTTTTGTCTAATTAACTCCGCCACTTGTTGTTGGAAGATGTGTCTGGCGTTATGCTGTATGTCGGAACGCCGTCACTCCAAACTGCTCTATGCAAAAGAAACACATTAAATGTGTTTGGGGAATATCCCTCTGATGTCTTAACCTTTCAAGGAGAGAGGCACTTTATCTCAGAAAATTGGTTCCACATCCTCAGTAAGCCCTTCACCACCTGTAAGTCAAACCCTCCGCGGAATAAAATGTGCAGGAAGGAAAAAAAAAAGAAAAAAAAAAACCCAATAAGTGAAATGGGGTTGAGTGGAGGAATAAGAGGTTTTTGGGTTGATGGAAATAGGAAAATGCTAATGTGCGGGCGTCTAATAGCGAGTTGCTCACGCCGGCTGACACCAGCGCCCATCTGCCGCTGAAGGTGTGCAACGCTGCAAAGTGCCTCGCTAATTAAAATACTTGAAAAGATGATTTGGGGAATTGAAATGATTTAATACCTATTTATGTAATTCCGGCGCATTAGGGGAGAAAAAAAAAAAAAAACAGGCGGAGAAGGCGCCGCGTGTTATTATGAGGAGGAGTCACGGGGTGAAACAGGGTTGGGGGAAAACGCACAATATTTATGAAGCGCTGTCAGGTTAATGTCATGCAACATTTATTGACGCAGTAATGTTTAATTTAGCATACGCTCCTGTAATAAGCCATTAGGTGTTGTGCTATGATTCAGAGTTTGATGGCACTGTAATGGCAATCAGACGCCCTTGAATATCTCACTAACACTGTGTCTGCTGTGTTTACAGGCCAGGGATAAATCAGACTCTAAATATATTTATGCTACGTTAGATGCCGCTCGGCCGCGGCCATCGATAACACGGAGATCTGTGTTTTGAGAGCCGGTTGTAAAATATTCAAAATTTCAGACAGGATTGGATTAGCTCGGATAATGGATGCCATAAAAGCAGGCGGCGCCATTTTAATAAATCTGTCACATTGCCAACGGCGGGAAATTATAGAAGCATGTCATAGAACAACAACGGGATCTTTCCAGGCCAACACACAACACAGGGAGAGAGATCTGGGTCGGTAGGAAACTATAGTTAGATTTGAGGAGAACATACAAAAGTTCACCTTTCTATCACGCAACACGAGCGGCACAATGTCGGCTGAAGGAGGCTCGACCTTGGAGATAAACTGGCAGCGTCTCCCGTTATCCTGTGATTACCTGACACCGCCGACGACCACGTGTCCTTTTTTCGTCCTCCGCGGCTAATGCCCTTAATTTGCTCATGGCCTTCCCGTGTGTTTCTGGCCGTCCTGGGTTTTTCAGAGATTCTCCGATTGAGTGACTGTGATTTACATGAGGATCTGAGACCAGATCCTGATAAAAAAAAAAAAAAAAAAAAAAAAAGATCAGACAGCTCCACTAACACCTCACTTGGCCTATTTATATATTTGACATTTTATTAAGGGACATTCTCACACATACAGAACTCTAATCTTATTATGTCTGAGGTACACTTGTATCTTGTTATTCTGCCGCTGTTTGATGTGTCGAAGCTGAAACTCTCACACCAACGACTTTAAGATACTGGAATGTGTCCGTCACTTGTCGACTGCTGAGGCTTAAGCAGGAAAGTTTTTTCTGTGCGGCGGTTTCCAAGGGGAAAAGGTTGACAGTTTACATTTGGAAAAAGTAGTGGACTCACCAACAGTAGTTGCTCTGAATGTCAACTGTCTAGTGTGTAGGGTGAGGCAAGTTTACTGTATTTGTATTACACATTTTAAAGAAGGTAATTCAAAGTGCTTTAGATGAAACAGTACAAGCGTCAAGATATAATTTAAAAACAGATCAAAGATTTAAAATAAAAAAAAATAAAATACAATTTTAATGAAAACCAAACCAGAAGAAAGTTACAGTGCAGTGAAAAATAATGTAATAATAACAGTAGTCGACTATCAAATGTTGTTGCCCACAGGCAGGGCCGTAGAACTGAATTCTGGGCCCTGTGGGCTCTTAATGTCAGCGGGCCCCTCTATCCAAGTGCATGAGCAAAAAAAGACTTAAATTTAAATTAACCTTAAATGAATGTATAGCCAGCAAACTGGAAAATGCAGTTAACTATTTATGCTTTCTTTCTTTTTATTCCTACTCTTTTTGATATCTTAAATGTGCTTTTTAAGTAGCAGTTCAGTCTCTCATCATTAAAAAAAAAAAAAAAAAAGAATAAATAAATTAACACCAATTACCTGGAAGGTTCAATTCATTAAATAATAATAATAATAATAATAATAATAATAATAAAGACACTGCTACCACACTAATGTCCAACTATTTATTTCTTCATCTAAACTCAACATAGAAGGGACTTTTGAATCTGGTTGTAATCATGGTGTAAATATTCAGTCATTATGTCCTCTGGTGAATTGTATTATTATTCAGAACAAGAGAAACAAGTAAGTCAGTATTAATGCAAACTCTTGTGGAGTCTGTAATTAATTTCTGTCAGGAGATTTGAAGTGTTCAGATCAACAGCAAACCACCATCTGAAATACATAAATAAAAAGTTCAATTCCAAACTTAAAAGTGGATTCACTATATTGATGAGTAGTCAGAATGTCGACTATCTAGTTATTTCACTACCAAAACCTTGTTTCCGACAGTCGTCATGTTTTTGAGCAGTTATTTTTGCAACACCAGGTTAATGGTTAGTTCTTAGTTGACCAATAACAACTGGACAAAAAGATGAGCGAAGAACACAGAGAAAAAAAAAAAAAACTACAGAGCAGAATGATACAGGCACTAGTGTTAAATGTGTAAATGTGCTTTTTCTTTTCTAAAAACCTCTCGTCTGCTCTAAGCTGTTTGTAGCTTGACTTCCTGTCTGCTGTGATCTGCTCTGTTCAGCTTGATGAATTCCCTCTAAAATAATGTGTTTATGCATTCTGTCTCCGTTACATCTTGTCGTCTGTGTTTAAAAGTTTTAATCTGTATTTATCCATCAGTTTACCATTAGACACTTTGACCAACTTCATAAGGTCCTGTAGCACATTCATTACCCCTGTGGAAATGGATCATGTTATCAGTAATGTATCTGAGCCAATGTACAACAGTCAACTCCTTCATTGCAGCAGTTGCTGATGCTAAAATACTTTCAAAGCTGCAGCAGCTAAAAGTCAAACATTTTATGTTAAGTTCCCCTTCTGTCGGCAGGAGGCGGTTTGGGTGTTTGGATCAGTGCTTTGTCTGCATTCATCACTTCAACCCACTCTTCTAGGCAAAGTGTTTTTTTACCACAGCGTTGAAAGCAGACCTGGTATTTTGGGGAGTTGCCCTGCAGCTTTTTTTTTTTAAAGAAGCACTTTAAAGTTGGCCACATTCATTATTTCCCTAGGCCGTCAAGGCGTGAGGAGCAGACTTCCCAGGGTCACGCTGCTTTCGATGATTTCGCCTCACGCAGCCATGCAACGAAAAGAGCAAAAAAACACAGAATGTTGTCGGCTTCGTCGTCATTGTTGTTTTTGTGCAGTTATTTTCCCCCTCCTCCTTCTCGTTCCTGTGGTTCATCCGCAAATTGCGTTGTCTTGACACCTCAGGAACAAAGCCCCGCCGCGTCGGCCGCGGTGCCACCACTTCCCTGTAATACCAATACAGAATTTATCTCCATACATACGGATGGTTAGACATCTGGACGCAGAATTAGCACAGAGGAGATGCGAGATTGAGAACATAGGCGCCGTAAAATCGCCCGATTAGAAAAAAAGTTGCGTCGGCGGGACATAAACAACCCCTGCCGGGGGATTTATACGCCGCTGTCACAGGGACAATGTCCTTTTTCACTCCTCCAAAAAGCCATTAGTGCTCCGCTCCGTCGCTGTGAGGAGGGACGGGAACCACGCAGCGACCGAGGAGGGGAAAAAATGAGAGTGTGGCACACAAATTATTGCAGAGGGAATTGAATAAAAGGAAATTATGCTCTGAGCTTTGAATATGAACTCTAAAAAAAAAAAAAAAAAAACTCTCATATGTTACACAAGGATTCACTTTCAATTTAAGTTAATAAATTACGGAGCGGGATCGGACGGTTTCGCTCAGGGCTCGTTTCACAGAGATTTGTCAGAACTACGGAGTCTGTTCTCTGCCGGTAATAAATAAACTAGTTCCACAGGGTTGTTATTTCCAAAGCACATAAATCATATTCTCCAACATTTTTATGTGACGACATGGCTACAAAACAACTCTGTCTTCAAGTGAAGGTAATTCTTTGTTCAGTCTATCGGCCGTATATATATATATATTTCTGTCAGCTTTTTTTTAATGATTTTTTTTCAGCAGTCAGCTCTTTACAAATTGTTTTTCACATCCTCATCACATCTGTTCTTTTTTTTTTTTTTTGACACCGGTGATTCTGCTGCTTGACTCCTAATGTGCTACCTGAGTCTGAGCTGGAGACGACGGGGATTTTAAAGGAGCAGAACATGCTACAGCAGCCGTTAGACGCTCTGAGAGTTAAAGAGGCTTTGTTTCACTTACAGAGTGACTATAAACACTATAAATACACTGAGGTGTGTGGAAACAAATCTGCCAACAACTACCAACAAGTAATAAATCTTCTCTTCTAATAACAGTATGACCAATAATTGAGACCTTAATTAAAATGAAACCAAAAGAAGTCACATTTGAAACAAAAGGAGAGAGATAAAGAAAAATATTATATCATTATAACGATGCATCATTATATTATCAACATATGGTCATGGAGATGCAGCGAGGCAGCAGAAGCAGGGTGAGGTCTTTATCTGCAGAAAATAAGAAGAAACTGGTACAACACATAACAAAAAAAGTGAGAAAACGGGAAGCAAGGCGACTCAGAACATTGACAATGGAAAGAATAAATTAGGATTTTTATTCATCCTTTCTCTCCTGTTTAGAAATAGAGTTGGAATGAAAGCCAATAAGGGCACTTTAATTACAAAATGAATATAAACAAAAACAAACAAAAACGCTTAGACAAAGACTCAACCAAAAACACCTTGAATACATAAAGAAATAATTACTAATGAGACAAATGTGAGGAACAGGACACACATCAGACAACCGCAAAGGTAAAAGAAAAAGGGGAAACAAAAAAATATATTAAAATTAAAAAAGCAAGTAGAAACAGAAGGAAACAGAAACAACTAAAACACCAGAAGACCAGAGGAGACAGAGACAGAGATTAAATATATCATATGATCTTATCAATATCATATTAACTTGTGTTAATAAAATAACACATAAAATGTTATGTGACAATAGGTTATATGCTTCTACTTCACATTATATCATGTTGTGCTTATATCAATGTATTAAAATGTATTGTTTCTACTTTATTATGCCGCATTTTTTTCTTTAAAATATACATGTTTTCTGTATTTTTTGTTATGCCACTGGATATAAGATTATTACAATAGTATATCATTTTATTACACACACACACACACACTACACACACATAATGTATACTTCCCACTCTCACATGTAAATAATTTGTGTCGCTATCAGGTTGTACGTTTGTCCACTGTGTGTGATGCATTAACCCTTTGTCTCCAATAACCCACAATGCAACTCAGTGTAAAACTCTGTTACAAGAAATAATCATCTTTCCCCACAATCTTGTCTTATCATCAGTTTTGTGAGTTCCCCTCTGACTCTGACTGACACGTTAGACACAGTTCCCTCTTTATTGAATATATATGTTACATTTAACTGGTTCGGGCTGTTCGTGTCAGCGTCGTTTGTCCGTTGGAACATTCTCAGCCAGGGAATCCGTCATCTGATGGCCTTCAGCCCCCTCAGGCCTCAGCAACAAACCTGCAGCTGTGAAGCTGATCAATGGTTCTGAGATATGTGACAAACATACAGAAACACAGAAACTATAAAGACAAAGCTGCTGATGCAACAAAGTGTGTTTCATCCTCTGCAAAAAAAAAACAACAACTTTGAAACATAACATCAGACTCAACCTGATAAATAATTTGGAATAAGGTCAAAGTGTCATATGGACAAGCAAATGTGGCCTGGTTCAATTTAACGAGTTAAAAACACGCTTCAGCATCATCAATCTTCAGAACCTGGTTTAGATTTGTAGACCAACATCAAAGGTTTTGTCAGACAGACAGAAAATCCATTTTCTTGTCTGAGCTACAGCTCAGAGCTAAAATCAGGCCAGTGTTCAGAAATGAAATAAATCGTATTTTTACGCATTTTTTTTGGCCAGATTCATAGGGCTTCATCATCATTTCTCACAACAGCAACCAGCTGTTGTTTCTGTCCTCTGCCGGTTTGTTTTTTAGCTCCTGATAAACAACCAAAATGATCAATTGCACATGAGAGAGATGGAATATTTGGTTGTTGTTAATATCTGGGGTTATTGCTAAATGAGGATGGAAATGAAATAGCAAAAAATGTTCACTTTGACTTTGACTTTGAATAACTGACAAATGGTTGCTCATGTTGATTTAATAATCTCGTTTTCAGATGTAGAACAGCTGGGAGTCGTCATTAATGGAGATTTCAGTTAATTTAAAGAGACAGTCACACATCATTATGTTGCATTTCATCAACCTAACCCTAACACCCAGTGTCCATGACCTCAGGTTTGATTTAAATGGACAAAGGTCAAAGGTTAAAACATCCTAGGAATTTTTTTTATGGATACTGAAATGCAGATTTCATGTTATTGTTTGGTTTTACTTGTATCACTGTTTTTTTTATCTGTTTTAATGATTTGTAATATATTTTGCAATTATTGTGTAAAAAAGTAACATTAAAAAAACACATACCTACTAAAACTTTCTTCCACATATATAGAATCATTTTCTTCAGTTCTACAATAGAACTTTATATATCCATGGATATATTTACAATAATTAGAGTATTTATCTGTTCCTCATGTTCTTGCTCTGATCATGTCTCTGCTTGTTGTGGATTGTTGCTGTGGTGCTGGTGTTTTTCCCTCACAACATGTTTTCTCTTAAGCCATGTAATTCTTCTGTTCTACAGCCTGAAATAAATTATGATAGAACAAGAAATTTAGGGAATATATGTGGATTCTGGGAAATTACTCACATCCTGACTCACATTTTGAAAAATATGTGAACACTCAACAAACAAATGTTAAATCGTAAACATGTTTTGCTGAGCGAATATTAATGAGAGAACTAAGATGGCCGCCTGCTCGCCGCGTCTTCATGTGTAATTCATTTTGGCCTGAAGTGACGTGGAGCTGGATGCTTTGTGACAGCAGTTCTGTCCCAGGGAGAGATGCCCACCCCGGTTATTTCAGCACGGACAGAGACAGAAAACGCTTTTCTGAGGTTGACAATGCAGAGGCAGTAATAAAGGTTATTCCGTGTTATTCCGACATCGCATCTCATTACGTTGCCGGCTGCTTCTCAACACACTCGTCCTCATCGATTCTCCTCAAACAGTTTCAGAGCACAAGGCTGACGTTTCTGATCTCCTTGGGAGTTTGATGTCATTGCCGTTTGAGAGCGGCGATTCCTCATCTCCGCAGAGCCTTCATATTGTCACGTGACAGGAAGTGAGACTTTAAAAATCTGACGATGCTGCGATGACTTGAGAATCAAAGAAAAAAAAAAAAACAATTCACAAGGATCCAGGCTGGAGTGAAAGTATCATTCTGAAAGTTTTATGAAAGGGAGACTTTAAGTTAGTCAGGAAAACTCTGACGGTTTCTGTGTCTGTAACCACGGATACGTTTCAATCAACGTTTCAGACGTGGTGACATAGCTGAGGTGGCGTTCCTCTTCAGTTCCTCTTCTCCCAGCAGGAGAAGAAATGGTTAGCTGGATGGATCACTGCTGTGTTTCATGTCTGGAATCTGACAACCCCACTCACTTATCAGGTAAAACTATTCTAGTTTGGTGCAATTAGTCCAACATGAAGTAGAATTATCTTAAAATCATTAAATGAAGAAATTATTTTTTCATGATTTAATCTTTACTTTTACATATTCAATAATTATAAAAACAAGAAATATGAAAAAAGTATTTAAAAAAATCAAAAAAGATTATGAGATAAATTACAAATGAGAAAAAAAAAAATCAAACAGTATAATCTTTAATATTAAATTGATCCCTTGAAATTCAGCTTCTAAAGAAGTATTTTTAAACCTCAGTATCTTCTACCTGGGTAATGTGAAGACTTGACACCTCTCGCGTTACACCTATAAAAAGTCGACATTCCATATGTCTGCAGAGCCTCGTTGCCGTGGATATGGGTCGGGCTGAGCCTCCCTGACCTTGCGGGCTGTTTCTCTGAGTGGAGGAGGTGATAGTTTAGATAGTCACTGATCCTGCTGCTGTAAGATGTCCTGACTCTGCAGCATCTGTATCATCCACCCTCCTCTGCTAAATCTCTTCTTATCCTGCAGTTGAGGTGGGACTGCCATGATGTCCCTGAATGTGGCAGGATGCGACACGATATAGCAAGTTGCACCACGATACAACAACATGCACCCTGATACAACAACATGCACCAGGATACAACAAGATGCACCAGGATACAACAGGTTGCAACAGGATACAACAAGATGCACCAGGATACAACAAGATGCACCAGGATACAACAAGATGCACCAGGATACAACAGGTTGCAACAGGATACAACAAGATGCACCAGGATACAACAAGATGCACCAGGATACAACAGGTTGCAACAGGATACAACAAGATGCACAAGGATTCAACAAGATGCAGTAGGATACAACAAGATGCAGCAGGTTACAACAAGATGCACCAGGATACAACAAGATGCAGCAGGTTACAACAAGATTCACCAGGATACAACAAGATGCACCAGGACACAACAGGTTGCAACAGGAATTCCCAGAATACAGCAGGGAGGAGCAGGATTTCAACCCTGTGGGTGGAACAGCAGGATTAAAGCTCCCCGTGTGCTCTGCTATAAACTGGGAACTTATTTTCTTATGTTGAAGGCAAGACATTATGTCCGGGAGTCTGACCTTCTCTCTTCCCCATCAGAGGCCGAGCGCTGACGGACTGACGGTTCCTAAATGAGCTTTGTGAAGACGCCACCGGCCGAGCGGCAGCATCGGAGCCTTGCATCATCCCCTCCGTCACTCAGCGGCGTGCAGAGCTTTAAAACCGAGCGGCCGCAGCGAATCGGACTGACAACCACGGGAAAATCACTGCTGAACGGTAACGGGATTAACGGCTGTAAAAAATGCTCCTTCCAACAGGTTTGGCAACGGATCCACACACGGTTTCAGCCAAGAAAAAAAACAACAATATTAAAGTTTGGAACCTTTCCTCTAAAAAAAAAAAAAAAACACTTTAAAATTATTAAAGTATGTTACATTAAAATGGTAAAGTTTTACCACTGTCCCACTTTAATATTTTAATTAACAAAACAATGGGTAAAAGCACATTGAACCTCATTCTGTCCTTCAGTCTCCTTCCTCCATCCTCTGTCATCCCCTTCTTCCCTTCATTATATCCTTCTCTTTCTTTGCTTCTTTTCTTCCTCATCTCCCTCCCTCTTTCCTTCTTTAGTCCTTTCTAAATTAATATCTGGGTCTCAGGAGGTTAAATGCAACGGACGGACTGTGAGTTTTACAGCAGGTGGAACACCAACCTCTAGTTTTCACATTTCCATTTTCTAACATTGGAGAACAGAGAACAAACCTCCTGCTGCACTGTTACAACCATCTCATGTAAATGCGCTGTTGTTCCGTTCACACCTTTAAACCGCAGGTTTTGGCTGATTGTTAAAGTAATGCTCTCGGGCCTCCCATCATGCCCCGAGGCTATATTAACATAAATATGGCCAAAAAAAAAAAACTCACCTTTGAGTCGTTTAACTCACTTTGCTGACCACGCTGAATACCGCTCAGAGAAAAAAAAATGAAAAAAAAGCAAAAAACATCCTCTCAGCCAACACACAACACACAACCAAGCTTTAGGAGCACACAGATATGACGTCACACCAGAAAAAAAAAATGTTCTAAAGCTTTTCTGACCATCAGAAAGAGTGTTGACATATAAAAAGTTCATGACTTAAAACTATATAATACAACAATAGTTAACAGGGTTATAGCTGGGGGTGTCTTGTGAACACTTTTACACACTTTTTTTTAATAATGCAGTCTTATGGGAAAAATGCTTTTTGGGTCGTATGGGATTTTTTTTGTTGCAAAACCATGAGGGACATCCATGTCCGTAAGCTCCAAGGGTGAGGTGTTTCAGGCAGTGCTCAGCCAATCAGAACCAAGTGGGCATGTCAGCAGAGAGGAAATGGAGGAAACAGTGTAGAGTAGAAACAAGAGTAATTCTGCCTTGAGGTCTAACCAGCTGCATTTGGGAAGTTACCCTTTCAAAATCCATCTTTTCTATAATTAAGTCATTTTGAACACTTAATATAACAATATTCCACACTGGTTCAATTTCCTTTAGTTGACAACTTGCACGACTTGAATGACTTTTTGACTTTTTTCATCTCCACCTACTGCTCCTGCATTCAGAAGGAGAATTGACCTTGAGTGATGCAACAAAACCAATAAGAGGCAGGAGGAGTGATACTCTCATCCAGCTACTTCAAACTCAACCAAGTTGTCCAGTCACAGCTGATGTTCACAGCCACATAAATGCAGTTCCTGTTATCCTGGTTGCCATAGCAGCCTCCTCTGTGTAGCGACGCATCATTTTTAGAGGCTGCACCGGCTACATCTGTGTCGCACGCAGACGTGAACCAGCTGTGTTTTCTGCTCACTCCTGCACTTTTTTAATTAAGGGTTTTTTTTAAAAGACAGAAAGAAACTGTTTTGTGCCAAAGATTTTGAGGACATGTAAAGTAGTACCTATTAAAAATGTGTTCATTAAAGCATTTTCCACTTAAGCTATAACTTGAATCACTGACTCATCTACATGTTTATTTTATTCGTTTGTGATTACTTAAAATATAACCAAATAGTAGAACTACAGACTTGTTTTAATCACTTTACAATATATTTTACTCATTTACAACATAGTTTTATCTAGTTTTTCACATGTTGGAGCTGTGTAGCAGCGAATTCCGTCAAAAATTGAGCAGCTGTAAAAAAACCAAGGTGCAGGCAGTGTAGTTTACATAGTTGGTTAACAATGAAGTGATCTGCTACATGCCCAGCCAACGGAGCCTGTGGATCCCGCCTTAAATCCACCAGCGGCAGCTTTAAAGAACTGTACAACATGTCAATGGCCCTTAAATAGGCATCAAAAGACTCGAGCCAGTTCAACCCGCAGCTTGCTGTGATCTTTTTGTTCCTCCAGCGATGAGTCTGTAGGTCTGTGAACCGTCGGGGACTTTGCTGGTTATGAAAGTGTGCGCTCTGCTCTGCTCCCTGACCCTCTGGAGGAGTTTAAAGGTCGCGTTCTCCCGCTCTCATTCAAATCCTCCGCTCCATTAGACCGGACCTGTGTCAGCTGCCACAGCCCGGAGCACTGCATGATTCCTAAACACACACACACACACAGCTTTCTGCAACACGTTATTAGAATGAGACACAGCGTCTTAAACACACCTGCCGCTGCCAGCATCATGTGTGAAATAAAGTGAGCATATTTATCTTATGAGCTGAGTTTCCTCATGCGTGCGCTACACTCAATTTCGATGTGTCTCTTTTTTCTTCACGGTGACAAACGAGATGGAACATTCTGGTGTCAGGAAAAAAAAAAGTAGAAGGAAAAAAGAAGCCAGTGTCTCCTCCTCAGCGGTGTCAGAGCAGCGTGGAGCGACATGAAGAGATGCTAAATCAGAAAGCTGGAGGTTTAGGTTGTCACAGAACGGTGACATTTTGTGTAGAGCGTCATTATGATAATGAACATTCATTCTCTCACCAGCACCTCTTGCGTACCCTTACCTTTAATGTATCTCTCTGAAGGTAACTGTCTCTGACAGTCTTATTTATTGCGTTGCATAGCAAGTTATTTCTGGAGGTATCTTGAAATGTTAAAAAAAATAAATCAAAAATCTACTTCAGAGAACGTATGTGAAAATCTATATCAAAGCAGATTCATGCGGTGAAGTATTGGGCGTTATGGGAAATAACTATTGGAAATAATAAGCTCAGCCTCCTGCTCGGGCCTGTTTGTTGCTTTGAATATGCAAGGTTGTTTCTGATCGACTGAGCAATGATAAATCCTGAAAATTAAAAGCACAGAAAAGCGCAATTGTGCACGACACACTTTAAGCGAGCTGAACAGCTGCTCAAATCTAGCATGAAATAACGTATTCATCCCCCAATTGCATATCTCCTCATACACAGAGTCATTAGGCCCCACTGCACCTTAACAACCCTGTAATGATCCACAACCACTACAATCTTCCAGCACTGATGCATGACAATATTATCATTTAAAAAGCCTGTTGAGCTTCATCTTTCAGGAACAAACACTATCGACTCATCTCTGGAGGTATATAAGAATTCATAGAATTCACACTTAGAGATTTTTAACAAAAGCCGCTCTGCAGGAGCTGAACCCTTTGCAATTATAAACTCTTTCCACTGAGATGATTAATGATTTTCATTTACTGTGGGCTTTAAAGTTTAAATGCACGTGCAGATGTGTCTTCTACTCGGTTAAAGATACCGAAAACATCCAGAGCCGCAGAAACACATCTGCACTTATTACCTGCGGCTTGACTCCGACCTCCCAGCTGCTGCTTTGATGCTGCCGCAGAAACATGTGAAACCTCCCGTGAGATTATTCAGTTTCAGCTCAGGTTATCGCACTTTCTCACTAAGTGCTGCAAAGTGGTGGGGGAAAATAAGGCTCCGTTTCCAACATGTGATTGTAGAAAATGAGATCAGCATGAAGTCAGAGAAAGCTGGAAAAACACTCTGAAGAGCGGCTGACCTCCGCCATACGTTGTAACATCATCCCGACATCATTGTTTTACACTCACTGAATACATCGCTACTGTGGAATGAAAAGTATCAATTTTCACCACCGATGTCTCCTCCTGTCTATATGTTGGTTTTGCCGCTCATTCAGAAGTATCAGCAGCCTCTGGTCTCTCTTCCTGTCTACGTTTCTGCATGCATGCTCTTACTTAATCAAGCAACTTCTGAGGTCTCTTCGTGACTATTCTTTTAATGCACTGTGCACTGTTTTCTATGCTGTTCCATGTTTCGGTTTTGAGCACGGCAGGACTTCCAAAAAATACTCTCTTCCGCAAAGTAGTAAATAAAAAATAAATCAAGAATAATCAGTACTACTGTCAATTGCATCTTTATGTAGTAACAGCTATAAAACACTCACCGAATTCATTGTTCTTCTGGAAGTCTTTTGCTGGAAGTTGCTATAATATTGCTCTTCTCTGGTAATATTGAAATGTTGTAGTGATTAATGTGAAAATGTAATAGTATTTACATACATATTGTGACGGTTGATGTCAGAAGCTGTCTCACGCTTTGTTGCATGAAGTGTTACTTCAGGTAACCTGGTGAAAACTACTAGTGATAAAATCATTCAGTGAGTGCAGCGTGCCAATGGGGGTTTTAGCTGTCAATGTAACTGCAATGTGTTGCTGCTGGTAGATGAAGAACAGCAATCACACAGGACATGCTCAGGTTATTTCTGGTGCAAAACACAATGCACAAATAAGTTCTGCAGCTGCATAGGCCCAGCATATTCAAAAATGCAGACAAAAAATGCTCTAGGAATAGTTGTTATGTTTTTATTTTAACTTTTTTTTCAACTTCTTTGCATAAATCCTTTCCATTCCACTCCAGTCCTGTTCGTTACTACCATATATTAAATTATTTTTCACAGTTTTAGGCCTTCGAATTCAGGTATTTGTGATCCCATGGCAATTGTTTGGCAAAAATGAATACATAAATAATAACTTACAGTTATTTTAAAATATATTGAATGCAAAATAGAACACCACACTAGAAGCCCTGACAAATGTTCTGCAGGATCCTCTGCAAGAAACAGCTCTCCATGACTCTAAGGGAGGCCACAGCAGACATGCACAGATTATTAGAAATATTTGATTTTTTTTTCCCTTTTTTTTTCAAAAATTCCCATGGGATCACAAAACTGGCATTTAAAGGGTTGTGAATATGGAATTAATTCAATATTCGGTAGTTATGAACAGGACGTTAGTGGAAATAAAGCAATGGTTCTCAACCTTGAGTCACGACAAAAAATGTAATACCCACTACTGTCCACAACCCCTTTGGTTATTAGTTTCTACATATATTCTATTTTACTAGTTCAATTTTGATTAAACATACAACACCAAGGCATTTTTTTTTTCTTTTTAAATATAGAAAACTGTAACCAGAATGAACCACGAAAATTCAAACTAAACACAATGGGTTGAAAACAGAAAAAAAAAATGAAAATATTCACTATAAGTCAATAAATCGACTTTTTAATGATTTGGTTTGCTGTAGCACAACATTCAGAATTCTGAATATTATCTAATGTACTATTACAAACAAAGTAGGGAAAAGTAATTGTGTTAATTTTTGGTAAATTTTTCCCGATCCACTCATAATGAAACATGTAGCTTGCAAACAGTGGTGAATGACAGTAGATAAAACATAAAATCTCAATTACACGGACACTGTCTTGGTCTCCGATTAAAAGCACAGATAAAACCAGACGTCCAGCCAATGTTCAATAAATATCAGCCAACTTTACTGCAGTCAAGCTGTCAGCTATTCACTGCTGCTGCTCCTGATTGTCTAGAGCTGAAACACTTTTTTTCAGCCATCGCTTCAGTTTGCCAGCTAGCAAAGAGCTGTGACTAAAATATGTTTGTTTTCTGTTTTTCTTTTTTGTTTTCCCCAGATCCCCATCCCCCATATGGTTCACTGACAAGAATCTTATGTTCACATCATCCTAACATCCAGTCGGACGCTATAATAACTTTGAGCATTTATATTTTTCCAAAAATGAATTAGTGACCCCAAGAACTAATTGTGCGACCCGTATTGGGGTCAGAACTTCAGGGTTGAGAATGGCTGGAATGGAAAGGATTTTGAAAAAAAAATAATAATAATAAAAACATAAAATAACATGTATAACAAATATATGCTACTTCTACAGCATTTCAAATGCATTTTATAATTACGCTGGGTGCCAGTGTAAGAATTCTGATGTAAGATAAAAAGGTTGGACTTTCCAGTGTATTTAGTATATAAACCATGAGTTGTACATGATATAATAATATTAATAATAACATAGCCAGAATTATTAGTATAGTAAGTGATCATAAGTCAGGGTATGCTACAGTTGCCTCAAGGTCTTAATCCAACTGCAGTTGTCAGATTTTCAGTCAGGTGCATATGGAAATAAAAATAAAAATCTCACACATCAATATGATTGGTGCAGGCTAGGATGACATGGTGACCGACAAATGTTACTAGGCAACAGAAAATTAAAAAAGATCTAGAAATCAGGATTTCTCTGGATCAACACCAAAAATTAATCATCTATTAGTGTAACCATTTCCAACATTCCCTAAAAGTTTGCTGAAAATTTGGCCAAAATTAATCCTGCTAACAAACAGACAGACAAATGCCACTGTAAACATAATATCCTTGGTGGAGGTCATTATGATAATGATAAAAAATACAGTAGATAGGTGGTACACGTGGAGACACAAACTGCTGTGTGGCTGCAATGAAGTTGCAATAAATTGTTGATTAGATTCCAACTATTAAAATGAATACCAACTATTTTTATTATGAATACAATTTAATATTTGATTTGAGTCACTTTTTAAAAAGAACATCTCTGGTTTAGCTTGTCAAATCAGTTTATTTTCTGGTTTCTTTAATAGTAAAGTGATGATCTTTGGGTTGTTGACTCCTGGTCTGTGTTGCATCCCTCCTCACCCATCCCAGTGTCTCTCTCATTGCTCTCTTTTCCCCTCCCTTTCTCTTTTCTCTCACAGACAAACCTGATACTCACCTCATCACTCCCTCAGCTTAAATACTTGGCTCTCCTCGATCACCTTTACCAGAACATTGCAGTCTGGATTCTAGTTTACCCTGGCCAGTTTCCTGCAGACTCACCCAAGCTACCCTGTTCCTCATGCTCACTCCTGTTCTCCCTTTGTCAACAAATCTTTGATTCCTGCCTCCTTGTTGCCATTCTCTTGTCTGATCCACTTCCCTGTGAACACTCTCCTCATCAGCCTTGTCCCCCCCCCCTTCACCTCGTCGCTTCCCTGGTCACACGCTTGCCCCTCTGGACCCTCCTTGGCCCGTATTGCCTCACCATTATAAACCTTATCCTGCCTCTGCGTGGCTGCCCTTGCTCCTCTTGTCACAATCTAGATTTAAAAAATACATTTTAGGTTGAAACTTGAAGCTTTGGAAGACAGTGATTGCCATTTTACACATTTTCATGAACCAACCAACTCATTGACTAATAATTGAATCGATTAATCCACTAAATAGTTGTTCGTTACAGCCTTAGTTATGAATATTGAGAATAGGTTTAATATTATTTATCTTTGTTAATATAATTTAATTGGTATGGACAGATGTTTTCTAATCTGCTGGTCCGTTATACAGACATTACTCAGATTCTGGCTAATTCAGACACATAGTGAATGTGGCTGAATCTGTCTGTGATCTATGAGCAGCAGATCCTCAGAAAGGTTCCAGCTGCAGCGTATCAGAAAGCTTATGATGCTGAGGCTCTTCAGTCTGGCTGTAGACTGAGGAACAGAGACTGTAAAGCCGAGGTGTCAAACTCAACTACACTAGTGGCTAAAACTCAAGGACGCTTTAGGCTGCAGGCCAATAATATAAACATTATTGATGATTGACATTGACATGCTAAAAAAAACAAACAAACTATATGTTCTTTGAATATAAATATAATAATAACAGGTGTGAATATTATTCCAGAATAAATAAACTCAAATAAAAAATAAATAATATGTCAAATAGGTTTTGATATTTTACATTAAAATGCAGCATCCATATCTATGATTTTGTGGTCGCGTCCCTTGAGCTGATGGTTCAAGAAGTTGCGATGAGTTATTATGCCAGCCAAAAACTTCAGCCCATACTTTCACTTCTCATTCCGCCAAATTGTGCCCCTGAACTGATAACTGATGCTTGGCAAAACTCTATTGAAAAACTTCTCCTAGACTCAGCCAACACATGCCTCTATAATGAGGAATGTCAGGTAAGTCTGAATTGTTCTCGCATAAAACACTGATATCGCTGGTGATTTAAACCATTAGTCCAGATAAAGTTTATGGTTTGCATTACATGGATCATTACATTCTCCATGTCATTTACATATTGACATATGTAAGATAGTCGAACCTTGGATTTAGGAGGAGCATTGTGTTTTTTTTTATCCTGGTAATGGAACAATAGACCAGCTCTATATCCTTAGTGCAGTCCTAGTGGGAGTTTGTCCAACATGTGTACATGTGCTTTGTGGACTTAGAGAAGGGGCTCTGGGAGTATGGGGGTTCCAGACTCTTTACTCCCAATGCCAGAGCTTGGTCTGCATTGCCAATCATAAATCAGACTTGTTTTCAATAGGAGTTGGACTCTGCCACCTTTGCCCTTTGTTACAGATTCTGTTCATAAATTTTATGAACAGAATTTCTAGGCACAGCCAGGGGTTGAGGGGCTACGGTTTGGTGGCTACAGGATTGGGGTTGGTGCATTTTGCGGCTGATCTGGTCCTGTTGGCGTCATTGGACTGTGACCTTCAGCTCTCGCCGGAACACTTCACAACTGAGTGTGAAGCAACTGGGATAAAAATCCAGATCTCGGCTAGATAAGTGTGGAGCTTAGCCTCTGGGTCAAGAGTGAGATCCCGCATCAAGTGGGGGAGTTCAAGTATTTCGTGGTCTTGTTCACAAGTTAGAGAGGATGAAGAAGGCAATTGATGGGAGGATGCGGTGTCTGCAGTGATGTGGGCTCTGCACCAGTCTGTCGTGATGAAGAAGGTGATTCACTCGGTTTACCAGTTAGTCTACATTCTGACCCTCACCTATGGTTACGAGTTTTGGGTAGTGACCGAATAGGATGAGATCTCAAGTACGAGTTGCCGAGATGAGTTTCTGTTTCAGAGTGGCTGGGCTCTCCCTTAGAGATAGGTGTGAGAAGCTTGGCTGCAGACCAGACCTGGTACGGGGTTGTTGTGCTGAGTATTCTCTTGTCTCACCAGATGACATAGAGAAATATGTTGTGTAGACTACTTTGAAAATTGTTTGACTTTATAATATAAAGTAGTGAATGAACAGTCACTCATAAAATGTGTGAATGCTGTAATTAAACCAGGGAAGCTCCTACAGTTAAGAGTAATGAGTCTTACAGCAAAGCATATAGTCATCATAGCATTTGGATCACTCATATTATTGTGTGTAATTGTTACTTGTAGGTGTACATCTGCATTTCCATATGCTTTAAGATGTTAATGCTTTGCTGTAAGACAAGTGCTCTTCTTGCTGAGCTGACACGTGTTACATTGTGTTTCTTGAACCTGTGTTAATCTACTTATGACAATAAAACAGTGAAACTCATTATTCTGTTTTTGAGAGACAGCAATGCTGGACTACCTGGAGCAGGGGTGGACAAGAGGTCCCTGCATCACAACGAGGATATGAACAAAAATGGAGGCAGACACTAGTGTGTTCCTGGGCCTTATGGACCACACAGTGACAGTAATGGAGGCACATGCCAAAAAATAATCACTTTTCTTATTTGCACCGATCACATGACACTTTGTTCTATGTTCTGTTTTATTTAAATAAATGTATTTTCTAAAGCAATGTGTCTGCTTATGTTTGTTTTAACTTGTGAAGTAAAGCTAATTTTACCTATGTAATATGAAAAAATATAGTTGGCAAGAGCTAGGGAAAACATGCAATGAATGAACTCAAGCTGTTTTGATAAGTAATGCACAGGTTTCTATGAATCTATTGCACATCAAACCAACATTAGTGACGTGAAGTTGAAGTAGGCCATTAAAGCGACATTAATGTCAGCCCTTTTTTGGCTGCCGTGGTCGGGAAATGCCTAAAGAGGAGGCTGGAAGTTCACATGTGCATGTGCAGGGCGGCACTCCCCGGCGGCTATGAAAGAGGGCAGCCATTTCTAATAAACTCTCAGTATCGGGGAATTTAATGTGGACAGGGAGCAGTGCTTTGATGGCAGCCTGAATGCAATTAAATACGGAGCTCAGGCCTACACCATAAGGTAGCTGATAGTGGGGTAATCGTCATTAGTGGCCAGGCCTTCCAGATTGCAACTGCTGCCCGCTCCTGGTTTGGGACAAGCAAACTGTACTTTGTGTGTGTGTTTTTTTTTTCTGTCCATGAAATTGCCCACCGAACTGCACAAGTATTTAGATGACTCATTCTGCATGAACTGCATATATGTGAAATCTGGCATCAGTAGAGAGATCTTGTCCAGAGAACAGGAGATCTCTGCCATGCCTTCAGTCACAAGATTACCTAAGAGAAACAAAAAAGAAATATATGAGTAATTAAGCATGTTGTGTAGACAGACACTAAAATAAATATCCTACGTAGTGCTTAACCTTCTTGTTCTACTTAGAGGAGTTTAGAGTGTGGTCTGTAATCAAAAATAAATGTGCATGTGTGAATGTCAGAAACATAGTATGTGGTACATTTACTGGAGATACTGTAAAACAAAAATGAAGTCCCATATATTATACTGCATTTATCATATTGTATATTTATGAATATAGCGGAAATAATTACAGAAAAATAACATTATTATTAAAAAAAAAAAAAGGTCAAAGGAAAATCATTCACTTGCATTTTTGGCAATTTAAGTTCATCAAATTACTCTCCTCAGTTCTCAAATGGGGTATTAAACATATAATACATACACAATAAATGTAATTACCATAAAATAGCCTATAGAGCGATAACTTCTAAAGCTCCAAGGCTTTTTTGTAATTTTAAAGCTTTCACCAGAGATAATGGTGAACAGATAAGGCCTGATGTTATTTAGTTTAATCGCAGACAGGTAAAACAGGAACACTGAATTGGAAACAAAGCTACAGCAGAATGTGCAACACTTAAACAATAAGGAATGATGAGCTGACTCTCCTCACTGCTCCTTTAGTGCAGCTGAGTGTGTCTGCACACAGGAAAAAGGTGTTTTTAATTCCAGACAGGAGTTGGTGGGTGAAAAAACAGCAGGTGTGAGGAAAAGAGTCAAAGAGGGAACAGAAAAACCAGCCCTGACATTAAATCAGAACAGTGTGTTAAATGAACAGAATCATCATTCATCACATCACACTGCAAAAAATAAAATCTTACCAGGTAAAAAGATCTTGTTTGTGGTACAATTAGTTCAAGAGAGAATATTAATAGAATATAATATTTTGCTTATTTTATTTTAAATAATTCTTGATTTTTGTCATTTTATATTTTTATATTGATATATTTCAAAATATGAGCAACAAGAAACCAATTTAGGCAAATGTGAGATTAAAAAAAAGACCTAAATAAAGAAAAAAAAATAATAAGTTTAATGATCTTCCAATGGAATAATGAAAATCAGGCTGATTCTACTCAATATTGGACTCATTGTAGTTGCTACTTCAGGCTCTAACCTGAGTGGCCAACAAAAATGGACAGTGAGTTAGAGCTTCGTCCAGCACATGTGACCCAGCTTCTGATGCTAATGGCCTTTATGTTCCAAACCAGCAATGTCCTTGGCCTGTTTCTGGTGATGAGGTGATGATGGAGTTAGAGGGTATGAACACTTCACGGCAGGGGGGAAGATGGAAGCAAGAAGAAAAAGCTGAAAAAAATTCAACAAGGTTGACACTGTCCCTATCAACTGCTAATGTTTCCACATTTATGAAGCCATGCAGAAACAGAATTTAACTGATTTTTTTTGTGTTAATGTGACCTGGCCTTTGTTCAGATTCAGGATAATTTTCTTCTGCTGACAATACACAGATCAGATTCTAAACAGCAAACTGCCATCTCAGAGACCTAAAATACAAGAATTACAGAATGGAGAAGGTAAAAAAAAAGATTAAAAGTCAACAACAAATATAAATAAAGCAGCAAGCAGCAATGAAGGACCAAGCAAAGAGGTCAAAGGTCAGTGGCTTCATTATCAGATTTCTTGAGTGTCCCCTTCAGAGTCAAAGTCAAAGTCAAAGTCAAAGTCAATTTTATTGTCAATTTCTTCACATGTACTTGACATACAAAGAATCGAAATTGTGTTTCTCACTATCCTATGCGTTTTACATGTACAACATCAAAGTGCAGGTGCGCAGGTGCCAACAGCAAAGTGCAGGTGCGCAAGACAAGACAATCCTAAACTACGGTAAAGTGCAGTAGCTGAAGGCTACTTTTGCCTAGTCTTACTAAACTAGAAACAAACAAACACCTATGACAGGACAAGACATGAGTACCCCAAGACAAGACATAAGGAGTAGGGTGTGGAAGGACAAATTCAACAAGACAAAATGTGCAGAGTGTCAATTTAGGTGGGTGGGTGGGGGGGAGACAGTCCAGTGACCTAGTGAGTGACCCTTGAGTGTCCCCCCAGGTCTGAAGTACATGTTCTACTGTAAGTTTAGTTGTAATATCTGAAAGTGATGCTGTGCTCGACGACTTTGTCAAAAATGTTGATTGGGTGTTACAGCCAGATTGTTTTAGTTGGGCTGCCATAGACTCCCATTGTAGAAGAAAAAGAAACATGCAAACACTATGGAGCTTTACAGCTTCGCTATTTGGCCCCAATCACTGCAGCGGAAGAAAGAATAAACTAGAGCTCACACAAAACGAACACAAAGGACACAAAAGGTCCAAACATCAAAGCTAAATATGAAGGCAAAGGTCCCACACTGCAGCTATAAAGCAGAGTCAGGTGTTGTTACAGGTGTTCAAGTCTTGTTACATGTGTTTAGTCATTGTTACATGTGTTGTTACATGTGTTTAGTCCCTGTAACAGGCATTGTTACATTATTTATTACAGTTGTTGTTACAGGTGTTCAGGTCTTGTTCCATGTGTTTAGTTCTTGTAACAGGCAATGTTACTTTATTTATTACAGTTGTTGTCACAGGTGTTCAGGTGTCATTACAGGTGTTTTATTGAGCATAGGAGTTTACCTGAAGCTGATGTTTGTGTTATCCCCTAAAACAAATCACTCACTCACTCACCTATTGACTCAATCTTTGGTTTCTATTTTCCTGGAACTGTCCTGCTAAATCTTCCGCCATGCCGGAGAAGCTCAGAATGAGAATGAAGGAGGGAAACAGAACGACGCTATAGAGGTGGTTCTGATTGGCTGAGGGGAGATTCCCCCACGAAAGAGCCTCGGTGTCGTTAAAGTGCAGCTGCGGCTGAAAAATGAGATTTCCGAGATTCCTGAGAGATGTGTCAGAGGCTGCAGCTGCACACAGAGCCTGAATAATGCACCTGGACCACAAGGACACCTGCTATAGGCCATACACACACACACACACACACACACACATAGCTGCCTATTAAAAACTACACAGATGTACATGCAAACATATATATAAAATAAATGCTCTTTATTAAAGTTGGGAGGAGAAACTCTAAATCCCGTCCTGTTTTAATTGAGCCACATGTTTCTGTCTCTCATCACTTTCTTATCCTCCATATTCTACTTTCAGCTCCTGTCATTCACCTTCTGAACCTACTCACTCACTCTCTGAGGTTTAACAGCTGTGGTATCATGACACATGTGTGTAAAAGAAAGAAACATTTGTTCACCTCACCAGCTATGATACTGGATAAGCTACGATGTGGTTGCTGGCAAGTGAAAACCTTGGATCTCCAAGGATGTTAAAAAAAAATTGTCTGTTTTTGCTATATATAGCATATATAGCATATATATATATAGATATATATATATATATATCTATATATATATACATATATATCTATATATATATATATATATTTTTTGCTACTATGAATTGGAATTAAATTTCACTTTATATATATATATATATATATATATATATATATATATATATATATATATATATATATATATATATATATATATATATATATATATATATATATATATAATATATAAATATTATATATATATGCCTAATTGTTTTCCCTCTGGGATAGTAGAGAGAAATGAGGTTAACAGTCACCATGTAGAAGTTTTCTAGAAATGCAAAAACTCTCTGAATTAAGATTCAAAAAGAAAACTGTGGAACATTTGTTCGATGGAGGGAAACAATTGCACAGGTTTTTGCATTTTAGTGTATATGTCCTTCGTAAAATCTTTATTCAGTATTTATATGTGGGGAGCTGACAGGGACTTAGCTTTTTATTTTTTTTAAATGTTTTTTTATACCTTTCTCCATGGTGATATCTGGCAGAGTATGTCTCCACGGTGATGTGTGTTACAACACATATTCCATCCAATACCCTTTAAAACTTGTCTCCACAGTGATATCCGGTAAAAGATTTCTCCTTAACTGTGATGGTGCCAAATTAAAGTGGGATGATAAACAAGTTTTTTTTTACTTGTTTGACTTGCCACAAAAGAATTAGCAATGATGTCCTCTCAGGTCCAAAAAAACAACCTTCCCAAAGCAATCAGAGCTTCAATTATTGATCGGTTTCCCTCTGTTGAGTTGTCATCAGAGGGGTTCATGCTTCCTGTGCTCACTATTCAGAAGCAATTACATGAGGAAGAGAAGGGGGGGATGTGAAAAGTCCGCTACTTGCTCCAGAGGATGTTTCTTGGAGGATATTTATGCGAGTGATATCTCAAGGTTAGAATCACAAAAAGGAAACAAATTAAAGCAGAGAAAGAGAAAGCGAGAGCAAACACTGTGTCGCTTTTTCATATTTCTTCACTTGAGGGTGGTGGTGGTGTTCTAACCTCCAGCTGCATACCGGACTCATCAATACTGGATGAGATTCGACGTGTGTGTGTGTGTTCCGTTGGAGCGTCAGCATGTTGCTTTACTGCCAACACACAGGATCAGATCTCTGATCACCTGAGCTGAAAGCTGTCGTCTTCATGTCCTCAGTTTCATGGTTTATTTTGTTTTCCTTCAGACAGAAGATTCCATAGTGTTAATTAAACATGACCTCAAAGTCATAAACTGATGCTGCTTAACTAAATAAGTAAAAACTGAGCTGCTCACTTGTTAACAAGTAAATATAAAGTCATTGATTATTATATGTTTGATGGTGTTATTAAAGAGAACTGACAGAGTTTTAACCGAATCCACAAAAGTGTTCAGCTCTCCTGTCACTGACAGTCTCTCCTTTTTTTGTTCCCACTCAGAATGAGGCTCTACACATTAACCAATTGAATAAATGAATAAAGCCAATTCACCAATGGAGCAGAGGTCCCAGCATGCACTGCTGCCCCGAGAGGACGCCGTTTCTGGTCGGCTGAGCTGATGAGTTTCAGTCTGACTCTGTTCTTCTGCAGGTTAACTGCTCTGGGAAGGCAGCTCTTTCAGTGTGTGTGTGTGTGTGTGTGTGTGTGTGTGTGTGTGTGTGTGTGTGTGTGTGTGTGTGTGTGTGTGTGTGTTTCCATGTCCAGGAGGGTGTTAGAAGCCCAGTCTGGGATTCTGTGCGACACCTGCAGCCAGGCTCCGCGACCTCATTTGTGGTGCAGCCCTGTGATTGGTCGACCTCCTCTGCATAGTGCAATTTACAGAGGGAGTCTCAGGAACACGTCCAATTGTCTTAATCTTAAAGTGTCAGTGATGATTTTTGGAGGTTGAACCCTATTTTAAGGGTTTTATCGGATGAACTAGAAACACAACATACCAAAAATGGTGATCTCCTGGGATATTCTCTGCAGCTTCCTATGCTTTGTGATGTCACTCAGTAAGTAGGAAACAGAGTATCTCCCTCCATCTGAAACACTACATCACATTTCATTATTTATAAGCCTTTACTGGACCAATTTTAACAATCCCTATATTACTGAGGCTTGTTGATCGTTGTGCTGACATCTCAGTCCAATAATATATGTATGTGTGTTTTTGGAAAGATTCTAGTTGTAAATTGGTGCTAACCAGACTTTCTCCAGACTCAATGTGTTTTTCCTAAAATCTAAATAAAAAGAAGGAACATTTGAGAACGTTTTAAGAGGGAAGCAGAGAATTCCCTCAAGTAGCGCATCTATCTGTGATGGGAATGACGGTGTTAAAATAATCTGGTAGCTGGTAACTACTTATTTTTATAGTGGAGTAACGCTGTTTTATCTCAGTTGCTTTTGGGTAGAAGTATCTCGTAACTATAACAAATTACTTTTTTAAAGTGACATACCCAACACTGGGCTTTATGTCACATCACATGGGACAGACTGATGTTTAAGTGAACATGGGCCAAAACTAACATGGCAACACAATTAAAGTCGTAATAAATTAGGCCACAGTCACCAGCGGCGGTGTGTCACCGTGGCCCACAATCGAGGACGACGAGCGGCAGATCCAGGATGCTGCAGCTCGGAGCTGGAAGGAGACTAATGGGAAGCGATTTGGGGTTGGACCGAGATATAATTACAGTCCCCACCTCTCCTGTTCAATGAGGCCTGAGGCCCCCGGGGACAGGCCTGTTTCAGGCAGGTAATGGAGGGACCGCGGCGAGCGGCTCGTCGTCACGGCGTCCGTGGCGCTATCAGCTGTTTCCAATCAGCTGTTTCCTCCCGATCGTCCACGAAACCTGGGATCCTTTAACCTTTCTATTACAGCAGAGCGGCTTTAAAAACAAGCAGACCCACTGCTTTCACTATATGTGTTTGTGTGTCTGTGTATGTGTACGTGTGTGTTTGTGTGTGTTGAATTTGGAGCTGAACCTCTCTGTGATTTATGGGGTGTCACTCTAACAGGAGCTTAATGAAGTTGTTGAGTGTGAGGGAGAGAGAGAGAGAGAGAGAGAGAGAGAGAGAGAGGGAGAGAGAGAGAGAGCGAGAGAGAGAGAGAGAGGGAGAGAGAGAGAGAGAGAGAGAGAGAGAGAACTGGCAGATCAGTTGGACTGGCTTTTAAATTCCTGCTCTATGCAGACGAACCCACTGTAGCACCATCTGACCGTTTTGGACCAGTTCTGCCACAAATGGGCCTTAGATGTAAATTTGAAGAAAACACAAATCAACCAAAAAAAAAGCTCAGATGTCTTGAAAACAAAAATAATTTCACATTGAACATAGAAATTAAACTACACATACCTCCATCCGAATTAAGCTGCATCCGAAAAAATTAAATTTGACTATAAATATCTTTGAAGAAAAATCACATGAAGCTATATATATAACGGTGGATTTTTCCTGTTGGCGTAAGCATGTGCTGCCCTGATCTCTTTTTGTTGGGAGGCCACTTGGTCGCTCACATGGACACAGCTTTCTTTAATTCCAAAACACTGGCTTCCATACTAAACTTTAAAAAGCCAGCGGCTGAACCCCCCCAGGATGGACTCCTCTGTCTTGTCATGGACAAACCAACCCACAGGGTCATCATTGGCACCAATTTAAAACATTAAACTAAACTCATCACAAAACACACAAAAAAAACCTTTATTTAGAATTTTGAAAACATGAAACAAAAGCCCAAAGTTGACTAAATTGTTACTTAACCCTAAACAGAGAATACAAATTGGCTAATTATCTCCACACTGTCAGAGATATGAAGCAGAGATGGCTCCTGATGAAATATGGGATCAGGGACCATCAGCTGGTAGCAGACACACACACACACACACACACACACACACACACACACACACACACACACACACACAGAAGACGGAGTGTGTCTGCACTGGGACTCAGCACAGGTGGAATGGAAGGAACACTTCCTGCTCTCCTGTTCACAGTACCAGCACATCAGGAACACTTATTACCAGAAAATATCACAGAGAATAGAACATTTGTGTGTGTTGATGATGAAAAATTTGTCTTGGATAAAATGTTAAACCAGTAGATCTCTGTTCCCAGTATGTGAAAGTGTAATGGTGTAAAAAAAAAACTTAACTTCAAACAAAAAGTTTCATCTGTTCAGACACCACTGTCAATGTGTGTTATATAATAATAATAATAATAATAATAATAATAATAATAATAGGGCGACACGGTGGAGCAGTGGGTAGCACTGTTGCCTCACAGCAAGAAGGTCGCAGGTTCAAGACCGCCTTGGGGCCTGGGTCTGGGACCTTTCTGTGTGGAGTTTGCATGTTCTCCCCGTGTCTGCGTGGGTTTTCACCGGGTACTCCGGCTTCCTCCCACAATACAAAACATGCTCAGGTTAATTGGCAAATCTAAATTGCCCATAGGTGTGAGTGTGTGTGTGAATGGTGTGTGAATGGTGTGTGTGCCCCACGATTGGCTGGCGACCATCTGGGGTGTATCCCCCTGCCTCTCGCCATAAAATGCGCTGGGATAGGCTCCAGCAGACCCCTGCGACCCCGAAAGGGAATAAGCGGGATAGAAAATGGATGGATGGATAATAATAATAATAAGAAGAAGAAGAAGAAGAAAACAAGAACAGGAACAAGAACAAGAACATGTATGTATGTATATGAAATATGTAGGTAATAGTGTTACATCATTATATATATATATATATATATATATATATATATATGTTATATGAGTTGTATGTATTGTATTGCTTTAGCAATGGCATTTTTATTTGTTCATGCCAATATAGCCAATTAAAAAAAAAGAAAATTAAATTTAGAGAAAGAGAAAGAGAAGGAGAGATAGACAGAGAGGGGAAGAAGACAGTTAAATCTGTATCTTTTCATGTGGTGAAGAATCTTGGTCTTTGATCAGGTTTCAGAGTTTAGTGGAATTGTGAGCATTATTGCTGAAACACTGAAGCTCAGACTCAGTTTATCTTCGGTCTGGCACAGATCAAGAATCAGAGGAAACTCTGGGATCTGCAGAAGCCGATTAGGATAAAAAGAGAAGAATCAGACAACTCCCACACTGATCCATGATTTACAACGTTTCAGCAGGAAAAGGCGACGGAGGAGCGGCGATAAATCCATCCACACGGCGATCACATTGTTTGCTATAATTAAAGTCTGCGTACCCGGTGGACGCTGAGAGAGAGACTCAGTCTTTGAAAACATGTCCCCGGTCCCAGCGGGTTGTTTGTATTGTCAGTGATGGTTTATCAATAGCCCAGATCTTAATCTTTCTCTCTGTGGCGCTCCAGGGTCCCCGGGCCGGCCGCCATCGACCTTTAGCAGCCGCCATTACAACATGACTGAGTGACTTCCAGCGTGCACAGAGATTGTCTTCAAGTCCCCGTGGAAATTAACCACAACGCCAATGTTGTGCTTCCTATATCAGCTGTAATGGCTTTTTAATGAAACCGTAAAAGGAGCCTTTAAATTTAGCCACTGCCCGTAAAACTTTAACGGTCAAACCATGAGTCAGTCAGGACGTTGTTTTTTTTTTTTGGCACCATGGTCTAAATGTGACCTGTGAGGTTAAAGCTCCACATACTGCCTGATATTATGATGTAAAATGTGTTGATGAATTTGTAGAGTTGGGCAAGTTCAATCAGGAGAGAAGGTGAATTGAAAACAGTGTTTATTTGAAATGTGAATTTATGAGTCTTCGGCGCTCGGATAAGGGTGACATTTGGGATTGAAGGGGTTTCATCTCCGCTGCTCCGCAAATAGATCTCTCAGGTCCGGACACTGGCGGCGGTGGCTGACATGCCGCCGCCAGAGAAATGGGGAGCTGAGCCGGGGCGCTGAGAAGCAGATAATCAGACGAGCGGATGACCTGGAAGCAGCTATGGGGATGGTGGAGGTGGGTGTTATCAGCTGGATGGCTGACAGGGAGCATGCGTAGCTATGTCATTGGTTAGTCACTTGAAAACACAGGAAATACCATTATGTTACGTACTGGTGTGTGGAAGAGTGAAGCATTAACAATGGTATGGTCTTTCTTACTTTACTTTTGCTAAGCTTTATTTCAGTCAGGAGAGACAGTGAAGTGAAAAATGATCTTAAATGAATTACTTTGAAATGATTGACATTTTTTAAATAGTGTCCCATAGCCGAGATCATCACCCTGACATTAAGGCTCGCACAAGCCATTGTCCTATGTTTAAATTACTATCTATATTACTATACACTTCATACTGTCATACTCTGTGATGCTGTGATGATGATGTGATTCTGTTATGCTGTAATGTGATGCTCTGATGGTCTTATGATGAGGTGATGCCGTGATGTGATGCTGTGGTGATGTTGTGGTGATGTTCTGTAGTAACCACCCAACACATCTTGTCTTGTCTTCATTTTATTTTAAAATGAACAGAGTCAAATAAATGCAGAAAGGCCAAATGATGGATCTCTCATCATGCTGAATCATGGAGACCCTCTTGTGCCAATTTGAGACCCATTCTTTGTTGCTTTTGTATGTGTGTTAATTCCACCTCTCTACACATTCCAGAGTATCAATATCTGGTCAAACCTATTATTTTTGCTAAACGGCTGTCTTGAGAGAATCTAAATAAAGTATAACATATGGCTCTCAATCTCTGTTTGCAATTTTATTACCCTCACATGTTCTGCTTCCATACTTACAAGAGTTACATTAATACGTATATATGTTTATTATCATTACAAAATAACCATTTCTCCTATATGTGCACAACCTCTAAATGTAAAGCAAATTCATGGAGTGTGAGGGTGAAAACCTGCCAGGCAGCCTTCTTCCTTAAATGTGTTAAAGGTTTTGTTTTATTCACCTGCTAACAAAAAACATATGTTAAGAAATAACATCATAACAAATCATCACTTCAAGGATATGTTATAATACATAAAATTATGTCACGCAGTGGTTTCTTCTTAGCATCAATTTTCGATGTCAGATTCATATGATTTTCAGAAATGAACCTCTTATCAAAATGTCCTTGTTCAGGGCCTCCAGTTCATGTTGTGAATATCTGAATCCTCTCAGATTCCTCTACCACTGTGGTTTTCCTCCATTTTCATTCTCGAAGGGGAAAAGAAAACACCCACAAGCATTTTTGCAAAACAGAACAGATGAATACATCACTTGAGCGACATCGCATTAATGCTAAAGAAAGTGTAGAATATAATATAATGAATACATTATATGCATAAGCAGAATCTGTATATAGTGTTAGCCGCTTACCTTCAGCTAACAAACATGCTTCAGTCAACCCAACAAGTCTAGCACTAGTACTATCTCATCCTTCGCAACGACAAATCCAATTTTATGTGAGCTTTCAACACTGCATAACCATCACGCAATCTATCTGCCACATGATAACAAGATGCATCGGTCTCATGCTTCAAATCTGCCTCACACAGTGGGAGGGCTAAGCTTTGAGTACTTCTCTGCATCATGAACACAATCATGTGGTTCACCATCTTCTAGGGATAGTATATTCTTGGCCGGATTCACAAACCTTACTAGTATCACATCCTTGCTCCTTGCTCAAAAGCCTATAGCAATTTTTAAGTCCAGGCATTTTTTTGTGTATTTTAATATATAATTATAATATAAACAAGAAATTCTTAGAGCACTCTTAGAGCCTTCCTGTAGTTCTTTCAAAAGCCAAAAGTGCATCCTGTGTCTAAAGGAGATTACAATGAAATCTTTAATAAAAGCCCTCAAGAGCCTTTTTAAACTAGCATAATTCCCAATCCATGCTGAAGAATAACCAGCAATGCCAAGAAATGTCATACTTTCTCTAACTGTGCTGGGTTTTGGACACCTTCAAATAGCCTCGGAATGATTATCATCATTCATTCATTCAAATACTTGTATGGCCCTGTTATTATTTGACCCAAATAAACAACCTTCTCCTGACACTACTGACACTTTTTCTGAGAAGATGTATGTCCCTTCTCTGGAAGTATCTGTAGCAGTTTAATAAAATCGTCATGATTTATGAATCCTTATCTGAAGAAGAAAGAATAATATCATCAACATACTGGATAATCATAATTTTTATTTCCTGTTCAGTTCCTGCTAAGTCATCTCTCAAAACGTTGTTAAAAATATGAGGACTATGTTTGAATCATGTATTTATAAAACGGTTCTTCATCCAAATAAATTCTGACTTATGGAACACTAAAAAATGCACCACATAAATCTAACACTGTGAAGTTTGTGGCATCTGGAGAAATTGTGAAAAATCAGCAACTAATTAATTTACAAATCTATAATCATGTACCAGCTCAACCTTGACTGGTTGGGCTGATTTCATAGGTTCAATATCAGTGCTATGTTGTGACTATAAATTTTCAGGCACTATTGCAACATTTCCTCTCGTATAGAGTTGACATCTATTTTGACACCAATGCAAATTGATTCAATGAGCTTCTCCCAAAGCTTTACTGGTTCCAAAAGCTTCACACTGAGGTTTCCATTTCAGAGTACTGAAAACATCAACAACTTTGTCATATTTAATTGGTGGACAATATCTTTCGGAACTTCCACCAGACAAACGTCTTTCCAAAAGTGCAATCAGTGTGTTCAGATACCAATATGGGTATTGTAGTATTTTGATTCTTATAGCAGAGCTAAACTGGTTTTGTGAGAGGAATCAGCTGTTACACTCCCTCAAACACAAATTTCGTATCAGTTGTCCAGACATAGGGAGATATATAGCATTCTTAGGCCAAATAAAAATGAAAGCAGCTCCTCTATAAGCCATCATTTCCAATGATAGATCATTTATTTTTACCACTACTGTTAGATCTTGTTCCAGTTCTGATAATACCAGCTGACACCCCCCTGTTGAGTTTTCCAGGCATCACTAAAACCCTGTCTCCGGACCCTGTATGGATTCACCGCTGCTCAGGATGGCCTTAGCTGACCCCTAAAATACTCTAATGATTCCTCGGAAGTTTCCTATAATATTTCCTCCCGTGTCCTCCTGGTATGTTAGATTCACAGCAGAAAATGGCTGTCCACAGATATAACATATAACATCAGTTTATAGATATAACATCTATAAACTGATGGAAATTTGAAATAAAATTCCTTCCTCTTCCCCAAGTCCCATCCCCTCAATTCTCAATTTCCCTTCAGTTTCCAGACTTTAATGTGCTTTAATGTAATAGTTACCTTCCTGAGTAATCACTGGATTACTGAACCTCATTTCCTCCTCATAGGCAGCAGGTTTTTATGCTGGAGAAAGGTTCATCAACCTCTGCCATCAGCTTACCTGCTTTCTTCTTCTTCTTTTCTATTTCTGCTGCACTCCTCTCTCAAATCTTTAGCTACCTTTATGTGTTTTTTTTTCCTTCTTTCTCACACAGCTGAAGAATGCCAAGCTTGATCTCTTATAGGTGGACCTAAGCAAATTCCACAATCTACCAATTAATTAATCAATTTATTGCCAAGTCTCTAACTACAACATGGTATTGTATGTATGCAAGAAAATGAATCTGCATTATTAACGCAAAGTAACAGAGAAGTCTTATGTATCAAGCTAAATATGTAACAACAGTAACTATAAAAAAATCTATGCATAAATGTGGAGTTTGTGGATAAAACAACATTGGCCTTACATTTAGGTTTGCATTGTCATCACCAAGAATCAATCCACGTGTGTAAGCCAGCTCCTTTGTCCTTCTCTGCTGACTCCCCCTTGAGCTGTCATACCACAAAGAGAAGATGGACAATGGTAGTTCAGTATGATTCATGCATTATCTGTTAGTTTTTTAATACATATTTTACACATATTTTACACACACACACACACACACACACACACACACACACACACACACACACACACACACACACACACATATATATATATATATAATACATGACATATCATATATTATATATTATACATGACATATAAATGACATATCATACATGTGCATGGAAGTTTCTAATTCTAGTGACCTCTAATTATCCTATATTTTTTAAGGTACATTTTCAAATAGACACTCAATTCATAGGTTTTATTGATTTAAGTGATAAGAGGGCCCTAATCTACACTTCTAAATCTAAACTTCTAACCACAGCACCACAAATTACCACTCACATAGAAGTATTTTACTGTGTGTACTAACAGCAAAACAACAGCAGCTCCAAAGAGCAAACCAGCACATAGATTTGTGAAAAACTCCCCTTAAAATTGTTGTGGTCCATTGCTCTGGGCCACCAGAAAACGCTGGAAGGCCACAACATGTCCAAGATCCAAACAACAAAAATATGTTGTTTCTTGATGTGCTGGACAAAGAAGTTACCACCTGACATAACTATTCTTATTTTGCAAATAAAATTTTATTCCAGAAAGAACAGTGTCATATACATGCCTGATCTGAGAGCATCTTTGAAACGAACGACGAACTGTAGATCTAAAGAGCCTCTTGTGCAAATTTGAGATCTCCATTCACCATTCATTTCAAAAGGTCTTTCATATAAACTCATGTCCACTCCTCAAAACATTCTGGAGTGTCTATACCTGGTCAAACCTACCATTAGCTCCTGTTTTTGGTAAACAATTGTCTTGAGAGAATCCAAAGAAAGTACAACATATGGTTCTTAACCCCTTTGCCATTTTTACCCCTCACATTCTCTGCTTCCAATGTTTAACAAGAGTTACATTTGCATGGTCTTTCTTTTTACAAAGCAGGAAGAGACAATATACTATAAACGTCATGCTGTGCTGCTGCTGTAATGATGTTATGTGATGCTGTGATGCTGTGGTGATGTGATGTTCTGATGTTATCATACTGTCATGCTGATGCAAATCGGTGATGTTCTGATACTGTGACAATGCTGTGATGATCCTGTGATGATGCTGTGTTGATGAAGTAAAGCAGTAATGTTGTCATGCTATCATAATGCTGTGATTTTCAGATGGTGTAATGGTGTGATGCTTTGGTGATGCTTAGGCTTGCATAAACCAGTGTCTATGAATTTTTTTTTAGAGAACATTAAGTACACATCCTCATTCTGGAGACTCAACCTTACATGATGATGCTCCGAGACTGAGATAGCATGTCTGAGATATAATACTGGAGCGAGTACAGGAACACCAACACCAGTAATATATAGTAGCTCACCTTAGACTATTAAGGCTTCAGAGATCTTTGAGCCTTGGTGATTGCTTATGCACCAGGAAAAATGTAGGAATTGTAGGCAGATGAAGACCAATGTAAAGAAGAGGATGGCAAACCTTGCATAACTGCAGATGTAGCAGCATCTATCCTAAATGAATGATTTGAATAGTGCTCTGTGGATATATTGCATCTTATTGAAGGTGAGAAATAAATCAGGATTTAAACATGGGATCATGATCAGGTGTTAACAGGCTCAAGAGTGGCTCAAGGGTAGGAGCAAGGCCTGATTTTTAGATAAGCAGACACAGATTTAAATGGACAGAAATGTGAATCGGTACAAGCAGCAATTATGAAGCGAGCGCCTTTGTGTGTTAAAGAAAGATGCTGTAACAATCTGAATGAAAATGTAAATCTGAAAGGAGATGTCCCTATTGAGGTCAAACGATTTGGAGAAAGTAGTGAGGGGAGAATGATATTCCTGCCTCAGAATGTTTAGCATTCTATGCAGAACAGAAACTGATGGGCAGCTTGTTGTCAGTGGGAGGGGGGTGTTACCTTTGAAATGTATATACAGTAATTTAATGGCCTGATTGGAGACGAAGGATCACAGCTTCTAGCATTGAACAGAATACCTGCAATAGTTCCTCTAATATAATGTAACTTGAAATGGTGAACATCAGTGCCATAACAAAATAAAAAACACATATTTATGATAGTGACTGGTTTTAGTGGCACATCCAGGGAAAAACAAAATGAAATGAAAGTGGAAGTTAGGATTACTGCGCCTAGAATGGGGGCGTGGCGTGGGGCTCGGACTGGGGTAGAACTTTTTGAAAACATGGAAATTGAAGTGGGATAGGAGATTAGTGATGGCGTTTGAATGACCTGGCACCTGACAGGCTGAGATGATGATATTTTGTAGGGCCAATAGCCCAGTAATGTATGTCACATCTAATTTTCAGGCTGGATGAACACCCCTTATTGATGATGCCAATTAAATCTTTATTGTCACACAGTACTGTAATGTGCTTACGTTGCCACTCCTTTCCCCACAGGGGGCAAGAGACCACTACGGGGTAAATCTTGAGCAAGGCAGAGGAGGAAGCGACTTGCAAAAAGGAAATTCTGAAATTTACTGGAAAACTATTGCACTGGAAAAATACTACTGACACAGCCACATTCATGAAAAACTTCAAAGAATCCAAGAATTTGGACTTGATCCTCATAAAAAAAAAAAAAAAAAATAGTAATGCCATTCCATTGATCTAACAACCGAAACCAGAACCTCCGATCCAAGCAGCAGCCTTCACCTAATGAGATGACATCATGTAAATTGGCCATGGATGAAACCAGCGTCAGCAATCTGGAGATGAATGTGTGACCTTGAGAAAATATTTCAACCAAAGTTCCCATTTTATAAAAAAAAAATGCCTCTGTGAAAAATGAATATGCATTATTTTAGCGGCATCCATTATACTGTCACAGCCTTGGTCATGTGCCCACCCTGATGGGTTTAATCAGCTGAGGACCCTGCTTGGGTACACTGACCTAGGATGAGCACCTTGCAGCCACTGCAGATGTGAAGAAACATGCACCCACTGGTGAGTGCGGACATTTTCATTAAAGTTATTGCAAATGTGCTGCTTGTTAAAGTTTTGCAACTTGTGCCCACCTTGTTATTTTGTTCAGTCTCAACAGCAACAGCAACAGTGAGGCACCAGATGGTACTGTAGGTGTAGTCCCCCAACCATAACGAGCAGTTTAGTCTCCAGTATCAAACTTCAGTAAAGTATTGTACTGAGAAGTGCCACCTTGCTGGATTAAAGAAGAAGTTTGAAATATTGATTAAAAGAAAAAGAAATTTAAGATGCCAACTGGGAATCGAGCTTCTGCCTGTGCTCTGGGTAGACCAAGTAGATCATGTTGCTACCACAAATTCAGTGAAAGACAAATCTTGTGTCATCCTCGGATTCACCATTCTTTTTTTTTTTTACTCCAGTAAAAGCCTTCCCCCGTGCTTCCGTATTCAGGCAAAGGCAGGATTAAAGTAATACGATTTATGCCCTTTTCCTGGCAGAATTTTTATTGTTGTTTTTTCTTTACCTTAGCTGGTGACTACCAAGTGTGAGAATGGCAACAGCAGAAACCAGGGAATGTTGGAAACTGGACGTTTGGACGAAGGATGTAGGCTGGTCAGGGCCGTGTCCACTAGGGGAAGAAAAAACTCATATTGAAGTGTTCTGGAAGTAGACTCGTACACTACGAAGGTTGTTTACTTTGCCTTTTTGCCAAAGAGTATCATCTCAATGTCTGACGCTTCAGCTGTTTTGTTAGCATATGTCTTGGCATCAACTAGTCCATTTTGCTGTTGCAGGTACTGTCAGACTGCACATGTTTCTCTTTTGAGGGCTTCAAAAGAACCATTGGTGCTCTGCAAAAACTAACCTGATAAAGTACATTATACTAGATATTTGTGCACAGCTGGGAATGCCAGGTCACCGTTTCTTTCTTTATGTTGGTTGCTGATGACATTGTCTCAGTGTCCTTTTTTCTGTATCGAGGCATTTTGCGTCTGGTATTGTAATGATCTAACTTCACGCTGTCAATCCTTCACTCCCATCTGGTCACGGACAATGATTTTACTGTCAGTTGTTTTACATGATGCTGTAAAACGAGAGAGAAGAGAAGATAGAAGATTTGGCCACATCAGCTTTTACCAAGTTTAAGTTAGACAGCCTCTCCAGTAGTGTATCACATAGCCCCCTTTCACATGTAATATTTTAGCAATGACATTGTGGGTTACTGCTTTCCGGTGCTGCTTTAGATATAGTAAATCTTGATTAATTTAATCCAGCTCTATTTTTTCATCTGGAGCTAATACCAACTCTTCATATAAGTGATGTGTGTCTTTGAATCTTTTAGATGCCCTGCAAGATTTTTCTAGTTTTAAAAGCCCCATTTTGTGTGCGCAGCATTGTCGTGTTTACCAAATAGATTACAAGCAAAACACTGAGGGCCATTTTTGCTGTATTGTCTGTACTATATTGTTACTTTTTTTTTTTTTTTTTTACCATTCTTCATGAACATAATATTTCTGCTTTGTAAAATTTATGTACATGGCACTTCCTCTTTGTTTAGTGGAAAAATAATATTTAATTTGAACAGGTACTTTTGTTAGCACACACTTTTCACTATTGCTGAGAAGATCATCCAATAGTGGTAGTTGTAGCTTCATGATGGGGTTGTCTTAAAAAATATACTGCACATAATTATTAAAAAAGACCAAAGTGGCTGTGCTAAAGTTAAATATTTAAACCTAAAATATCATATCTGGATTGGGCCCTTGAGGTGTTCCTTACTCCTGGTCAATAGAGTCAGGGCGAATACTGCATTGCTTGAAGATGGCTGCTCATACTAGTACTTGGGGCTGTTGCCATGGAGGCAGCATGTTGCATGTTCAGGACTTGTTGAAGGGCCTCTGACAAAGCCTTTTCACCAATCCTATGCAAACAAAAATAAAATGAAATAATACCTTAGGTTTAGATGAGGTCTAACGGCAGGTCAATTTAATGTTATTTAGAACATTGTTATTTATATTAGATTGCTGTTATTTAGAACATTATTAAGATTGCTGTTATTAAGAGTGGAATGCCATTATTTAGGACAATGCTATTTAGAATGCTGTTATTCAGAAAGTTATTTAGAACAACATTTACAATGAGAGAACATTTTGAACATGTTCAGGGCATTATATAAAACTGTGCTATTTAGAACAATGGTATTTAGAATGCTGTTATTTAGATCAATCCTTCTCATCCCCATGAGTCAGTTATTTTATTTTGAAAGGGGAAAACTCTAACTAACATATTATCAATTCTGGCGATTGTCAAACAGATCCGTGGAGAACGTGTGACCTCAAATAAAACAGCTGCCATGTTGGAGAAAGCAGCGGTCTGCAGGCATTTTATCAAAATCATAAACTCTTCCCCTCTGGGTGAACCTTCCCCCTCTCCTCCTCCTCCTCCTCCCGGACTCTAACGGCAGGTCAGTGAGCGGCGAGCGTCTCTATCTGCAGCGGTAGAAGACTCAGCTCCCGCGTGTCCCGCTGCCCTGAAGGCCGTAGGTTCAGCATCTATAGCTGCAAAATGCTCCCCGTCCACTGTCGCCTTTCATCCATCACCGACCTTATAATGTCCAGGAGAAATATGCTGCTGTAAGGATCATCTTTCACCGGTGTCACGGGGTGAGTTTCACATTTATTCTGCAGCCATAAAGTTCCTGTGATTCTCTGGGCAGCGGCTGTTGTAAAGAAAACGTAGCTGTAAGACTGAAAATTTGGAATTCCGCTACAATATTCTGAAGAGCTGTTTTCTTACGCTGGACAAAATTTTATGAAAACCTAAACAGTGAAAAGTAATAAGAAACCATCCTACATAGCAGAGAACAGCACATCGTAACACATAAAGCAAATATGTTTAACAGGATTTTGCTTCATTCCAGAGGGAATAAAAACAACCAATCTGATAACCTATCAACAAAAATACTCACCTACTTATTTATTTATGTATTCAAGGCCAGTGCGACTCAGGGGATAAGAGGTTTCTTAAAAACATATTCCTGGGGATGCTGAAATGAATCAAGCTCTGATCTGAATCTGACATTTATCACAGAGATCACTGACATCTCTAAAGCAAGTAGAGTCAAAGTAACCAACATCAATAAATATGTACAGTAGTTGGTCTTTTTCTTACCTAGATTCATTGATTTGGGAGAATGCAAATTTATCAACATTGGTGCATTAATGCATCAATGCAATGTCCCAAACTACAGGAAACTACACAAGATAAGGTAATATACACAGGTAATGTCTGTATAGATAGCTGCACAGAGAGGGAATCTAAGTTAGGATGTTTATTAGCTTCTATTAACCTTTATTCACTTTTATGGGCCTTTTATGTTTTTTTTTATTTGCTTTTATACCCCTTTTATTCGCTTTTTATTAGATTTTTACATGCATGAATGCAACATGTGATGAATTTTGCACTTCTTCTACTTCCCTCAGTTCACCCTGCTACTGTTACTGCACTGTTGTCGTTTGTATGAATTTCATTTTGTTCTGCTAACATGCTTGTAATCTGTTCTTATGTTTAATATTCTCTGTCACTTTAAATAAACATTCAACTTCTATCTTTTATAATTTTATATTGTGAAGTACTTTATGTATCCAACTGGAATAAAATATGCTTTTATAAATAAAGTTTTTACAGAGGACCAAAGAAACAAAGCTCCACTGGCTGCATAAAGGTCACATTGACACATGTAATAACACACACATGTAGTGTCAGTGTCAGTGTCAGTGGTTGTGGTCATGAACATAGCAGGTTGCGTATAATCTATCACCTGTCAGAAATAAATATGCACTTTTTTCCACAATGGAATGGAATCTACAGAGAAAATGGAAAAAAAACTGACAATATGAAACTGTGAGAAAAATCATTTTTTCTTGTTCTTCCAGTTGGATGTTTGAGCTTCACAGTGCAGAATGATGTGTTTCCAGTCTCACACCAAAAGCCAGTTTTCACACCACCAGCTGAAAGTGAAAATTTTCACTGCTCGTTGAGAATCTGATACTAAATATCACATATAGAATGAATCTGGTAAGAGTTCGAGTTACTGTAATATTCGTGTGCAGATTAAGTGATCAAACCCAATTTTCACTCAGCTTTGTGGTGAAGTGATTCACAGTACAGCCCTTGTGTTTTTCAGAAAGTTAAAAAGGTAAAGGCTAAAAGAAGTGGCAGAGCTGATGTGGTTTCTGTTAGTCTCAACTGTTCCTAAACATCTGTGTCTTTAATCCATTCTTAACCAGATCAGACCCATCTATTTATTTTATTTTCAACAGCGTTGTGTGGTTGTTAAACCTATAATCCAAAATATAACATTTCTACCCCTGTGATTCCATGAAGCATCTCTGAATGCGTGAGTTCCAGCATGCGAGCAATGTTGAATCCTTCAACTTTAATCATCCAGAAGAAGAAGCTGTGAAGTCGTCTGCTGATACATACATCACATGAAGCAGTGCTGTGAGTTTCATCACCTCCACATGTTTCTCGAGAAGCCGACGCCATGACGGTGGAAGTTGATGGATGTGATAATTAGCACGGCACCTTCAAACTGGCCAAAGGTTTCTCCAAAAATAGGAGCAAATATCCCATCAAATGTGTCGGATGATAAATAAGCAGCCTCCCCCTCCTCTCGTAAATCTGTTGACATGACAACAGTTTCATCTGTTGACATGACAACAGGTTCAGTGAGCTGCTCATCTCCCTAATTTGTCTCTCAGTGAAGTACATTAGTCTTCACTTCTTGGTTTTAATCATCATGTGTCAGACACTCAGTGAACAGATCAAATCTCAGTGTCTCCCCTGTTAGGAGCAGGAGCTTCTCCTCTTATTAAACTGTGTCAGATTTATTTTGGAATATCGAGGGCCTGTGGTCAGTTCGCCTTCATCTCCCGTGTCATTTATCTTCATTCATTTCAACTCAGATGTTGTGGTCTGTTTTCAGTGTTTAAAGCACAGACCTCAGAGAGGAATATACTGTTGGAAAGCTGCTCACTGCAGCTTCACAGTAATGATGAATGGGATTTATTTGTATAGCAGCACCTTTCTACTTTTCTGACCGCTCACAGTGGTTTAAACAATAGTCCGAAATACAAAAAAGAGACACACACACACACACACACAAACACACACACACACACACACACACACACACACACACACACACACACACACACTAAGGCACACAGTCTTCAGTCTTAGACTGATAATGGAAGCTGCCTTGTGAGTTTGACCCAGTTTCAAAGGGAACCATTCTGCAGATACGGATGGTAAATGTCAATGTTTCTTTCTTTATTATTTTTTTTTAAATCGTTTCCTTTTCTTTCTTTTTACTGATATTTCAAGACAACAGAAGATAAGGTGACATATGGCAGTGGTTCTCCACCTATTTTGAGTCACGACCCCAAATGTAACATCCACTGCTGTCCATGACCCCCCACCCCCTGGTTATTTATCTGTTGTATTATTGAAACGCTTTTGGATTTTTTTTTAAACATCAAACAGCATCAAGGCTAACTTGATCTTTTGTAGAGTCAGTTGAAATGTAACCTGTAACCAGAATGTACCTAAAAGCTTTTACAAAACACAATGGGTAGAACCCAGCCCATCTATACTTGAACATCTATACTGTTAAACCTCTTTCTCCCAATTCTGTTTGTTGTAGTATATCATACATGTCACATTCATTTAACACCTGACATTAGTCACAAAAACATCAATAAAGAGACTTTTCATCATTTCGTTTACTGTTGTGCATGATATTCCCAATTATTATACGATGAGGGTTTCATACTGAAATATGCAACCTGCAGATAATCCCTAACACAAACTACTGAGAACAACAGTAGGCTGGCAATGTGGAGACAGTTTTCTGGTGAAATGTAAATTGGTGAGGAAAGTTGATAGTAATACTATAGTATATCAGAGTGTGGTGATGTTGCTATATACTACACTTTTTATTTACAAGGACACTGCCTTGGTCTCCGATGAGGCACAGATAAAACCAGACATCAAGCCAATATCCAATAACGAGCCAACTTCACTACATATTTATGGAGCCTCAAACCTGCCAGTGCTGTTCGTTTCTTGGATCTTCCTGATGGTTGATCTTGAGACCCGGCTGCTGTTGCTGCAGTCTTAGGCTGGAACACTTTTTTTTATCCAGCACTCCAGTTTTCCAGCTAGAAAGAACTTCTGCTAAAATATACAGGCCTGTATTTTTTCTTCTTTTTCTTTGCATAGTGTAAATGTGGTTCAGGTGTGATTACGATTTAGACAATAAAACACTTGGGTATTTTTGGAAAAAGAGCAATGTACGACATGACAGACAAATGTCAGTTAACGGTGGTGTTCAACCTTTTTCATATTTTAAAGGACTGCTGGTGCTCTTATCAAAAGACTGTCAAAAAGTCTAAAAGAGACTATTTGTCAAAGAGTATTACAGAAAACTGCCAGGACTCTTGTGTTCTTTTAAGAACAATGCTCTGAATGTCTCACAGCCTCTTTCTTTGGAAACAGTTTTTTTGCACTTTTTCATTGACAGGATTGTTTCTGCGAGAGCTTTTCTCCTACCACCTATTGACCCCTTAGTCTCTGTTCTTCACTCAGTAGTGTTTAACGTATTTAAACTTGTGACCTTGCCTATTTAAGGGTGAAGTGGTGGCCAACATTCATGATGTGGTCCCTCCACATTTCTGACCATTCTGACTATCATAAATAGAAGCCTCTCATCCAATGTTCCATTAGGGGTTGCGGTTGCTAGACCTTTGTTGAAGAGGTCTGGCCTTGGACAGCATTGTGTTAGCAAATTTCAATGTCAGTCATTTTCTATACCCACTCATTCCTCGTGAGGATTGCAGGGGTCTACTGAAGCCATCAGGCATTTTTAGAATGTGGAAGGAAGGCTATGAACCAGGAGAGAACTCAGATACAAGAAGATTCCACACAGAATGGGCTGAGCCCAAGGACTTGAACCTGTGACCTTCTTGCTGTGAGTGCTACCCACTGCTTTGCCATAATGCCCTCTCCAAAACTATTTCCTAGAAGAACACAATATTATGGAGGCTTTACAACCAAATGATAGTAGTGAGACTACACTTATTTTGCGCCACTTGACACAAGATGTTTCATCATCCACAGCAGCTAGTGGCAATTGGTGGTAACACCTTGGACTGGTTCAGGTCCTATTCAGCAGACAGGACAACGTGAATCAGTCCTGCTGTTTGTAAATCATCCTCTTTTCTGTTCTCATACAGTCCCACAGGGATCAATTGTAGGATCCCTGTGCATGCTTACCCTAGGGTCCAACTTCAAAAAGCATCAAGAATAGAATTGAAGAATAAACCACTAACCTTCGATCAGTATAGAAGTAAAACCCAGTGAAAACTCCAAGATAAACATCACAGAATCTTTTTTTAGGAAAACTCGGAGCAACAAACTAAATAATTGCAACAATTGATCTACTGGTCTGGCCACCTTCATTATTTTAAAACAGTGCCATGACTTTTCGTTTTAAATGTATTTGTAATGTTCCAAAGCCTCATCACATTAAAAACGCTACAAAGCTTTTTTGTTGCATCCACTGCCTTGTGTGTTTTTACAAGCATCACATAAAGTGATTCATTATTATTATTATTATTTCCAATGCTGGAAGTGTGAAATCACTAATGAACCTGCTATGACTTTTTGTTTTGCCTTTTCATATTAAATCATTGGGATGTTTCTCATCAGTAAAATGTTCCAGATAAATCTTCCCTGTGATCTATGACCGCCGCGGAGCTGCAGCTGAAATACTCTGACTCCATTACACCAAAGAGGCAGCGTGACACTGTCGCCTCACAGCTACAGGACCTGGATTCTCTGGTTCCTCTATTAAAAAATTTCCATCCACAGGCTACAAAGAACATTCAAGTGCATTTGAGACTGACTGGCTCAGAGGTGAACATTTAGATTGAAATAACTGTATCAACCCAGTGATGAAGTGGAAACCTATAGAATTCTTCCACTGACTGTAGTCTGCAGGTCAGTCCTCCTCTAGTGGTGTTAAGAGAGAGAGAAATAAATTTACCAATTACTGAATACTAGTTGCTGATAGAAGTAAAAAAAATATGTATTTACTCGTTTGTTGCTATGTTTTGTTTTTGACTATAGCTCACTGTAGTACATTTTATTTAAACTATGTTCTGGACTCTGTGGAAGGAAGGGATAGTGCGTTACAAATTATTCGCATTATTGTTATTATTCTTAATACATACATAAATATACACACAAATGTACATAAATAGGGTATCTAAAAAAACCTCAACCACTGCAAGTGTCACTTTGACAGAGCAAATAAAGCTAGGACATTGCAAAATAAAATATAAAATTGATTATCTGCATAAGAAACATTTTTTACAGTGGACAAAAAAATGAAAAAAAAAAAAAGTTATAAATGTAAATAATCCAGGAATCAGTATTCCAATGTATGACCAATATATTAACTGAAAGATAGATACATTTAACTTGAACCAGTTTAATTTTAGTATTTTTAAAACTGTTGTAACCAGGTGGAGCTGTGTTTTGTGCCATTTTGACACCTAGTGTGCCATTTGGCATTTTTAATGTACCAGACTGAATTGTGCTTAATATAGATAAAACGAAAAAAAAAAAAAAAAAACACTTAAGTGTTGTTGCTGAGGCATTTTCTGCCCTCATATTTGGGCTCCTTTGATTTTACCAGGTGGAATACGAGCAACAGGGTTCATTCAACAGTATTAATTCATTGAATCAATTCAGGTCATTTTCACTTGTTCACCGCAAAATCACAGATTCGCCTCAATGGTTTTTACACATTGTACAACAGCAAAATAACATTCCCTGATCTTAGAGGCTCTTAGAGCTCCTTAAAAAACACCTTTAGCAGGGAAGAAGGGAGAAACCTCAAGAAGAGCAACAGAGAAGGGAACCTTCTTCGAGGATGGACAGGCATTTTTTTTCATAAACACTAATACTGGTGAGTGTGGAGTGTACAACACGTTGGGCCAAAAACTTCAGCTTTAAAAAACAGCAGCCTTTTGTTGAAACTAACAGCAGTTTCAACCTGTGTTAGTCTGGTTATTCTAAACCAATGTACTGCAGTATTATTCTCTAAATTACTATTATTATATTAACACCAGTGGTCGAAAAGAACTAAGAACATTTACTCAAGCATTGTACTTAAGTACAAATTTGAGATACTTTACTTGAGTATTTAATGCTACTTTACACTTCACTCTACTACATTTCAGAAGAAACTATTGTACTTTTTATTCCACTTAATTTACTATACAAGATTTAGTTACATTTCAGAAACAGACTTTATATAAAATATGTAATTTACTGTTTAAGTTGTCATGCTGTATATAAGGGTATTAAACAACCATGGGATGGACATAAAATGCAATATTTTAGTACTATTTTAAAGTATTTAAATTTGACTCTAAGTTGAGGAACTACAACATTAAAATGCTCAGTTTGTTACGGATATAAACTAATTTACTACAAGTTGTACAATAAGTATAGATGCACTATACACAGTACGACTATACAGTATACACAGTCTGCATAATGAGTACTCTGAGTATATTTTTCTGATAATACTCATGTACTTAACAATTTAAATTCCAAACATTTAATTGTAGTGGATAGTGTATTTTAAGATTACAGTATTTCCACTTTTTCAAGTCAAGGATTGGAGTATTTCACCTTCACTTCACTACTTGTTAACACCTAGTCATGCATGAAAAAAAAGTGGTCATATACCATGTCAGATATATATGTATATATGTATATATATATATATATATATATATAGGGCGACATGGTGGAGCAGTGGGTAGCGCTGTTGCCTCACAGCAAGAAGGTCACAGGTTCAAGACCTACTTGGTCCTGGGTCTGGGACCTTTCTGTGTGGAGTTTGCATGTTCTCCCCGTGTCTGCGTGGGTTTTCACCGGGTACTCCGGCTTCCTCCCACAGTCCAAAAACATGCTCAGGTTAATTGGCAACTCTAAATTGCCCGTAGGTGTGAGTGTGTGAGTGAATGGTGTGTGTGCCCCACGATTGGCTGGCGACCATCTGGGGTGTATCCCTGCCTCTCGCCATAATGCGCTGGGATAGGCTCCAGCAGACCCCTGCGACCCTAATGAGGAATAAGCGGGTATATATATATCATGGTGAGTTGAGCTGGTTCTGTCTGTGGAAATGAGGATTTATTGTGAGGATACAATCCAAACTCTGTTTCTGCACGTTACTTTATAGCATCAACTTTATTACCTGGCGTCTGTTAAAGGGACAGACGGTCTGCTCGGTTGATTCCATGTTTACATCGTTACAGGCACCGTCCCAAATAATTTTGCTTGATCAAATTAGCACAAAGTCATTTACACACAACGAACCCGAGGCAGTAATATTCCAACGGAGCAGTCGTTGTTATTCAGGCTGTCGGCGGGAAATAATGAAGCTGTCATGTGCAGTGTTGGGTGAATTGTACTCGCTGGGTACAGTACCTGAAGGTGACATGGTGTATACACACAGTATGGTGGGGCGTGGGGGGTAAACACAGGCCCACACATTATCTCTGTCCTGGGAACTCCCCCAGGGTTCAGTCAGACATGTCGGGCAGGGAGCAGGCTACTCCCTGGACAACTACTAACACACTCATGTCTGAAGGGCAATTTAAAATGTTCACTTCAGGAAAACAAATCTGGAGGAAGGAAGAAAACCACGTCGACACAGAGAGAGAGAGAGAGAGAGAGAGAGAGAGAGAACAACCAGCTTGCTTTGCTCCTGACTTCAGCTATAAGGCTGAAATAAACTGCTAAAATATCACCAAAAATAAATAGCACAACTGTTTTATTCTTTAATGTCAATAACATCACTTATGTCCTCCAGTTAATGACATGTCAGTTGTTTTCACTCATTATAGCTTCAGTTTGCAGATCATGTTAGTGACAGTTGACTCTCAGAATAAATTGGAACCAATTTAATAAGAGACGTTAATGGAGGGGTACTGCAGGCTGTAATAAAGAGGTGGTGGTAAATTATACAATTATTGCATTAGTGAACAACAATAATGCGGCAAACCAAAAAAACAAATGGGTTTGTTATACATACAGACCATAAAGTATCTGTGTTGGAAGGCAAAAGAATTCAGAGAACAGAGTTCACCTCCTCACAAACTAGAATAAAAATTAGATAAGTACCATCTATAAAGTAAATAAAATATTTGTCAGACAGTGAAATTGTCCTTGAGATATTTGGTGAAAGTTGACTAAGAAAATGTAGAGCTCAGTTTTCAGCATTTTAGTGAAAAACCTAAACAGGTTTGATATTGATAAAGTTTGTTGATGTAATACCGAACAGTTTCTTAACAGTTTCATTGGATTGAGAAATAATTCTTTACCTCCTCTGGATTCTGAGCCATTTGTGAAGATGATGTATCAGCTGGGATGATACTGTGGCAACTGGACTGGGGAAAAAAATAAAGATATAAATCAGAGTTAAATGAACCTTCCTCGTCGCGTCATCAGCCGAGCGGTGGGCAGCACACTGTGGGGAGGCTGCCTGCACTTCAGAGTAAATACAGGGAATTGTCACAATATATGTAGATAAATGAACAAACCACACATGACAAACTCAAAGCTGATTTACCTCATTTCTCACAATAAACCACAGTGCTACTGTTCAATCAGCCCCCAACCAGTGTTTGTGTTTATACAGTATATGTGTGTGTGTGTTTCTATTATTTTGTCTTTATCTTGTTTTCTTTCTGTAAAGCACTTTGCATTGCATTTTTATGTATGACAGGGGCTTGATAAATATAGTGTGATTGAAGGACTGACCAATAAATCTAATAAAGCTGAAAAAAACATTTTAAAAAATGCAAAAATCAATCACACAAAAGGAAAATTTACAAGGAATAATTTACTAAAAAAAAAAAAAAAAACTTTTATTGAGCAGCAATCTCAAATTATCTAAGAAATGACATATTTTTCACAACTAACTAAATTAACTCAATTTTAATAATTTAATCAGCTAAAGGACATATATTCATAGTTAAATTGTTTTCTTTAAAATCATGTTTTCTTTCAAATCATGTTTTCACTTTTTAATGTGGAATCAACCCAAATCAAACCAAATAAAACCCCCTAGATGCCTCCTGTCTGTCTCAGGTGTGTCAGAGCAGGTGAACAATGTCCATATTTATAGACTCCGCCCCTCTCTCTCCGTCCTTGTACTAGACTCCGCCTACTTTCCCTTTTCCATAAATATAGCAGGAAATATTTCACAAAAGCAGCAGAAATGAAACAAACACAGTGATTTACTATCCATAGTTGCATTCTTACATTCCTTTATTCTGAAAGTTTAAAGTATTTAATTTGCTGTTGTAGTTTTTTAATTGATTTAATTTACATATTTACAGTTCAAGGATGACAAGTTTACAGTAATGATACATAAATACTCAATGGGAATAAATTCATAGCTTGCATGTGAAATGGTGCATTTGGCTGCCATGCCACTTCCAAACCTGATCTACAGTAGAGGATTAAATTACAGGTCAAACAGTGAGACATATTGTCACTAATGGTGTGCATGATTTGTCGGGGACAATGTGTTTACTCCTGCCTTGTTTATATTTACAAAATAAAAAATTATACAGCGCTGACATGGCATGATGAACGACCACTTAATGCACATCAGGAGCTGCTGAGATATCTTTGGCACAGAAATCTTGTGCTAACTCGCCATACTTAGAAAACTATTAATCACGCTGTCAAGTCCGGCAAAGTCCTTTCTGCTGCTGCAAGCATTAACAGTTTTAATTCAGGCCTCAGTGATTGCTGAGTCCTATCATTGATATTCATATGGGTGCATCTACAGGCTGCATTCGCTCATGTTTAACTCATAAACATACACTTTTATCTAAATCAATTATCAGCTATTGTTATAATCAGTCATAATGAAGTCTCCTGTGAAGAGGCTTGAGCTGTTTTGTTATTTATTAGCATGTCTGGTTCTTTTCAACTGATGTAAGCTGTTTTTAGATTGGGGTAGCCCTTATTTAGGAGCTGGCATGGCTAACAAAGCTAACACAGCTAACACAGTTAACACCTAGCATAGATAACATGATTATCCACAGGTAACACAGATGATAGCTAACATAGCTAACACAGCTAACCCAGTAATAGATAATATAGATAACCTGGTTAACACAGGTAACACAGATAATAGCTAACATAGCTAACACAGCTAACCCAGTAATAGATAATATAGGTAACCTGGTTAACACAGGTAACACAGATAATAGCTAACATAGCTAACACAGCTAACCCGGTAATAGATAATATAGATAATGTGGTTAACAGAGGTAACATAGATAATAGCTAACATAGCTAACACAGCTAACCCGGTAATAGATAATATAGATAACGTGGTTAACACAGGTAACATAGATAATATCTAACATAGTTAACACAACTAAAATAGTTAGCACAGTTCACACAGCTGTAGACATATTGTTATATAATATTGAAATATTGATGTTCACTGCAAAAAAAAAAAAAAAAAAAAAAAGTTAATCTGGAAATGTGGTACAATTAGTGCAATATTTAGCAGATTTATCTTGAATCATTTTGAGTCCATTAGCAGATCATTCTCCTTGTTTTATTTTAAGTTTTACGTTTTTGATTTGGTTTTGGTGATTTTAAAATTGAAGATTGCATTGTTTGATTTAATTTTATCTCTTACGTTTATTTTTTTTTATCTCATATTCTTGTTCATATTTTTGAAAATGTAAAAGTAAACATGGTTTATTTTGCAAATAATAATAATCTTGGAATCAACACAATTGTATACAAATCAAATAAGATAATTCGAGAAATTACACAATTATACTCAGTATTGATCTAATTATATGAGAAACAAGATAGTATTTTTGTACCTAATAGGATTTCCTTTTTTGCAGTACACTATACAATAAGCTTTAGAGGCAGAAAATTTGTAAAAATATGTTTTGTTTAGGGCGACACGGTGGTGCGGTGGGTAGCACTGTTGCCTCACAGCAAGAAGGTCGCAGGTTCAAGACCGGGCCTGGGTCTGGGGCCTTTCTGTGTGGAGTTTGCATGTTCTCCCCGTGTCTGCGTGGGTTTTCACCGGGTACTCCGGTTTCCTCCCACAATACAAAAAACATGCTCAGGTTAATTGGTAAACTCTAAATTGCCCATAGGTGTGAGTGTGAGAGTGAATGGTGTGTGAATGGTGTGTGTGCCCCACGATTGGCTGGCGACCATCTGGGGTGTATCCCTGCCTCTCGCCTTAACGCGCTGGGATAGGCTCCAGCAGACCCCTGCGACCCCGAAAGGGAATAAGCGGGATAGACAATGGATGGATGGATGTTTTGTTTAAATATTATTTTAAGGAGGAAGAAACACACTGTAACTGCATTGTTAACATCATCATCACCATCATGAAAAAACTTCAGACACTGTATTTTTTATTTAGAAGTGCAGTCATTAGGATATGATCACAGGTGGCTAGCAGCCGGCCTCCTGATTGAAGCAGATTATTAGAGCTGTAACCTGCAGCACCTGAGGACCACCGCGGGTAGTTGATGAATATTGGACCAGTGTGTAAGTGAAGATCAGTAAAAGACTTAATCAGCAGTTGGAGTCAGAGGGCAGCTACAGCAGCACGGTCTAATAAAAGAATTCAGCCTGACACAAGTCTGAACACAAAGAAAAAGTGCAGTGGAACCATTTTACAGTCAGCCTGTACAGGACCTGTAATCACAGTATTTCAGCAGCTAAAACCAATAAACCACACAATTTAGACCTCTTAATGAACCATAGGTGTCAGTCTGACAGGCAGATGAGATAACTTATAGAAGGAATATAGGATAAAATGCTATGCAAATAACCCAGATAAAGGGACAGTCCACAATGCTATTCTAATTATTTTTTGCTAAATTCAGCAAATATGTCCGATGTCCTATTCTACATTTAAAATGTTTTTACAAACATTTCACTAAAGAGTTGAACTATTTTATTCTATTTTCAAATAAATAAATAAATCTTTCTGTCTGTGACTTGTAAAACCATCAGATCAGAATCAACCTTAATTGCCACATATAAGGTATTTGACTCTGGTCTTCTGTAGCTCTAATGAGAAGGCTGACACTCTGTGAAAAAAAGAAAAATAAATAACACACACACACACACACACACACACAGACACACACACACACACACACAAACACACACACACACACACACACACACACACACACACACACACACAAACGCATGGCCCTTGGTGGTTTGGGTCCCAGTGCAGTCCTTTATAAAGCCCTAACTGAATATATTATAGCTGAATAATACACAGAAGGGATCCCAGGTGTGCTTGTGTTTAACTATCAACAGCCTATCTCCAGACTTGTGGTCTTCACCTTTAAGGGGCCCTGTGTCTGTGAAAAAAAAACAAAAAAAAAACACAAAGTTCATGGAGCCCTCAGTGGTTTAGGTCCCACCACAGTCGCTTTTAATGCAAATAGGTAAAAAAAAAAAAAAAAAAAAGACTCAAAATAGAAGTATATGTATGTATGTATATTAAAGTTTGCATCCACTGAAATGTTGAATAATGTGTTGACTGCAAGAAGCAGCTCTGCCTGTGGCGAGAATGACTGATGACTTCCTGCATCATCTTTGCACATTAAAATGAGTCCACACATCAGATCGATGAGGGCGAGTATCTTTGAACGTCGCCAAATAATGCATAATGTTCATTTATTTAGATTTATATTATCAAACGAGGCCACAGCTCCAGGGGTTATGTTTCCAATAATATGATACAGCACTATTACTTTGCTGCTACAATGCAAAAAATACAACCAATTGTACTTACAAAGAAAAAAAAGTCCAATACTGAGTAGAGTAGTAGTTTAATCTTGTATATTCCAAAAAAATATAGCAAACAAATCAAAATACGGGATCAAAACTCAAAAATCTGAGAAATGGAATAAGATAAATAGGATAATTCTACTCAGTATTGGATTCATTGTACCAAAAGCAAGATATTACCCCCTATTTAATTCATAGTGTTATATCCTGTTCTGAAGTGCTTTAAATGTAAAACCATCCTACACAACCTGTTATTTAATTTTGATTCATTTTGTGCAAATTAAAATGATTCATTTCCTTCAAAGTGGACCTAAATTACCGGCTGCATCTGACCGTTTTATCCGGCGGAGACGCTATGACCCCGACGACTCAGAAACGTTGGTAATTACCGGGCTGTCTCCGTGAATGAAATATACACAATTCCATCATTCTGTTAGCGCCGCCACCAGCTCCAGCCCCGAAGTCCACAATCCATCACACTGAGATGATCTGGCGTGTACTGGTTACGGCGAGCTGACAGCTGCTGTAAGAGCAGAGGAGGCTCTTTACACATCTTTAAAAGGTCGCTCACCGAGCAGCCCGTTCATCACGGGTTTTATCAATTCTGATGTTGGCTGAATTCAGTCAGGTGAAGACCATAGAAGGAACAAGCAGTGGCTGCTGTAAGATTTCTGCTGGTTTTCTGTTCCTATCACATATCTATTCTTTGTGTTTTCTATGTTTTACAATCTTGGATCAGACCACAACAGCAACTTGAGTGTTATTCATGTGTATGTGTATATACAGTTCTTACAGGTGTATTGAATATGCCCTAATGCAGAAGCTGCTGGTTAGAATTGCGCATGTGCAAGGAATAATAGAGCCAAGGTAAACTTTGCAGTACTGCAAGTAGGAGAGTAAGAGCTTCCTTCTCAATAGTGCTGTAATGAAGTTGGTGCTTATTGAAACTTTCTTGAAAAATGGCAAACAAGGTGGTCAATAGCCTGATCATTCTCCTGCAATAGGACAGCACCTGCCCCACATGCGCTGGCATGAATCAAATGCAGCCTGGCAAGCAGGTGACCAAATCAAAGTTCTTAGGGGACTCACAAGAGCGGCGCCAATACATCTAAAAAGTTTTGACAGAAACCACGATAATATCCGCACATGCCAAGAAAACGGCGCAACGCTTTCTTGGAATGTGGGACCGGAAAATCAAAAGTCGCTCGCACTTTTTCCGCTACCGGGCGCACCTGCCCCTGAGTGTGAGGGAAGCTTCACAAAGACAGCTAAAAATAAAGGATAGCGTTCGAACATGGTCAGACCAGGTAAAGGAGTGAGCAACCACATCATCTAGGTAAACTTCAAAAGTCAAAGTCAAAGTCAATTTTATTGTCAATCAAAGTTAAACCAGACAACACGATATGCATTAACCAGTGGAAGGTAGCTGGCGCATTGCGCAAATGCCATTACTGTGTATTGGAGGAAGGTGTCAGGTGTGACGAAGCCTGTGATGTTAAAGGAACTTGCCAGTAACCTTTTTAGCAGTGGGTCTGATGTAGTCTGTCTAACACTGACCTTAATGTAGCTTAATATTCAGTCTGGGAACCAGACTAAAACTGAACAACTGTTGGAAACAATGTCTGACAGTCAACCACTGATCTGATATTCGACTTTCCTGGTACCTACGACACTAATAGGAATCCACTAATAAGAAATGAACACTCTCTCCTTTTGAAATCTTGTGATAGACATATAATACTGATTTTCTTCTTCTTCTGAGAAGATGATTATACACTACATATAATGTCAAAAGGTAACCCATCCAAATAATTAGAATCACGTGTCATTTCAATCATTCCATGTACTCCAAACTTCATGTGGCCTTCAATTCAGCTCAAGAACAGAGAGCTTCATAGAATGAGTTTCTATGGCTGAGCAGCTGCATCCAAGCCGTACATCACCAAGGTCAATGCAAAGCGTGGGATGCAGAGGTGTAAAACACGTCACCACTGGATTTTAGAGCGGTGGAGGCTGGAGTTCTCTGGAGTGACGAATCATGTTTCTCCATCTGGAGATCTGATGGACGGGTGTGGGTTTGCTGTGGCCAGGAGAACGATACTTGTGAATTGGATGTCACTTGGATTAATATGTTTGTCAAGGCGTGTGAGCCAACACTTTTGGCAATATAGTGCATGAATGAATCTTTACAGCTGTCTGTTTCTGATTTTAACACATTTCTATCTGTTTTATAGTGACTACTAGTCTGATTGTCATTCTGTTAACATAATTTCAATAAAACAATAATTTGTTTTTTATCAGCATCCTTTAGCTTCTAATGCAATTATCAAACACAATGTAGTATTAAAACAGTGGATTGATGGTTTCTGAAATGGGCCTCTGTACACCTAGATAGATATTACAATTAATAACAGATATTTACAAGTAGAGTGGTAATTTACCACATCAATAATGTATAGAGTGTATTTCTGCATAATTTAATATCTTCATTGAAAAAAACAGAGCTTTTATTTAAAAAGTAAGGACATTTCTAATTTCGAAGTGAATCCTCAAATATATACTGTTGAATATAAAATGTAATTGTGCCATTTAGCATAATGAGTACTTTTACTTTTGATACTTTAAGTACATTTTCTGTAAATAAAATTTTGACTTGACTAGTGAGTTGGGTGGAATCCTAAACACTGAGTGGATAAGCTCCAGATCCGAAGAAGCGTCCTGTGGAATAAATCCCTTAAAGTATAAAACAGGGCCGATATAGGGGACATTGTATTTGCTCCGTTTTCTGACAGACATTCTTTTTTCAGACATTTTGAAGAGCAGATGAGAGTAGAGCCAGTAACCGGTTGGTTTCATTCTGTTTCCGCAACACTGAGCAAACGTAACATGAAGGCTATGGTGAACTGCTGCTGTGGTTTGTTGTTTGCGGCACCTGAGCGTTTTATGCTAATGAGAAACTCTCTGCTGTGAAAAAAATGATTTGCACTTTGAACTCCGACAAAGAGAGAGAAGAGAGATTGCAATTATCAAACTCAAGCATACACTTGAGCCGTTTGAAAAAACACTGGGCAAAACTTTGCAAACCACTTGTGATAATGATCTTGAGGTAGCCCACTGTGTATCATTAGTGGTGATTTGCATCAAGAGTGCTCCAACACAAGCGGAAAGAGGCTGCATATTATTTTGAGGATGATCCGCCTGAATCACGTTGAGTGAGAAGCGGAACACACGAGTGAAAACATGCTCCCGCTCACACGTTGCTGCCGCTTTTAATACGGACCGAAGCGAACACTTTCCAGTCTTCACCTTCGTCAGCACTTTCCTTTTGTTCTCGATGCTTTCAGGAAAAAGCAGGTTTCAGAGCACGGTTTCTTGCTCCTTCCTTCCCGCTCACATGCTGACAGGGTTTTACATGCGTGTCCTCAGGAGACAAACGTGTAGCTGGGAGGTGTTTTACACACTTTTCGAACAGAGGGTCTGTCCCTCGGGGACCAAATAGACGCTCTGACACGTCAGTGTTCCGTCATCATATGAGACAGAAACTGCCAATGGTGCATATGTGATTCCATGTTGGGTTCCAGCAACATGCAGCCGCTAAAGGATAATTGGTCACGGACAAAGTTTATGTGTCAGTCAGGAGGAAATTTGGAAGTTTGGTTCAGACTGAGTTTATAGAAAAAAAAATGTAATGGACATAAACGCAATGACAGAATTTAAGTAAAAACTGCTCAGACTGTGTGTGTAGCAGTGCTTGTGTGTGTGTGTATTAGGCCCCGTTTGTATCAATTAATCAGAAACACACACATTAACGGGTGCGTGCATGCATGATTACCTTAATATATTTTGTCATGAATGCGTGTGTGCGTTATAACGCATGGTTTGTATTTCACACATAAGAAGCAGCGTTACACACCTGCAGTGTGCACATCTGTCTGCTACTATTGACAGAGGTTATTAAGCGTTCATGTTTCTGATGCTACGTGGCAGGAGTGTGTGTGTGTGTGTGTGTGTGTGTGTTTGTGTGTGCGTTTGTGTGTGTGTGTAGTTAACAGTTCTGATGGTTTGAAGGAAAAAAAATAATATTTCACTCTCAGGTATTGTGCAGATGTCAATCAAAGATTCAGACTGTGTGTGTGTGTTTGTGTGTCCATGTGTGTGTGAGAAAGTTATTTGTCTCTGTCACCCCTGAATATTGAATATCAACAGTGTTTCCTGTAATGTGCATCAATCCCTGTTCAATCTCTGTGACGGTGAGAATAATAAAGTCACTTTAATCTAGTTATAATGAAACTAAAATAATCACTAGAATGACACTGACACAAGGCGGGGGGCCGGAGGCTGAACCCAAATGCACGACTCTTCACAGTCCGTTCAAAAAGGGAAAGTCTTTATTTACAATTCCGTACAAAAAATGGATCACTCTCAAGGAGGAAAATGCTACTAAACTAAAGCTATAAAGTACCAACAAAAATTCACTCTTTCGAGGAAAACAAAAATGCACTGTTCATGAGGTAAACAGAAAATCACTCTTGCGAGGTAAACAAAAAAATCACTCTTGCGAGGAAAACTGGACTAATGATAACTAGGAAAAAGTAACAAAGGAAAAGCTGTCAAAACAAGACTGGAAACTAAATAGACAGGAAAAAACCACAAAACCTGAAAGGACCTGGAGCTGGGCGCTGGTTCTTGAGACATGGGACGTGACGAACTGGCACAGGACAAGGGGAGACACAGACAATATATAGACAGGGTAACAGGGCACAGGTGAAAACAATCAGGGCAGGGGAAGGCAATCACAGTGGCGGGAAACACACAAGGGCAGGAAGCAAAGGTGCCTGACACAAGGGGGAAGAGTCATTTCAAAATAAAACAGGAAGTGAACGACAAGACAACACGAGTGATAACTTAACATTTACGACGAGACATGACAGACACATTATGATCCAGTGCTTGTTGGAAGAAGCTGCTTTAAGTTAAGTTTATTAATATATGGAATATATGGATGTGGAAACACTTGAACCTGTTATTCAGTATGGAAATGTTTTACTATCACTATAACCTCATACTGTATTTATAATTATAGTTTTTATTACAATTATTATAGTAATAAATCATTTAATAGTGGAATTCAATAGACTGAAGGACATTTACGGGGCATGAAACCAAAAATAATAATGGCAGAAATATATATTCAGGATAAGCCCTTTGAGATGAATCATTTGTTGAAAAATATAAAATTCCTGCTAATGCTCGTCAATTTCTTTGTTATATTCAACAATCAGCATTTCTCCAGAACAGAGGCACTTGTTATTAATTTGCTCATTATTTTAGCCGAGTTGTAAGTCCATAAAGTTAAATTGCTGGAGAAGTTACCGTCTTACATAACGATTGATCAGATATCTCCTTAATGCCCGTGCGTGAGAAGGGTACGTACAGTTTCAACAAGGTAGGAGCTTTAATTAGTGTCCTCTCTCTAATTATCCAGCAGACAGACTGTGATGTCCGGCTTAGGTCCACAAGGTTCAATCCTAGGAGGAAAAGATGAAATAACTGACAACAGCTGCTGCGGCGAGTGTTTGTCTTGGTTTCTTTCTTAATTTCCCTGGACTGCAGTCGATCAGTGACCTGAGATCCGCTAATTCACTCAGAGCAGGGGGAGTGTTTGGAGGTGGACATCACTCACACACACACACTCACACACACACACACACAGACATGCACGCACCACTGCTCCATTTTTCTGCTTGAACTTTCAGGATTTTCCACCCTGGGTTACTGATTATGGAGTAGTTGACCTGGTCCATCAGGACGTCTGTGGTACAAAGTTCCCGCAGTGTGCGAAGAGACAAACACACTGACAAACACAAACACCGACGTTGTGACAGCCAGGACGTGTATTCCTCCGCCTCTCTCCTGATTGGTTTCAAGTGGCGCCTCTAACATTTGCATATTGTACGAGCTTAATGTTGAGTGACTCGCTCCTTGTCAGATGTGAAAATGTTATTTCCTTCAGACCTTAATGAAGTATGATACTTCATCAAATGGAGAAGTGAAATGAATTACATTTCCTCAATTTAGGTCATTTTCAGGATTTTTTTTTCCCCATCTTGAGACGCAACAACACAGAAAAATGAGAGGCGACGCTGTCAGAGCGGCAGCGTCCTGTCAGCTGTGATCCCTCCAGGGAGCAGCAGCCGCCATTAATGACTTTTCTGGTAATTTAGACGAGGACGACGCTGGATTTATGTTGCTCAGTGAGTTTGAGTGAGTGAGTCCCAGGCTGCTTTAGCCAATTACTGTTATAAGACAAAAATAAAGTGTAATAGCACAGTGACTGCATAACCTGCATCATGTTCCACTCAATCCAAAGTGTGTTTGTTGGTTTGCGAAACTGCTCCCAAAAAAAAAAAAAACAGTAAATATAAAGAAACTCTAAAAGTACTGTACTGGAAGTGAGGTACTTAGTATGTGGTGATCAAAGACTGAATCATAAACCAAGAACCAATGCACAAATAACTAATAACTGACATGAGGCAGGTGAAAATACAGATTTGTTCAGTTCCTTATCTCTCAGCAGCAGGAGGAGGAGGAGGTTTGTGTGGACTTATTATTGCTTTGTTTCATGTCTGGAGTTGGAGAAGCTGCAGCAGACGACTGTTCAACCACAGCACCGTGACACTATGAACCATTATACTGTATATGTGTATCCAAATTTATGTATGTTGTTTTATTTCCCTCTGGACACAAGGCTGACACATAATGTAGGTCTTTCACAACTACAGTATATACTGGTATATATATGATATATGGATAGATAAACACAGATTAAAACATTTAAACAGATGTCTAGCATATGTGCTATATCTAAGTTCAAGTAAGTGATTCCCTCAGTATTGAAATCAATCCCCTGTCTCACCACAGCTGTGGACTACAATGCTGTTGCTTGTGCATGTGAAATAGATCAACTAGTTGAGAGCACTCTTGACACCATTGCTCCTTTGAAAAAGAGGTTAGGTAAACAAAAAAAGAGTCACACCGTTGTATAAGCTAATCTTACATAGACTTGAACAATTGTATAATATAATAAGAAGCACTCTACAAATGGAAAGAAAGTCTTAGAATGTACAGGAAGACCCCACATAATGCCAGAGCTGCTTATTACTCCTCTCTAATAGAAAAAAAGCTAATATTAGAAAGCAAATAAACAAAAAAACAGCTAAATTATTTTTCAGTACTTTAACTTCACTGACAAAATGTAACTAGTCAATTGATCCATGTATTCCTACAACTCCCAATAGTAATGACTTCATGGGCCTCTTTAATGACACAATTCTGACCATTAGAGACAGACTTTATAACAGTGTTCCATCAACTGGCACCAATCTGCCCTCAAACACAGGGATCGTAGAGGTAGATGAAAGTACTAACATTTATAGACTAATTTTCTTCAATCAACCTTTCTAAACTAGCTTCATTGATCATTCATTCAAAACTTCAATTTGTCTTTTGCACCCTATACCATTGGGATTGCTTAGATATATATTTTTTTTCCTTTGATTAGCACTTCCTTGTTGAAAATGCTCAACATGTCCTGATTATCCGGCTATGTACCACAGACCTTCAAAGTAGCTGGAATGACTCAGTTGTTTTAGCCAACTATAGACCTATATCCAACCTTCCCTTCCTATCTATGAGAGCCTGCTGTATGACCTCCTACAAAACAATAAAGAGGATTTCCAGTCAGAATTCAGAATATCACAGCACAGACACACTTGTTTTGTAAGATCTTAGTGCTGCATTTGACACCATCTACCACCAGGTCTTATTACAAAGACTAGAGCATCTTATTGGCAAAAAGGGACTGCACTAAACAGGTTTAAGTCATATCTCTCTACTTGCTCCTAGTTTGTTCATGCTAATAATGTTTCTTCTATCTGTACAAAAGTTACACAATGTTCTGCAAGGTTCTGTGCTTGGACTGATACTCTTCATCGTTTATATGCTCCTGATTAAAATTATTAGGAAACACCATTTAATTTCCACTGTTGTGCAGATGAGACACACATGTATTAGTGAATAAAGCCAAATGAAACCAACCAGCTAGCAAAACTTCAACATGTTTTAAGGACATAAAATCCTGGATGACCTGCAATTTTCTGCTACTTCTGCTCCACAGACAAAACTTAAGTTATTGTGCTCAGGCCTGAACTCTTTAGAAATTCAATATCCAGTGATATAGGCTAGCTAATTTGGATGACATCTATTTGGCCTCTAGCACCAGTGTAAGACACGTGGGAGGCATCTTTGATCATATGTCATTCTCTGCCCACATTAAATAGATTTCAGACATTTTTTTTATTTTCTAGCTGCACCAAAATGTAGCTATGGACACTCCAGCTGATCCAGAATGCAGCTACATGTATTTTAACAGGCACTAGAAGAAGCGATTATATCTCACTTGTATTAGCCTCTCTGCACTGGCTTCCTGTATAATTAAGAATATAATTAAAAACCCTCCTCTTCACCTATTTAGCTCTTAATGGTCAGGATCCATCCTACCTTAACAATCTTGTCATTCCATATCACTCATCGAGAACACTATGCACCCAAAATTCAGGCCTATTAGAGGTTCCCAGATTTTCTAAAATTACAATAGGAGGCAGAGGCTTATTAGGCTCCTCTCCTTTGGATTCATCGTCGTATTTCAGTTCGGGGGGCAGCCACCCTCCCTACATTTAAGAGCAGGTTAAAAACGTTCCTTTTTGAAGAGGGTTATAGTTAGTTCTGGTCCTGGCTGGTCTGGAACATGCTGCTATAGGTTTAGACTGCTGGAACCTCATGAGATAGTATGAGCTTCTTTTTCTTTCCTCCATTTGTCCTGCCTTGTGTTTTCTTTGTTTTCTCATTCTCAGAACGTGCTGCAGTGCAGCCACTCAGCCACTGTTGTTGGAGGGTCTGACGCTACCCTGTTCAACTGATTCTGCACATACACAATTCAATATATTTTTGATATTCTATTTAATGTCATATTCAACTTTTCCTGTTTGACTGCATTGTATTCCAAACTGCACACATCATCTATTTATCAAGAGGGATCCCTTCTCTTCTACTATCTCTTCTTTCCTATTAAAGGAGTTTTTTAAGGGGATTTTTTTCTGTACAATGTAAGGGTCTACTGACATGGGGTTTTTTGTGATGCTTTTGTACAAACTTTAAAGCCCATTGGGAAAAATCTATACAAATAACATTGAATTGACTCGACTTGACTTGCCTCATTCTCTATAAGCTGTTGCATAAATGCAGTGAGACAACTAAATGTAATTTAGAAAATGCCTTTACTGGAAAAAAAATAGTTAACATTTTTAAACACAAGTTAAAACATCATAAAGGATTTCATCTTCTAAATAAAATTCTTTCTAGTTTCTATCTGAAAAGGGAATTTGACTTATTGTTGTGAGAATCTTTTTAAAGATGTTTATTGTTGCTGCTTCCTACACTGTGTTAAGCACATAAAACGCAGAAGATGAAGTTCCTGCTGCCCCAGTTAAAACATCACAAATCTGTTACTGCAGATCATAAACCAGATGATTCATGTGAAAATCAGTATGGCAAATTAAAAATGAAAGGAAATGTTAGTCACAAACAAAACATTAAACAAACAGCTTTACAGAAAAAAAGTGAAACATTCTGTAAATAATTAGACCCCAAAGGAGCGATGAGGTTACTGGGAGGATTCCTTCGTCTTCTCCTGATGACACAAACAGTGATAAACATGTTCACGGGAAGCTGTGAGACTCATTTATTATGCAGAACGCTTTCTGAATCACAACGTTGTTCTGAAAAGTGAACTGTTGTTGGAAATTTACAATTGTAAACAGTCACTCGAGTGCTTCACTCCACTATATTTCTGTACGAATATTCTACAAAGAAGGGCATACACAGGCAAGGATATAAAACAAAGCAACAACGTAAAAATAAATAAATAAAATAAAATAAAATAAAAAAACAGATCATCAGACAAAGGCTGAACCAAAAAAACAGTTTAAATACACAAATAAATAATTACTGAGAAACAGCAGGGGAATGAGACAAAGGTGAAAAATAAGACACAACAAGGTATATAGTATAGTATATATATATATATATATATATATATATATATATATATATATATATATATATATATATATATTTGTGGTGAGAAGGGGGGGGGTGACCTTCTCACCACTAATCTCTGTAGGGCGGAGCCACAGACTTTCGCGTGGCTCCGGAATCGGAGTCGGACTTCTGTACACACACACACACACACACTCACCACAGGCACAGGTTGAATGAATTTAAGTTTATGCTCAAATGTATATGTATATGTAGATATAGTGCTTGGTGACATGGTAGGGAGGCAGACACCGGAGTCGCAGATTGTGTCTTGATATTGTTATTGTATTTTTCACTATTTGGTTAATTTTTGTTTGCTACTAATTGTGCAGTAATTATTGGGATAGTGGTTTCCCCCACGGATGGTTTGACCCAATTAAGCCTAGTCAGGTGGACGCTTAAAAGGGCTAGCATTTGTCTTTGTCAGGGTGGCTGAGAGGGAGATTGTTGTGTTGTGCTAGTGTCGAAGCGGTTATTGGTGTTTGTCCAGAGTGTACCCATTTTAATAAATAGCCTGTTTCCTGGCCAAACTGAGTTCTGCTGCCTCCTGTCTCCACTTCATCTAGTTGCCCTGATCCCTTTTGTTAGGAGGCCACGTTTGGTGGCAGCGGTGGGATCAGTGGCGCCGCCTGAGAAGCTGGAAAAGGAGTTGGAACTAGCGACTGAGATATATGTATATGTATATTTGTGTATATATGTATGTATATGTATGTGTATGTGTGTGTGTTTGTGTGTGTATGTATGTGACAAATATGCTGTTTTGTTTTATTTATTAATTTTTTTCTCTCTTTCGTTGCATTCTAAATGTCTAACACACATGTAAACACAGCAAGAGTGAGACCAGATGAGAAATCTCTGCAGGATGTATGTGAAAAGCACTGAAAATGGTAGTGTTCCTATTCCTGCGGCAGCCGCTCCGCAGCTCCGTGCTGAACTCTGGCTCCGCAGGAATGTGTTAATAGTGAACATGTTTTATTCATCCTCTGTGCCACATTTCCTCAATGTGCGGAGAGGAGAAAAAAAAAAAAAAAGCACATCCTGTAGACAAAATTACTTACCCTGAAGCCGATGGTGATGCCAGTGATGTTCATTTATTGGCATATGATCTAGAGAGAGTTAAGATGTTTAATTTTTAAAAATTATTCTAAATTAATGTTTAACTTTGGTTATTTGGGATCGCCAAAAGCATCACTCTGTGCCAGCTGATGCTGCAATGAATGGACACCAAATTACCAACCCTGCCATACCCCGAAATACAGTGGAGAAAAAAAGTATTTTGTAAGGCATCGATTGTGCAAGTACTACCACTTAAGAAGATGATAGAATCATGTAATTATAGGTACAGCATTGAGAGACAGAATGGGGGGAAAGAGTCAAGGAAATCACATTTTAGTATTTTGAATGAATCAATACAAGCAAGATTTTTGGCTCTCACAGACCTGTAACTTCTTCTTTAAGAGGGTCCTCTGTCCTCCACTCATTATCTGTATTAATGCCACCCGTTTGAGGTTGTGGACAGGTCTTTTATACTTTACTTTTAACAAATGCAAACAGTCACACTCCAAATTCCACTATAACCAAAACCAAAGAACTGTCAAAGGGCACCAGAAACAACACACTTGCACCTGACTGGGAAAACTGAAACTGCAATAGATAAGCAGCTTGGTGTGAAAAACTCAAATGTGGTGGAAATTATTATAAAATGGAGGAAGACACACAATAGAAGACCTCTAATAATCAAAATGATCACAAGAACGCTGAGCAAAAAGAATCCCAGAACAATAGGGGGACCTGGTGAATGACCTGCAGGGAGCTGGGACTAAAGTAACAAAGGCTACCATCAGTATCACAGGACAATGCCCGGGACTTAAGCCAGTACATGTCCACGCCTGTTTAGAATTTGCTAGAGAGCATTTGGATGATCCAAAAGAAGATTGGGAGAGTGTCATATGGTCAGATGAACCCAAAATAGAACTTTTTTGGTAAAAATCTCAACTTGTCGCTAAGAATCCAAAGAACACCATACCTATTGTGAAGCATGAGGTGGAAACATCATACTTTGGGGCTGTATTTTTTTTCTTTTGCAAAGGTACCAGGATGACTGATCCATGTAAAGAAAAAATGAATTTAGCCATGTATCAAGAGATGTTGAGTGAAAAGCTCCTTCCATCACCAAGGGCATTGAAGATGAAACGTGGCTGGGACTTCCAGGGCAACAATGATACAAACACATGCTTGGGCAATGAAAGAGCAGCTTCCTAAAAAGTATAGCAGGGTCCTGGAGTGGCCTTCCCAGTCTTTATGTCTAAACCCCACAGAAAATCTTTGAAGGGAGTTGAAAGTCTGTGTTTCCCAGTGACAGCCCTAAAGCATCACTGCTCTAGAGGAGATTACCAGCAACAGTGTATAAGAACCCTGTGAAGACTGTGACTGTCTGACCTCTGTCATTGCCAACAGACGAGATGAACAGCTCAAATCAAAATGCTGATACAACTTATTTTACTAAGGAATTTAGCAATAATGAATTATACATTGGGCAATGTGATTGCCTGGATTCTTTCTCATCCTGTCTCTCATAGTTGAAGTACACCTATCATACAAATTACAGGCCTATCTCAATCTAAAGTGGGAGAACTTGTATATTTGGTTGCTGAATGAGTAGTTTTTTGCCCAATGTATGTTTATAAACTCTTTTTCTTCCCTCAAAAGGATTCCAGGCCCTGCTTCTAGATGAGAATAATAAATCCAGAGACTATGACATTCCTGTACAGCAGAGTGGTGAGAATTTTACTCAAATTATGATAAATATGAGCAATAAATTTAAGTGTGTGGTCGGTAGACCTGGTGCTCAGAATTTAACATTAAAATCAAGCTTTAGAGCTGCGAGTGAGTACAGTCAACTCAACTCAAATCAGTGATATAACACTGGACAAAAAGGTGGAGGAAGAACACGATGGAGCAGAATGAGACAGAAAAAATAGTGTGTGTGTGTGTATGTACTTGCTTGTCGTTCACTTGCTCTCACATAATAGCTGGACTTCCTGTCTGCTGTAAACTGCTCTGTTCAGCCCGATGAATTCTCTCTAAAATAATCTGTGTGTTCTGTGTTCTGTCTCCGTTGCGTCTTGGTTGTCTGTTTATATATTTTAATTTGGGTTTATCCATCAATTCATCATCAGACATTTTTACCAACTTCATAAGGACCTGAAGCAGATTCATTACAGCTGTGACAAATGAGGAAAGTAAGAAATCAGGTCAGAGACTGGACGTCAAACACTAATGCTAAACATATTGTAGTTAAATAGTAGGCGTTTTCAGAAGCCTTTGTAACATCTGCATAACTAAATGTTCCATCTGCTCACTGAAAGCTAGAAAATGTTTTTCCCCCATTTCCTTGCTCCTCTTCCTCTGAGGAAGTGACCTTAGTTTTACCAATGGATACTGAGGATAATGACGGAAAAGAAAATGATAACGACTTTTATCGGTCACTAAATGATCTAATAACATCCCGAAGTGCTGCATGTGGTTGTTTTTCAGGTCAGAATTGTCTCTTCTGATTAAATATTAAACAAGTTAATGTGCTCCTTCTCTTGCTTCAACTCAGCATTTGCCCTGATTAATATTTAACTTGGAACATCTTTTATGGATCTTTATGAAGTTTCAGAATTATCAAAATTAACAATAAAAATGTGAATTAGCCTTTTATTGTCGGTGGATAGATATTATAGGAGAGAGAAGAACTGACAGTGAATATTGTGGCAGTGAACAGTTTCCTCATTATTATGATTAAAACAGATCAATATAATTCATGAGTTTGTGATTCAGGGAAATTTGACTTTTTTGAATTATACTTGTTTGATGTGAATTGTACATTTAAGAATGTGAATGGTGTAATTAATGTATATGTGTGTGTGTGTGTGTAATGACCATGTTTCATGGTCTATGTTCTGTTTTCATGTTTCCTGTTATATGTTTCAGAATTTATTTTCATGTTCTTTGTTCCATGCTGTTTTGACTTCCATTATATATTGGATTTTAAATCCAATTCTATATACACAATCAAATTTCCACCATTTTACTCTCATTTATGTTACCAGTCTTTTGTGTTTTATGCTCCATGTTTTATGGTTCATGTTAGGGTTAGGGTTAGATTTTTAATTTATCTGAAATAATGTTCTGCACACCCAATGCATGATAATGATTCTAAAACAAGTGGATCAGGATCTTCAATTCAATTCAATTCAATTTATTTGTATAGCCCAGAATCACAAATCAGATTTGCCCCAAAGGGCTTTACAGTTTGTACAAAAACAACACAACATCCCCTGTCCTTAGACCCTCACATCGTACAAGGTAAAACTCCCTAAAAAAACCCCTTTAACAGGGAGAAAAAACGGAAGAACCCTCAGGAAGAGTAACAGAGGAGGAATCCCTCTTCCAGGACGGACAGGCGTGCAGTAGATGATGTGTGCAGGTGGAGAACATTACAGAGAAATTTGAATATTACAAACAAACAGAGATGTAATGAATGTTGGTAGAAGTGGAGGATGAGGAGCAGGATCCATCATAGCTTTCAGGTTTCACCAAGGCAGCCTCAGACCCTCCAACATCCGTAGATCCCTGAGTGGCTGTACTGCAGCGTGCTCTGTGAAAGAGAAAACACAGGGCAGGACTCCGGAACCACAGCAGATTTAAAAGTACAGTAGTGGTACAACAGTATCACAGATAGAAGAAGAAAAAGAAGCCCAGGGCATCTCATGAGGACCCGGCAGACTAACCTATCGCAGCATAACTATAACTAGGCCAGCCAGGGCCGGCCCTAACTATATGCTTCATCGAACAGGAAAGTTTTTAACCTATTCTTAAATATAGGAAGGGTGTCTGCCCCCCGGACTGAGACTGGAAGACGGTTCCACAGGAGAGGAGCCTGGAAGTTGAAGGCTCTGCCTCCTGTTTTAATTTTAGAAATTCTGGGAACCTCCAATAAGCCTGCATATTGGGAGCGTAATGTTCTTGATGGGCGATATGGGACTAAGAGATCCCTAAGGTAGGATGGAGCCTGACCGTTGAGTGCTTTATAGGTGAGGAGCAGGATTTTAAATTCTATACGAGATTTTACAGGAAGCCAGTGTAGAGCGGCTAATACAGGTGAGATATGCTCTCTTCTTCTAGTGCCGGTTAATAAACGAGCAGCTGCATTCTGGATCAGCTGGAGAGTCCTTAGAGACTTTTTGGTGCAACCCGACAGTAAAGAGTTGCAGTAGTCCAGCCTGGAAGTAATAAATGCATGGATAAGTTTTTCTGCATCTTTCAGAGACAGGAAGTGTCTGACCTTTGCTATGTTGCGTAGGTGGATAAAAGCAGTCCTAGAGATATGTTTAATGTGGGCAGAGAATGACAGGTCCTGGTCCAAGATGACTCCCAGGTTTTTCACCGTGGAGCTAGAGGCCAGGGGGATGTCATCCAGGACACCTATATCACTGGATATTGAGTTCCTCAGGATTTCAGACCCGAGTACAATAATTTCAGTTTTTTCTGAAATCAGTAGAAGGAAATTGCAGGTCATCCAGGATTTTATATCCTTAAGACAGGCCTGAAGTTTAGCTAGCTGATTGGTTTCATTTGGCTTAATTGATAGATAGAGTTGTGTGTCGTCAGCATAACAGTGGAAATTAATACAGTGTTTTCTAATGATTTTACCCAATGGGAGCATATAGATGGTGAAAAGTATTGGTCCAAGCACAGAACCTTGTGGAACCCCATGATTAACTTTGGTATGGGTAGAAGAAACGTTATTGATATGGACAAATTGGGAACGATCTGAAAGATAGGATTTAAACCAATTTAGTGCAGTCCCTTTTAGACCAATAAGATGCTCTAGTCTCTGTAACAAGATTTGATGGTCGACTGTGTCAAATGCAGCGCTAAGATCTAACAGAACAAGGATGGAGATGAATCCTTTATCAGACGCATTGAGAATATCATTTGAAACCTTAACTAAAGCCGTCTCTGTGCTGTGATGCATTCTAAAACCTGACTGGAAATCCTCATATAAGTTATTGTTGTGTAAAAAGTCACACAGCTGTTTAGCAACTGCTTTTTCCAGAATCTTAGAGAGAAATGGAAGATTAGAAATGGGTCTATAGTTGGCTAAAATACTTGAGTCGAGGGCAGGTTTTTTAAGGAGAGGTTTAATTACAGCTACTTTAAAGGACTGCGGTACATAGCCAGATAATAAAGACATGTTTAGTATTTCTAGTAAGGAAGGGCTAATCAAAGGGAAAATGTCTTTTAGCAATCCGGATGGAATAGGGTCCAGAAGACAGGTTGAAGTTTTAGATGACGACATCAGTGAAGCTAGTTCAGTGAAGTTGATTGAAGTAAATGTGTCGAGGTGAATATTAGCTATTTCATCTGTCTCTACACTAACAGCATCTGAGGGCAGATTAGAGCCAGTGGATGGAACAAGGTGATAAATTCTGTCTCTAATTGTCAGAATTTTGTCGTTAAAGAAGTCCATGAAGTCATCACTGCTGAGGGTTGTAGGAATACGTGGATCAATAGTGTAGTTACATTTAGTCAGTGAAGCTAACGTGCTGAAGAGGAACCTTGGATTGTTTTTGTTTTTTTCTATCAGTGAGGAGTAATAAGCAGCTCTGGCATTGCGTAGGGCCTTCTTGTACATTCTGAGACTCTCTTTCCATGCGTGTAAAGCCTCTTCCAGTTTGCTGGAGCGCCATATTCGTTCATGCCTCCGAGAGGTTAACTTTAGTGTACGGGTGAGAGAGTTATACCAGGGTGCGACTCTTTTTTGTTTAATTAACTTCTTTTTTTGGGGAGCAATGGAGTCAAGGGTTGTTCGCAGTGAACTTGCAGTGCTCTCAACAAGTTGATCTATTTTAGATGGACCTGCAACAGCATATAAATCTATAGTTGTGGTGAGGCAAGGCAGCGAATTAAAGACTGAGGGAATCACCTTCTTGTATTTAGATATGGAACTGTCAGTTAGGTATCGAGTGAGTATGCTTTTTTCAGGTGGTGAGTAGTTTAATAACAGGAATTCAAAAGTTATTAGATAATGATCTGACAGGAGGGGATTCTGTGGGAAGACAGATAAGTGTTCAACCTCAATGCCGTATGTCAAGACGAGGTCAAGGGTGTGGTTAAAGCAATGGGTGGGCACATTTACTCTCTGAGAAAAGCCGATTGACTCTAGTAAAGAGAGGAAGGCAGAGCCAAGGCTATCACCATCAACATCGACATGAATATTAAAGTCACCTGCCATGATTATCTTATCTGTCCTGAGTACTAGACTTGAGAGATACTCTGAGAATTCTGATAAAAATTCTGAATATGGGCCTGGAGGGCGGTACACAGTGATAAATATGACTGGTTGTAGTGATTTCCAAGTTGGGTGGGAGAGACTAAGCACAAGGCTTTCAAATGATGTGTAGCTACACTTCGGTTCAGGGCTGATTAGTAAACTGGAGTTGAAAATGGCTGCAACTCCACCACCTCGGCCGCTGTCACGAGGAATATGAGTGTTAATATGGCTGGGAGGAGTGGATTCATTCAGGCTGACATATTCATCAGGATGCAGCCAGGTTTCAGTAAGACAGAGCAAGTCAATATTATAATCTGATATTATATCATTTATTAACAAAGCTTTGGATGACAGAGATCTAATGTTTAAAAGTCCACATTTCACTCTCCAGTCCTGTTGCTTTATGGCTGAATTAGTGCTAATATTAATTAAGTTGCTGTGGGTGACTCGTCTTCTATTGTTGGATGTAAATGATTTAAGTGAATTAAGTGGTCGGGGGACAGACACCGTCTCTATGTAGTTCTGAGTGGGTGACTGCTCTAAGGGAGATGCAGAGAAGCGTGTAGGACTGCGACTCCGCCTCCTGGACTCAACTCTGTGTAGTCACGGTTTTCGGGTGATAAAGTCTAACATATTCCTGGATAAGAGAGAGGCTCCATCCAGGGTGGGATGTATGCCGTCTCTCGCTATCAGACCAGGTTTCCCCCAGAACGTCGACCAATTATCTATGAAACCCACATTATTATCTGGGCACCAACCCGACAACCAGCGGTGAAAAGACCTCATGCGACTAAACATGAGATCACTAGTCATGTTCGGCAGGGGGCCAGAGAAAACTACAGTGTCCGACATGGTCTTTGCATAGGTACATACCGACTCCACATTAATCTTCGTTACCTCTGACTGACGAGCACGGGCGTCGTTACCGCCGACGTGGATAATAATAATTTCAAACCTAGGCCTAGTCCTAGCTAACAGCTTCAGGTTGGATTCGATGTCGCCTGCTCTGGCCCCCGGGATACAGCTAACTGTGCACCCTGGTGTTGCTAGCTTCACGTATCGGACTACAGAGCTGCCAATTACCAGAGTTTGTTTCTCAGCGGGTATTTCGCTGAGTGGGAGAAATCTGTTCGATACGTGAACAGTGTTGTTGGTACCCGAGGGCTTCGGTTTAGGACGTCTATTCCCCCTTTGAACAGTCACCCAGTCGCGCTGTTTTTCCGGCTGCTCGGAAAATGCCGGGGCGCTAGCGGCTAAGCTACAGGCTAAGATAGCGTTAGCTCGGCCCGGGCTAATAGCTCGGACCGCGGCGGCTGCTGCCCGGGAGCTTTGGGTTACGTTGGGGGGGTCCGGGGAGACTAGGGACCGTCTAGCTACACTAGCATATGACTGGCTATCTAACGTACGGAGCCGAGCTTCTACCTCACGAACCCTCGCCTCCAAGTCTAACACAACATTACATTTGATACAAGTACCGTTACTACTAATGGAGGCAGGGGAATAGCTAAACATAAGACACCCTGAGCAGGAAAAAGCAGTAGGAGAGGGAGTGAGAGAAGCCATCGTAGCTAAGTTAGCTGAGCACTTCAAGCTAGCCGAGCAAGCTAGGTTAGCGGAGCCAATACAACGAGCGATCGGGATATGAGCGATGGAAACGCTAAAGTAAGAGAGAGTAGGAGGGTGCTTGAATGACACTATCGTAGATAGGAAGGATTAACTTTGGAGATGCCAATTGAATTTTTTTTTTTTTTTTTTTTGAAATGATAAAAGGGAAAAAAGTAAGCAGCGACGCAGAGACGCTGCCACACACACAACAGAGCTTAGAGTAACAGAGAGTGACGCAATACGCTCACCGTACGTAGGCAGAGGAGGAGGAGTCTTCATCTTGTTTTATACTTGACCCCCCTTCTCTTCCTTTATTACAGTCTAGTTTCTCTATAATGCTGTTGGCTGTAATGTGGACTGTCAATGAAAAACATAAAATTGTTAGAGGCCCTTATTTCCAAGTCATTAGTTAAAGGTGGGTGGACTGTCCAGTCTCACGAAATGGTGTCAGTGCTCTCCGGGTCGTTCTCCTTGCCAAGCAACGGGTCAGTGCGGCACGCGCCGGTGACCGATGGTTTGGCCACGCGACACGACATGAATCAGCGCGAGCGGAGAAAGAGGCAGCACTTGTAGCTGCAGAGAGAAGTAGGAACGTCATGAAGTATGTCGATTACAGAGAACAATACCTTCATACATTTCCATTTAATGCCAGTAAGAGGTATACAATACTATATATATAAATACTCTTTGCTCTTAAATATGAAGGGGAATTTTAGCCTTTTCAAGATCATTTTAACAAAGTGATCATCTGTACAGAGCTACAACTCTTGTGTGTATATTTAATGTCCTGAAAGTATGTTTCAATATGTGACTTAGCTTTTATCATTTATAACTATAGTATAAATATTATGTATACTTCTATTATATAACTATAATCATTAAATGCAATCAGGTAAAACTATATTCTATTAGTCCCCTACTGAATAGAATAATGTTGAATTATCCCATTTGTGGAGTTTAGTCAATGTGATCTCATTTGCTTTCACAAAAGTATGTTAAGTTAAATTTTAAAAAAAGGGAATTTAATAAAATTTCATGAATATGAGATCAAAGGGAAAAAAATTAAGACAACGATATAAATATGAGATAAAAACAATGAAAACAAGTTACATTATTTGAGCCAATGAAATAAGATAATTCATGATAATTATACTGAATATTAGACTTATTGCAACAAAAGATGCAGAGTACATTTTATGATTGATTACAATATGTTAAAACCTTGCTGGATATTCAGATTCGCTAAAATGCTTCCCTTCTTCCCTTTTCTTAATGACACTTTTGTGTTGGATCCAGGTATATTGGTATTTTTTGGAGCTAAAGAAACTACATTATGTAAACGAGACTGAATAGCAGCAACGCTGACATTGTGCGACTTGTATCTCTGCAGGAGCTGAATGGATCAATTCGACGGGGGCTGTTTTTTTGTTTATCCCTCCCTGCAGAGCTGTGAGGCACAGATGCGTGTTCGTTGTTTCCTCCCTTTTTTCACTTTTTATTTTCCATAATGATGTTCAAGGACTGAGGAGGTGCATAAATGTGAAAAGTCATTATGATGTTTTGATGTGATGTGGGGGATGCAAATCTCCATCTTTCCTCGGTAAACTTAATTCAACTTTCCAAGGATTCCAAAAAATTAAATTAGTTTCTGTTTTGGTTTATTTTCCTTCCACGCCGACCGGCCTACACCTGCTGGGAGGTTCAGAAACTGGAATCATCGATTGGTGAGCGACAGGTCATTCACTTGATGGATCTGGTCAGATGGGCAGAAGTTGATAAGTGGCAGGCGAATAGATGAGTGTTCAACTTTTTTTAATTAAAAACCCAGTTTGAGGTGAAAATTTACCTCCATTTTCTACCTAACGGGTAACAGCCGCTAAAGAAGCACAGTGAATCTATTTCTGACAGAGGCTGCACTGAAGTACCATTAATCAGTAAAATAAAAAAATGCTTGTCTGTTATTTTTTTTTTTTTTTAATGAAACACAATGAGCAGACTCCCGATCACTTTACTTGGTTTTTATGTCATGACTGGGGGCTCTGAGCCGGAATCACCAGGTCAGATGCAGAGGATTCAGAGAAGAAGAAGAAGAAGAAACAACAGATGACTAGAGGCTGAAAATCAGCCTGCATAATATGTAAAACACATCCTTTAAGGAAAGGAAACAAGGAAACAGATGACAGAAAGTGAAACAGAAAAGAATAATAATAACCTCTCCTTTGTCTGCATTTTGATTTATATTTCTTATATGATCTTGGTGTCTCCTAAACCCAGCTCACAAGTGCCCATGAACACTCATGACTCAAATGCTCCCAGTGGAAAACTGGTGTAAATCTGACCAAGTGCTTTTGTGCCTACGGCTGCATCCACATTATTGCATCTCGTACTCTCTCCCTCTCTCTCATCATCTCTCTAGTCATCAGTCCACGCTGCTCAGACAACATCACAACACAGTTTTTTTCCACCGTCTGGACGGCACACATGAATTTCAAAAACTGCCTGAATGACTCTTTTTCCCATTAGAAACAGAACAGCAACACTAACAAAGGCAGCAGCAGATTGTACAGTATTAGTGAGAGGTGGGTCCTGCTCCTGCTGCTGTGCTCATACGATGTTATAGTTTACGTGTGACCAGTCCATGTTTTCCACCACTTAGTGAATCTGCTTCCTGTTTACAGCAGCACATTTCTGCCCAGTGTATATTAGTGGGTTAATATTAGGGATGAGACAGTTTACAAAATCCTTGGTTTGGTTCTGTTGACAGTATTTCGTTTGGTTTAGTATGTGTTAAATGTTGAGAAAACCAATCAAGTCTTCAGCCTAAAGCAGAATTTTCTTACACTCTAAGGTCAAAAGTAGATGAGATTATGGCTGCAAGAGGAGAGACATTTAAGTTGCAACAAGTTTCATTTATTCATCAAACAAAGTTTTCTTTGACAAAGCAGCATTGGCTCTATCAGCACTAGACTTAGGTCCCTATGTCTGAAACGACGTGTCTTCATACAGTGCAGGATTTACCATGTTGCTGAAGTGTTTATGTCATGGGTCCAATGTTTTAATCATAAAGCTGCACGATGTGACACTTTCATCAGTAACTTTCTTACCTCCATCATCATAGGCCTCTAAATGGAGCTACACTGCAGACCTATAAAAAGCTGCTGGTCATCTTCCAACTTTGGTTCTTTCCCACTCACCAAACCCACACAAGTCTCAACAACCACTGATTAAAGCTTCTGGTCCTATGAGCATATTTAGAAATGGAGCCAAATTGCCTTCACTGGGTATAATTTTCACACCCTTTTTCTTGTCTATTTCAGATGCAGCGAAGCAGAACCATCTCCTCCTCTGACGCCACATTGTTCGTGTTGGTAATATACAGCCCGCCGCTGTTCTCTGGAGAACATTTTGCAGATTTTGAAGGTCAGGCCAGAACATGTGATAGAGATGGATGAATCCGGTTCCATGTACCAGTCAGCTTTATATTCAAAAGTCTTGTGTGAACCGCACCTTTATTGCAGAACTGTCACCATAAATAATATAAATATATTATGGTCCTGTTTAGATTAGATTTGATTAGATTTGTTGTATAATGGCTTGAAAGTGAATAAAACTATAATCAGAATCTAACCTATACAATAGCCGTCCCTCCATCCTGTTCCCATGACAACACCTTGATCCACAGCAAAGAGGTTTTACCATGAAACCCATGGTCTGGTCTAAGGACCACCTGAGTGGAACATAAAGTACCGAGCATCCCACGTGCGTCGTCCAGCTGTTTGTCGGCAGGTGTGTGGATTGAAGTGTGTGTGAGTTAATGGCCCAGCCATGGCCCTGAGAAGGTTGATAATGGACTTTTTCGAAATCCGCATGTCCGCTTGTGTGCTGAAGGAGCCGGGGTCATACATAATGAAATCAAGCGTCTCAAAGGTCAATGAAACCATCAATGTTTGTTGACACAGCCACAGCAGCAGCAGCAAAGATCGGCTGCTGGGAATCATACGTTTCTGCAGAGGAGGAAAAAGAAAGAAAAAGAGACTCTCATACTAACAAAAACATAAGGAAAAAACACAATTTACTGCTGAGAAAACATCCCAGAGGATTAAAATAAAATTAAACCTTTCCTGAGAGTTGCAGCATGAAAGCAAATAAACACAAGTTGGAAAAAGTCGAAACTTCTCAGTGAACAGTAAGGTGAAGAGACATATGGAAAATATCTTACACAAAATCAAGAAGAATGAAAAGTTGAAGAAATAAGTAAGATAACTAAACTAGAGGGATCATATTTAGACAGATCTAAGTATGAAATTGTAACAGATAGAAGTGTAGTAATTGTCTACTCAAGTGTCAGTAAGCATATATATATGCACATATACAGACACGACAAAGTATTTAAAGAAAGAAAGAAAACAGAGTGAAAGTGTGAAAATGAAACAGCAGAAGTACTAATTAATTTCACTCAGTGACACCAGATCTGTTTCTGGCTTTGATTTAACAGAAAAGTGTTGAAACGAGCCTCAGATCAGTTGCTAAAAGCGGCGTCTCCTGTTTGGATTTAATTTTAAGGAGGAGCAGCAACATTTTTTTCAAGAAAAGGGAGGGCGAAGCTGAGTTCTTTATTATTTAAGAAACAGGCTCCTGTGGAGTCCTGCAGCAGGCATCTAATGACGTCTCTGCAAATTAAGACACATCATAGATATTCAGTGTCATTTTGTCTGAACAAAACACTTTAAGTCACCACAGCCGGATGTGGATCCTCCCTCCCCGAAGGATTCATTTAGAGACTCAGGACTTTAGCTGCAGTCAGATGGAAGCAGCAGCTGATCACGCTGGGAGCCGAGTGGGGGGTGAAAGAAACACAGCGACAGCTTGTCACTTTTTTCTCCGCTCTTCCTAATTATGTTTCTCTGACTGATGTAGAATCGAGCGAGTCTCCGGAGGAACGACTCACACTTTCTGCAGACAGAGTTTCGTCGCATTTCAATGTGTTTTTATATGGGCATTAATCACAGAAGAGTGTTGGTGGTTAAGGTGTGGTGTGGATCCAGCCACTTTGGTTTGTGTTAGGTGAAAAGATCTAATGATCGATGTGTGAACGATTTCTTAGATTTTTTTGAGTTCGCTGATTTGAAATCCTAGCAGAAAAAATCTGTTAAACTTATTGAGGAACTGAATAAACCCTGGCAGGAAGGTGGAAATAAGGGTTGATCCTATTTGTGACAGGGCAGTGGAGGCTTCCTACCACCACAATGTGGTCTGCAAAGTACTGTAGGCCCACAGGTTAGTTAGTTGTCTATTAAATGCAAGAAAAACCTTGACTTGAATCACATTTTTTGTCTTTTAATCTTTAATTTTGTGGTAACCATGCTGCTGGCTGCTGATTGGCCAGAGATTTACATCACAGGAGGAGTCAGGACGCCAGGCGCCATTTATACAGCTTTAACATATGGCAACAATTCCTTTGGCTCAGTATTTTCTACAGTTCTACACGGTTCTACAGTTTAATTGTAAAAACTTTTTTTTTATTGTTATTAAAGGACAAAAAATAATCACATCATGATGAACATGATCCTATTTTCACTCCTACCGAATACTGCAGTGGATTCTGGGCTAAAATAAGAAAGGTTTTGGCTAGATTATGGTAACGATCTGGAAAAAATCCTGGTTTCTGAATCATTGTGATTCTTTTTCTGTTGTTGCTTGGTCAACATTGCCGTAAAGTCTCTTTGGTTCTGCACATCATCAAATTGTCATGGTCAGACATACAAGTTACAAGACCCCGCACCGACCAGGTCACTCTGTTGGATCTAATTTACCCTGAATGTCAACCACGATCACAATTCCGACTACAGTGATGGAAATTGACAACCTCGCTGGCAGGAGTCACAGCGTGTGTCTGTGCTCTCAGAGTGCTTCGGTAGCAGTGAAAATATGTCCCTGAACTTCTATAGAAATCCTGGACTGTTCCTTAAGCATTCACATGAAACAAAGCACAGCCTAATCAAACATGTACAATAAAGTACAATGTCGCTGCATGTGTTTCGTCATGTCTCCACTCCGTGTGTTTGCCTCCCGGCTAAAAGAGAAAATAAACCTGTCGCTCTTGTGTTTCCGATGAAAACTCTATTACTCAGATGCTGTTTGAATATGCTGAGGCAGCAGAGCAGTGACAGATCCTCCCTGTTCCCTTCAGGCTCTGATTTAAACTGTTTACACAGAGGTGGATGTGAGGTGTTACATGTATGGAGTCAGGCTTCAGTGAGCTTCATATATTTCTACATGTTAAAAGGAGCAGGGCCTCGCCCTAGGCTTTATTCCTTCTATCTTGCAACTCCTGCATCTCCTTTGGGCTTTCGGCAGCAGCAGCAACAACAAAAAAAAAAAAAGGATAAATGCATAATTGCAACTTTTTAAAGTGTTTGTAATGAATCCTCCGGAGAGTCGAGGTCTGATTGAAATAAGGGGGATTCCAAAAGGAAGGCTGTGAAGTCTCGGAGTGTGGAGGTGAGGAAAAATAGGGGAAATATATTCTTCAAACGCGTCAAGATGCGGGAGGCAGACGCTGCAGCTGCAGGAAATAATTGGCTGCTCCCCAGCGTTGGAGTGATGAAGCTGATGATGGAGCAGCTTCCCTCACATGTTCCTGTTTATGCACCCAAACCCTCTCTAATGGAAATCAAACAGACACTCCTCGACTTCCCATGTGTCATCTCAACTTCTTTTTTTTTTTTTTGTAATTATTCCTTCCTTTTTTTTTTTTCAATGACTGTTTCCCATTAACGTTTGTTTCATTTTCCGTTTTGTTAATTAAGCGCGAATTAGAGCCTGAGAGGATTTTTTTTTCCAGGAGGACAGAGCGGCAGCTGAGACTAAAAACAAAAAAACAAAAAAAGACAGGTGGCAGGATTTTGATCCCGGTATGAGAATCGTCATTTACAGAGTTTTCCTCACGCGCCGGTTTTCCTCTGAAGTAGTTTGGTGCCTGCTGATTCTCACTGCGGGAGGAGAACAGCTGATAAAGTGATTATTATAAACCACAATCCGAAGGGAGGGTCATTCTGGCTGGTTACATTCCAGACTCGGAGTCAACATTGGTACGTGCAAATTCATGGGGCAATGACGCTTGGTTAGTGTTAAGAACACATCATGGTTTGGGCTTATATGATCAATCATGTCTAAGCTGCAACGATTAGCGGATTTAACATATTAGTTAACAACTATTACAGTAATCACCACATATTCTGAAAGAGGATTTTGAAATCCTCTAGATCAGTGATCTACAAATCCCTCAGAAATTTATATTACGAACTGTCAAAGAAATAAATAATGAAATGTTAAATGTTACTTCTGAAGACACTACAGGATCAAAATATTAACTAACAACTTCCCCAGTTTATTTCTTATATTATAACAATAGTTTTTGTGCTACAGGTTTTCTGAAATGTTCTGTTTATTAAATATGCATCGATCCGTTATCGAAGTAAATTTGCAGTAATCCGCAAATAGTTCCTAAACTGAAATGTGAACATTTGATTGAAATCCTTGCTTTGTTTTGTTGATATGTTAAGATTCAAAGTTTCAGAAAATACTGTCAACAGAACAGCAGAACAGTTGCCAACTATTCTGATAATCTATTACCCAATTTGAGTCATTTTTAAGAATAAGAAGTCTAAATTCTCTGTTTCCAGCTTCTCAAGTCTGTTTATTTTTTTATTTATTTTTTAAAAATGCATTATTCTATCTATTCTTGGGTTATGGACTGTTGGCCTAGTGTTTCCAGCAGCTTCTCCAACTCCAGACATGAAACACAGCACTGATCTATCCACCTCACCCTCCATCAAATCGCCACGTCTGAAATGTTGATTCTACATATCCATGGTTACAGAAACATAAACTCTCCATTTTTTCCTCTAAATCTGATCTAATATTTTAAGTAATTATTATCATTATTAATATAAATAAACTAATATAATAAATTAAGCAAACAGGAATGTGTGTGTGTGTGTGTGTGTGTGTGTGTGTGCCACACTCCTCCCTTAAATTTTGTTTCTACAGTGACAAAGACAAATGCAGAACACACATTACTTTTAAAAAGTAATGTGTGTAAAGTCTTATTACAGGAAATGTGAATTTCAGCAGCTTCTTCTCCTTCTTCCTGTGTCATTTCTTTTTCTCTCCCATTTTTCAATATCCAGCACCTTAATAGCACAAATTTTAATAACCAGAGGTGTTGGGGCATAAATGAAGATACGGCCCCAAAGGCTTCACTAAGTGCGGAACTTATTATTTTTCAACATAGTTCCCATAGCTCCTCAATGACACTCACCTAAAAGCCCCCTGCGGCTCCCTCCGCTGTCATATCGGCGTCGATGGGAAGCGGCAGGACAGGACGACACTAATAAGGTGACAAAATACAGAGCCAAGCATTTTCTGGCTGGGAAATGCCGCCAACATGATTTCATGTGAAAAAGAAAATTAATGCGCCGCTACTTCAATCCTGAATCTTATCTATCCCCTCAGAATTTTGCAATAGTCGTTGCCGGCGAAATTGTCGGTTTTCTCCTGGATTTTTTCGAACGAAAAAAAAAAAGTGGCGTGATGGGCTGTGTATTCACAGCTAATGCATAATGATTGAGGAGAAAATGCTGGCACAGTCATATTTGTCTTTTTCTGACCCAGTGGCTTCCTCACACTGGTTTATCTCATGATGGAGAATTACTGCAGCTCTGCAGGTTACTGAGGACTGATGTAAACAAATATTCTGGACACTGGATGAAAGCTAAATAGCGGCTTTGTAGTTATAATTCTGCAGCCGGTGGTGAAGCTGAAGTTAAAAATGGATGTTTTTTTGTTTTTTTTTTCATTGCAGCATCGTGATGCTTGATGTCAATTAGGAATCTCAAAGGGACGTGTGTAAACCGACGGAGTGGTGAAGTTTCAGATGCTTTTTTTGTCTCTTGTCAGGAATCCGTTCATTGTGCTAATGAACCCGTTTTCACTCTCACACCTCCGCACCCACAGAGAATCATCTCTAAATCTGCTGCAGCCTTTCATCAGAGCTTCACGGAGCCTGCAGCTGTCACTGATCCACAGAAGGAAATAGCGTACAGGAGGAATCAGGTTCATCCTGTCAGCGTTTCATGTGTTTCTATGAATGCACATTTTTGGTTTAGATTAGTGTAGAGGTGCAAAGATTAGTCCATTAATTTATAAGTTTCAAAACTTACCATAATAGCTAACTATTTTAAAATTCAGTTAATAACAATGAGTCAATTTTATGAAGAAAATGTTCAATTTCTCTGGTACTAGCTTCCCAAATATGATTATTTTCAGGTTCCTTTAGTCTGTTATTATAGTAAAGTTAATATTTTTTAGCTTGTAGACTGTTGGCCTGGGTAAAAAAAAAGACATTTTAGGTTGAACCTTCTGCTTTGGGAAACAGTGATCAAAATTCTGCATTATTTTATGAGCTAAACAACTAATTGATTAATTGTTTCAATAAGAGAAATGATGATAGATTAATCGACTATCAGAATAGTCAGTAATGAACTTTAATAATATTACAATCAATGGTGATTTCAAAATGAGCCATTTTAAAGTTTTAATATTCTTTTCAGTAGGAACGTATTCTGCTTGTCTTAATTAGTGCAATCTGCATATAATATAAAAAAAAAATGTTCCTCTCACATATTTGCAGCCATCCCCTGCACGTTTATATCATATATTGTAAATACTGTTTGATGTCAGTTTGACCCAGCAATCAGAAAGAACAATTGTGTTAGAAATGTCAAGATTATTTCTGTCTTTGCTACTGTGAGCCATATTTCTCACTTCCTCACTCACTCATTTACATGCAGGTGTTGTGACTCTTTGACTGGAACCACGTTCGATGAGAAGGGCAAAGCATAAAATAGATTCTCTGCATGGGAGTCCTTGCAAGATTACACTCTGTCAGGCAGACCTTTTCACAATGAGCAAAGTAGGAAGCAAAAGGACGACAGTCCAGGGGGGAGGCATCATTGATCATGACAGTGAAATAGAAGAGGATTTGTCTGAAGAGTCCTCATCTTCAGACACATCCGCCTCTATTTGAGGTAATGGAAAAATTACTGGAAAAATATGGTGAAATGCATTGGTCTTCATCCTCAAATCCATATGTCAGGCATAGCTGTCTGTAGAAAACATAATGAAGAAACACTAGCTAAACAGCTGCGTGTTATCCTTTGCCCCCAGGAACCTTGAGCTTCAAGCTTTATGTTTGCAACCATCGACCATCTGGACCATCGACTACCTCACCAACAGACCACAGTATGTCAGGCTTCATGACTGTGTGTCTGAGGTGGTAGTCAGCAGCACGGGGGCGCCACAGGGTACAGTGCTCTCACCCTTTCTGTTTAGTCTGTACACCTCAGACTTCACCTACAACTCGGACAACTGCCACCTACAGAAGTTCTCAGATGATACGGCCATCATCGGGTGTGTATCAGATGGGAACGACCAGGAGTATAGGGGGGTCATCAATGACTTTGTCAGCTGGTGTGAGATCAATGCTCTCCAAATCAACGCCAGCAAGACAAAGGAGATGGTTGTGGACTTCAGGAGGAAGTCCCTCCCCACCACAGGTGAGCATCCAGGGAAAAGACATTGAGACAGTGGTCTCTTACAAATACCTGGGTGTTCACCTGAACAATAAACTGGACTGGACCACAAACACTGATGTCCTGTACAAGAAGGGCCAGAGTCGACTTCACCTGCTGAGGAGACTAAGGTCCTTTGGTGTGTGCAGGACTCTGTTGAAGACCTTCTACGACTCCGTCGTAGCATCTGCCCTGTTCTACGCAGTAGTCTGCTGGGGAGGCGGATGCTCAGACGGGGACAGAAGGAAAATTGATAAACTGGTACGGAAGTCTAGCTCTGTACTGGGATGTCCTCTGGAGTCGGTGGTGGTGGTGGGAGAGAGGAGGATGTTGGCAAAGCTGACATCCATCATGGACAACCCCCATCACCCTCTGCATGGGGTAGTGGGTGCGCTTAGCAGCTCCTTCAGCCAGAGACTCAAACACCCTCGCTGCAAGAAGGAGCGCTTTCGCAGATCATTCATCCCGACAGCAATAAGACTCTATAACATAACAAACATAAACCTCACTGTAGTCACTGTCATTTTTCACTGGTCACTTTTTTCTCTTCACACACACCCTGCACCTTAAGTGTGCATTAGCTATGTATGTGTACATGTGGGTATGTGCGTGGATATGTATGTCCATATATATATATGCAAATATGTGTGTATGTGTATGTATGTAGGTATGTACGTCCATGTATGTATGTATATATGCCTTGCTTATGCATACTTTTTTTTTCTTACTATTTATTAGCATTTTCTCTCCATTCTGTTGATAATGCATACTGTGTATGCGGATTAACAAATTCTGCGAATTTGTACATTGTGTTGTGTGTTTTTTATTTTTTTTATAGTTTTCTTCTAGTTTTCTTCTAGTCTTCTTCTTCAACTTTATTTTTCTTTTTCTTTATCTGTAACGCTGCAGTAACACACACATTTCCCCGTTGAGGGATCAATAAAGTTTATCTATTCTATTCTATTCTATTCTATAAGTTTTGCTCTCATATTCTTCTTTAAGTTATCCATAAAGGTTACAGCAATGGATAAAAGTTTGGAGCCAGTGCACAGTGAACACCTCACACTCAAATTGTTCCTCTTATTTTCAGTCAGTATGACGACTGACTGTTGTCTGGTAGCTAGTAACTTTTATATTGGGGTAACTCAGTTACTCGGTTACTTTTTTTGGGAGAATTAATTAGTAAATATTAATAATTACTATTTCAAAGAAATGTAGCCAACACTGAACATGATTAATTTACAGTGAATTTTTTATCTGGACTGAGGTCTTTTCTGACTGGAATGTGTCAAACCTGCACAAGAGGTGCATCTTTCTCCAGGAGCTGGGGATGTGTGTTTGTGTGTGTGTGTGTGTGTGTGTGTGTGTGTGTGTGTGTGTGTGTGTACGTGTGTGTAGTGTATAAGTGTATTGAGTGCATTGTATGTGTTTCTTAGGATCAGCAAAAAGACACCATAGTAGAATAATCATGTTCCTCTCATTTCTATGTTGGTGCTGAGGAAAACAAAAGAAAAAAAAAGAAAAATCTGCAGGCACAAGTATGACCAGTGTGAAATATGTAAAATGATATGCCCATTGCACAAAGCACATTGTGATGACATGTCACGCACATATACACATACACAAACGCACACACACATCATATTGTTCATATTGCGATTGCTTGTTATTGTGCACATTTCTTATCCAGAAACAGTGCACATATGCAAAACATAATATACATATTATGTTTTAATATTATGCAAAATATATGTATATATATATATATGTATATATATATAATATATGTCGGTCTTGTAAAAGTTGTAAGGTGGTGAAACACTAATAAAAAAAAAGTTTATAAGGTATATTTTTATAAAGAAAAAAAAACGTGAATCATCCAAATTGAACCATTGAATAGAACCTCATTGCACTAAATATTGATAGAATACTTAATAATGGAGTTAGTAATGAAATATTAACAATGCTTTTAGGATATTTCTTTTGGGTTTCAGACATCTTATAGATAAATCAAAATACACCGGGTAAAACAGATGTCAGAACACTATTGCTCTTCCTGATAAATGAACATAACAAAAGGATTATTGAATGTCAAATTTTATGCATATTTTGATAGATAAATATTTAGACAAATTCTGTTCAGATGTGGTTAATGTTAGAAAAACATTGTTTTGGGGTTAAAAAAAAAGTGAACAAACAACTCTCTGACAGTAGTGTTAAACACTTGACCTCATTCCCCTGCTTGAGAAATTCAAAAGGTGAGTTGTATAAATTATGTCACAAACGTTAACATTAATCCCTCTTTTTACAGCCTTTTGAAGGTGGAGTTAAGGTGTTCTGCTGCCTCACTGTGCTGTGTGTAAGGCAGGGCTGCCCATCCCTCTTCCCCAACAGCTACCATCCTACATGCTTTAGGAATCTCCCTACTCCAACACACCTGATTCTAAACATCAACTCACAATCAAGTAGCTGAAGCTTTCCAAGGGCTTGTTAATAATTATAAACATGTAGGAAGGTAGATCTTGAGGAGCAGGATTGGGCACCTCTGGTGTAAGGTATAAAGTTGGTTTTCAAATTTGCACATCAGCTCTGTTTCACATCGTGATATAAGGTAACATTACCCCTCAAACTAAATAAAATTAACATAAAAAAAAAAAAAAAAACAATTGCACAGAAAGGTCTTGAGCTCTACCTTAAAAACAATGACATCTGCAGCAGACCTGCAGATCTCTGGGAGTTTTTTTCTGGATCTGTAAAGCATAGAAACTGAACATTGCTTCCCTAGGTTTAGTTCTGACTGTAGGAACAGAGAGCAGACCTGTCTCAGACCATCTGAGAGGTCTTGATGAATAATACCATTTAGTGCTTTATAAACCAGTAAAAACACATTAAAGTGAATTCTTTGGCAGACAGGAAGCCATTACAAGGACCTCAGAACTGGAGTGATATGATTTATTTATTTATTTATTTATTTATTTATTTATTTATTTATTTATTTATTTATTTATTTATTTATTTATTTATTTATTTATTTATTTATTTATTTATTTATTTATTTATTTATTTATTTATTTATTTATTTCATACCCAGTAGGGTGTCAGTCTCTGGACTGTGCCATTATGATAAAAATGTATTTCTGCCTATGCCAATGTCACTGCTTAGTGCTCTTAAGGAACATGTATGTGCCCTGGAAAGACTAGCGTTGGTAATGTTGTGCTCTCCGCACTACTGTGCATACATATAATAAAATTCTATAAATGACAATTTATTATTCTATAATCTATACGACGGATTATTATATAATATATTTTGAAATCTTTTTTTTAATTAATTCACAACCATGTGCTCTGTTAAGAGCAGTAATAGGAAAACATAACAGCAACTAACCATGAATTTCTAATAAACACAATATTCTTTTTAACAAGATTTGTTGCTTTCCAAAGTCATGCATGCTTGTTGGCATGAACAAGTACTGTAGCCTAAAAGGCTACTCAAAGCAAACTCAGTTTGGAGCTCCCCAGTGTCTCTTTGTTAAATAAACCACTGACTGAAAGAGTCTTTTTAAGTGAATCTTCTCAATAACACCAGAGCTTTTAGCAGCAGCCACCAGAGACTCTCAACCTGTCACTGCTTCTATCATTGGCTCATTTAACTTATTCTAGCTCTCTGATTGGCTGTTTACTCGTATTATCCAATGAGCTGACAGCTGTCAGGGATATTCACAAGTGAGAAATACTGCTGGTTTGCTTTAGTGTACAGTGAACATACAGACTGAGACAGAGGAGTCGTTGCCATTACTGCAAATGGCTTCAAAAAGGAGCATATGTATCCGTGGTTACCGAAACACAAACTGTCGATATTAAAAGAAAAAAGAAAAAAAACAACAACAGATGCACTTCAAGTCTTCAGAGAGAACTTGTGTGAAGAGGATGTGGACGTTTCTGCTACCCTAGTCTTAGACTGTAGGAGATCATTAGTTTATCTGCAGCCGCCATCACCACGCTGACTTCATGTTGTCTCACAGCGGCTCCACCTGCGGTCTGTGACACCTCCTCCTCCATCATGATTCCCTTCATCATCTCTCTTTAGAAACAATTCTCTCCACTTAGTTCAAATAAATACATACTTATACAGTTGTTTTCAAAATAATAGCAGTGCAGTCGATACATTGGGAACACTGTATTTTATATCCTAAATGAAAATGTGAAGAAAAATATGTAGTTTGTGTTTTATTACCTTGCAGAAAATTAAGGAAAACACATACTAGGCTCAGGTTTACTGGTGTGTTTGGTGTTGTTTTCTTGTTAAAACTCACATTTAAAAGTCATTTCCTCTTTGCCATAAGGCAACATGATTCCTTCAAGTATTTTGATATGGAAAAACTGATCCCTGATCCTTTGTATGTGATAAACAGGCCTGAAACACCCCATATCATGATGCTGCAGCACCATGCTTCACTGTCTTCAGATTGAACTGTGGCTCAGTGTTTGTTGGTCATCTGACAAACTGCCTGCAGCCCAAATAGAACAATTTTACTTTCATCAGTCTACAAAATGTTTCTCCATTTCACTTTAGGCCAGTTGATGTGTTCTTTGGCAAATTGTCCTCTTCAGCATGTTTTTCTTTTTTTTTTTAACTGGGAGTCTTCTTGTCAATAGATTAGTTTCACACAGGCGACTTCACGTCATCACAGTACTCACTGGTGACAAATATCATGATTTGCCAGAAACCAGAGGTAGTTCTCAGGAACAGTGGTTCTACAACTAAATATTAGTTTAGTGATTTAAACGAGTGAATAATCCTTAAGATGTTTCGGTTTATACAATAAATGTTTCAGTTTAGTTCAGTCTTTTTGTAAAATAATAAAAAAGGCACACTTTTCTTCACATTTAGGGCAAAAAACACAGTTGTGCTCAATGTTATGTGAAACTATAGTGTTCCCAATGCATAATAGTATACACACACATACACACACAAAAATATATAATGCATATATAAGAAATATGCTTTAGTCATGCTGCTGTTATTTTAAACACTATCTCTCTTCACCCCACATTCACTCTGTCTATTTGTCCTCCTCCGTCTCCTCCCTGCTCCTTTCCCAGTCTGTCCTCCTCCTCCTCCTCCTCCTCGTCTCCACCTCACTAACCAGGCTCCACATACCCCCTCCTGCCTGTGTCAGGGTATCGGGCCTGTCAGCCCCGAGCCTGAGTTAATCACTCAGCAGCAGCAGCAGTCGCACGCCGCCAGCCCCCCGGACGCTAATATCCAGACGAGCCGGGAGGAGGCGGGGCCAGAGGCCGGACTCATTACGAATAAAAGGTATTTAAGGAAATGGTCCATTTCAAATCAAAAGACAATTTGTCATCCTCGTCCGGTGAAAGTTTCCAGCGAGGCCTATATCAGGCTGTTCTGGGCCGTTCACGTGTTTGTACTTTACCTCCAAAAAGTCTGGTTTGATTTGCAACCCGGAGGCGTTTTTTTTAGTGCTGACTCCATGTTCCTGTGGCGGCGTCGGAGCAGCACTTGATTAGGGTGAAATACGAGCTGCATCTGCACAATGACGTAAAAACAAATAAAACAGGCTGCCTGGGCTGATCAACGACCATCAACCACAACTCATTGACCAATTCATGTTTGCACAGTTAAATCAATACGGATCTGAATAACAACACAGGATCGTAGCTAATAAGCCCTTGAAACAAAGAGGATGAAGAATATTCTTCATCTGATACTGACAAGCCCTCAGCGTTTGTCCCAGTGAAAACAGCTAGGCGAAAAAGACTGTAAAGCTTTAAAAAGAAAAATTAGTACCTTTAAATTAAATTAAAATGCTGATTGAGTTCCCATAAAAGTTGCAAATTATTAACAAGAGAATCTGCCACATCTCGATTATCCATCATCAATAAATCTGTACTGCAATATGTCATGGCTCCTCCGCTACATAATAATATCAATACACTAACAACCAATATGGATTATTTATTTTTATTCATAGAGGGAGAGGAGTATGACATAGTTTTTGCTTTAGTCACAGAAATCATTATTTGTTGGTAACATTCTTGCACTCTGTGTTTAAAACATGCCAATTTAGGTCCAATTGAAATTTTTAAGTTGCTCAGATTCATTTCAGTATATGAGCTCTGTATTGATTAATATGTTCCCGTGGAGTCAGCAGTTTCTCCTCATGTTCACACTCTCCAGACCACAAAAAAAAAAAAAAAAAACCTGAGAAAGTTTATTGGCTGACGGCAAGTGAACTTTACTGGAACTTCCACCCTGTTCTCATATTAGATCATGCTGTTGCCCTGCCCGCTGTGTATTAATGCAGCATCAGGCGGTGCGAGGCCTGTTTCTAACTCTTGTGCCGAGTCTAACACCTACGGATGCTGAGCAGAAACATTCAAAATTACCAGGAAAGATCGCAGCCGATGTTCCTGTTACTAATCGTTAGACGTGTCTGTTATCAATTAGCGGGATGAGAGACTCTCGGCGGTGGGAAATCGCAGTGGTGCCGCACGGCAGAGGACGTGGACCTGTCCGTGTTGTCATCTCTGCTATTAGAGCGGTGTCCTCAGGTGCGGTGGCTGGCGGTCTCCAGTGTTTACGGGGTAGCATCATTAGCCCGCCATCTCACAGCCTTAAAATGTCATATATCCACAGTAATGAACTGTGAGAGCGGGAGCTATTCCCCAAACTTCCCTCTGCAGAGCCACACATTAATCCAACCGCTCAAACCCTGCAACCGGAGTCCCTCCACTCATTAACAGTGGCAGATATCAAGATAGGAATAATGAGGAAGTGCCCGCAAGTCAGGACATATAGTAAGGAAGCAGAAAGCGCAGGAGAGCGGGGGTAAATAAATCCTGTCATAAATGGGGAGAATACCCCCGAGAAAATGGCCTGATGACAAACAGCGGCGTTGTTTGGAAGAAGGTGACAGATACTTCCAGAAACATCGTCGGATGAGCGAATACGCCTTTAAGGCACAAAGCGTCCAATAAAGACGTTTTATGCAGAGTAGCTGCTTTACAAGCTGAAAAGATGAGGCTGGTTTAAAAAAAAAAAAAAAGGAATAGTAATCAGTTTGCATTTATAACAACTATTCTTATACTATATGGAGTTAATGCTGTTCATCAACATGTACACTGCAAAAAGTTCTGTTTAGTTCAATTAATCCAATGTTCAGTTGAATTATAGTGATTTATCTCATTCCATTGATTTGTCTTATTCCAATGGAATAATAAAATGATCAGCCAATGGAATCAAATATTCTAAATAATTGTACTCAGTATTGGACTAATTGCACTAAAAAAAGGTACTTTTACCTGATAAGATTACATTTTTTGAAGTGAAGTAGCTCTGAATTACAACTTTTACAGATGTTACCGTTTATATTTTTAGCTGAGCACATATTTATTGTTCATATTTTTTTAGTAAAATAAAATAGGAAAACAAACATAACCAATAACTGAAATAGCTGTGGTTAATATGATGTTTGTGTTAGAAATAAAAAAAGAATAAATAAATAAATAAAAAAAACAAGATTTGGGATAAGCTGACTCCTTTCCTTACAGCTTGATAGACCTTAGTTGTCATGGTTACACTAATAATCAGGTCGCTCTAAAGAACATATTGATTTTGGTTGACCCATTGATCTGCCCATAGACTTTCTCTTTTAATAATACCACCCGCTCTTCTTCTTTTTTAACGTTCATCATTAACACTGACACTCATTATGATGTAAAAGTTCAGGACTGATTCTGCCATTTTCTCTGTGACGTGACCTTCATGGACCTTGACGGACAAGAGCAGGTCAAACAGAGTCGGCTGCTGCTAACGAGCTCATTTCACATGAAATGAAACTTTAATCAGCATCAGCGGGGACACCTCTTGACCTTCTACTTCATGTCAGTTGTTGATTTGAGTTTTTTTTTTCGTTTTCTTTTTTTTTCTTTAGGGTCGTTTCTGCAGAACCTGTGATTAATATAAGTGGTCTTTGTAGTTGTTGAGGTTACAGCCCAATAACATAATAGAGCTTAGATCACGCTCTGAAAATCAACCTTGACCCAGAACATTAACTATGAATATGGAATTTGATGTTTTGCAATAATGTTTGTGGCTGAATGTCTGTAGCCTCCTGGGAAAAAAAAGGGGAAAACAAAGCTGCTGTAACTTCAGAAGACTTTGTGCCATCTGCGGTAAACATCTCCCGCTTCATCAGTGACCCTGAACGCACCAGCACAGACAGACTGGCTCACCGTCATAGCGCCACCTGCTGGGAACAGGAAGTAACCGCAACACGTCAAACGTCATCTGATTTACCTGAAATTCACACAGTGTGATCTCCTCATCACATGCAGCAACATGACATGTGATCAGTGGCTGTTCTCTAGTGCCACCTAGTGATACAGGAAGTCTGCTGTCCACTCATAGGTCCAAAGGCAAGTCAAAGTCAAAGTCAAAGTCAATTTTATTGTCAATTTCTTCACATGTACTTGACATACAAAAGGAATCGAAATTGCGTTTCTCACTATCCTATGCGTTTTACATGTACAACAACATCAAAGTGCCAAAGACACAACAATTCAGAGTGGAGGCTTATCCATCTTCGCTTGTAGCTTTAATTTATTATTATTAATTATTGTTTATAGTCATAGTACATTCATATCAAACCACTACTGTGCTTATTTATTCCTATAACATGCGGCTAGACCATTACTCTGCATATTCTGCCCATATATAAACGCTATTTAACGAGTGCTGAGCACTTCTGGTTAGATGCGATCTGCATTTTGCTGCCTTGTACTTGTGAATGACAATGAAGATGAATCTAATCTAAACTAATGTAATTTAAAAACACACACGCTAGATGAAGGGCTCGGCTTGAGGATAGTGTTGTGAAATATCGAGGTCAAGTTCGGGCTTGGGTAGGGAATCTTAACTTTACCACAGCAGGACAGAAGATGGTAATTAGGTGCTGGAGCCTTTAAAGGGGCACTGCCAAAAAAACAGGAAGGAAAACAAATAACATCTCGAGACGCCTCTTCTCCTCCTTCTCTATTCAACATCCAGTGGCCAATCAAAACACACAGAACAACACTATTACTGGTGAAAATCAGTTTCCTCTGGTCTCTAACAGGCACACACACACACACACACACACACACACAGCCGAGAACCTCTAATTACACAGAATGCCATTTACTACAGGACGTTTTATTGTAGCTCAGCTCCGTGGCAGTGAGTCAGAGCTCAGAGCAGCTAATGATGCTGCTCCCGCTGATAAAGTCCACGATCAAACAAAAACACACCGGAGCTCTTCAACCAAATATTATATAAATATTATTCAACCAAATGTGAAAAATATTAAAATACTCAAATGGAACCTGAGTGACTTAAAACGAAAACACCAGCCGTTCTGGAAGCAGAGCTCAGTGGAAAGGGAGAGAAGCAGAGCCACTTCATTAAAGAGCTGCAACTAATGCCTAGTTTGATGGTGGATTAACCTATTGATAATTAAAATGATTAATTGATTAGTAGTTTGGTGCATAAAATGGTCTCAAATGTTCATTGGTGTTTCCCAAAGCTAAATATTCAACCTAAAAATGTCATTTTTGTCAACAACAGCCCACAACCCAAAGATCATCAGTTTCCTATAAAGAAGATTAAAAAAACAGAAAATAATCAGATTTGAGAAGCTGATATTTTTTTAGTTCTTTTGTTGACTCTTTTTTTTATTACCAGAGCCTGTTTTGCTACAGATCTGTGTGAAAGGTATTTTTTACTACTTTACATCATTAATAATCATCTCACACTGCCCCGTTGTCAGCAGCTGCAGAGACTGATTCTTATTACACGTCATCCATCAACGCTGAGATTATATCAATAGGAAATCTCACAGAACAATTACTATGCAGGTATTGATTGAATATTGTTTTCCATTTCACAGCATCACAATATATTGCAACTCATTACGCTTCTCCTCTGTCAGTAATGTGTCAAGCTGCTCATCTTTGATAAATATAAAAGCCAAACAGAAGGAACCTTCAGACTCAAGGATTTATTATGATTCCACCTGCTGCAGCAAATTTGAACTGACTGTCATTTTCAAAGGGTTTAAAACTCCAGTCTGACCGAGCAGAATGTTTAAATTAAACTCTTCTCCCTCTGTACATCTGTTTGATGTTCTCCTTCTGGTTTGAGAGTGAAACTTCCTTATTTTATTTTACAATAAAAACCGCCAGTGTGATCAGATATTTAAAAGAATGAAAGGGACGGTAACGAATCTACATATCAGGATCGTCAGGGATAAAACATCTCGGTAAGAGCATCTGCTCATGTGTGACTCATTATTGGGGTCTGATGGGGATTGGGGTTTGATTGAGGAGCCGGGTCAGTGATCAGCTGAGTGGGATGGGGAGCGAGACTCAGATCTGCACCGCAGCACTTTCCAAAAAAAAGGATTTTACAAACACACCACATCCTGCTGTATTAGGATTTTCTGAAGACAGTTTGTTTGTTGGTCAAATTTATCTCTGATCAAATGCATAGAATCACAAATAGCTTTACCTTTGACCCTGTTTCTAACACAAATAATTTACATGACTGCAGATACTTTCAATGTCAACATTTCATACAGATCATATCAATATATTCTGGCACTATACATTTTTCCATAAATCTGGTGCTGCTCTGATCTGTGCAATAGCTCATGTAAATATTTGGTCAGTAGCTATCTGCTGTTTATATATATATATGTATATAACTCTCTTTATATCTATATACAATTACAGTTTGTATTATTGCACAAGTCAAATGCAATTAAAATGAAATCTATGTGCTACGTGACAGACAAATGCCAGTTAACAGTGGTGAACAGTGAACCGTTTTCTGCTTCAGCTTCTCCAACTCCAGACATGAAACAAAACACTGATCCATCCACACAACCCTCCTCCTCTAAGAGGAAGTGAACATTGACTTGACTACATCTTGGTTGCGAGGAGCATGTCAGTGCTGAGGCATCTATTGAAATATATATTGTTATAGCATCCTGCATTTTTTTTATTGATAAGGAGGCTTTTGCAAGGGCCGTTAACTCAGCTCCTGCTTTGGACCAGTCTGTCTCTGCTGCTCCTTTCTGTAGCTTTTGATACATTTAGGCCCATCTCCAAGCTCTGGTTAAACTTAAAAATATTTGAGAAAGTTGTTTACGGTTAGCTTAAATCCTTCTGGATGAGCATGACATCTTGAAAGGTTGTTTAATCTGATTTTAAAACACGGCACAGCACAGAGTCAACATTACTGAGAGTTTATAATGACAACCTCTGGCTAAATGTTCTGTTGGAACTAACTGAACCTTTTGTCACTGTGGACTATACCATTCTAGTGGCACGGTTAGACCACCTCGTGGGTCTAGAGTGATTTATGGCATATTTGGCTGACAGGAGAATGAGTGTAAGCCTTGGAAATTTTAAGTCTAATAATGCTCCACTACTATGTGGGGTTCCACAGGGGTCTATTATCGGGCCCCTGCTCTTTTCCCTGTAGTCAAGGCATCTCTCTTTTTTCACTGTTATGCTGATGACAGCCAGATATACAGTATGTGCTACTAAAAAAAAAAAACGCCTTCTCTCTCACACCTCTTCTGTCTTATCTCAAGGATTTCGAAGCCTGATTGGCCCTGAATTTCTCAAACTTTAATAAAAATAAGACAGAAGTAATGGTGCTCAGCCCCAGTGGCTCTTGTTAATTCCCATCCATTGATTTGGGCCCTTTGGCAAGGTATGTAAAGATGACTGTAACAAACTTGGGGCAGGATGGACAGTGATTTTAAATTGGATCAGCAAGTTTGTGCTGCTGTAAAGAAGAGCGGCCGGCAAAGGTGAAGCCTTTTCTTGCACATAAGCACTGTAAGACTGTAATCCACGGCTTCATTACTTGATCACTTCTTACTTCGCGACTGGATTACTGCAATGCACTTCATTTAGGAGTCAGCCAGTCATCCCGAGCTCATCTAACTAGACAAGACAGAGAGAGATCGGGATAAAAGTTTCTTTAAGTTTTATTAAAAGAGATTCATAAATAAATGTTTTATTATTAATTGTTTCATAATGTGATAAACATGACCCTGTTTGGCTTTACCGTAAAGAAAAAAAAATTACAAGACAAATTTACTTGAAAAATAAATGATACCAGAATCAAGCCATAAATTCTGATGTAGATTATATTTAGAGTAAAATATAATCTATGCAAATTAACTGAAACTTCTAAAATAATAGTTCCTGCTTCATTCCTACGGTATTTTGATTGCAGGATTAAGGTTGAGAATTTGTCACTGTCTGTGTATATTCTTATTCAGCCAGGTCATTGTCGTGTCAAAGGAGTTACTTGTAAGCAACTGAACTTTTTCCTTGTAGCTTGAAGACTTTTCTCCTCCCACCCAGAAGGCTTCTTCAGTTCTGGCCTGATGCTGGAAACCAGGAGCTTATATCTCTGGATCACCGGCTGCATCTGTAAACAACACTCTCATAATAATGGTTCATAAGTCACACTTCAAGATGTGAAGTGGAGTGAGAGTCGTTGTGGTTACATGATCCAGAGAACGAGTCCTGCTCTGATGGTGAAGAGCAGTTAAACTTTCTGGGATGAGATCTCAAAGCAGGATGGTATGTAGCAGATAGATTATGACGTAACCCACCTCCTCTGTTCAAAGTTGGTCTTTCTAAATGGACATAGATGGCCTCCTTCACTCCCCTCTCAAACCACCTGTCCTCCTTGTCTAGGATGTGTACGTCCGTGTCTTTAAAGGAGTGTCCTTTGGATGCAGATGTACTGCTGAGTCCTTTTTGTAGTGTGGTGGCTCTCCTGTGTTGTGCCATGCATTTGCGCAGTGGTTGTTTGGTTTCGGATGGTGATCCAAAGAAGGTTTGTATGATGCTGTAGCCAGCAAAAGCTTTTTTAATATAAACATATGCATCTGGATGATGGTGTGACACAGCCTTGGCTCCCACATTCTTCTCTTCATCTGGATGAAAGCACCCCGACTCCCTGCGAAGCAGGTGGAGTCGCATTAATGCAGCGAAGGGCATGGAGCGCGCGCAGAGCCACAACTTTATCGTCCTGTTCTGTACGGCAGATCGTAATCAGGGTGAGGGTGCGGAGGAAACCGTGCGTGACAAAACAACATCGAGGAATAATGAATAATATCAATGAGTGTCAGGTTTAGATCTGTGTTTGTCGCGAAACGGAGTGACAACAAAATAATGGCGAAATGGAGGAAGTCAGAGAAAACCTCTGACTGATTGTATAAATAATGGGATTTACAGAAATGATGTGTGAGGAACATGGACTGAATAGAGCTGATTTTGAAGCAAAGAAACGCGAGAAATATGGCAACGGTAAAAGTGAAATAGACTGACAAGTGCTTATGATGTGGAAAACTGAGGAATCCAAACATCCTCAGCTTCTTAGTTTCACACCACACATCTTCACTTCATAGATAGAAAACAGTGACAAAATAAGTTTATCAAACTACTTCTATGACTAGTTTGTTACCTTACGCACACACACAGACACACACAGACACACAATGATTTATAGACTCCAATACACAGTCAATAACAGCTGATGAAAGACTTAGGGAAGCAGCACGCAGTTTTAAGAGAAGTCTTTTAAATAGTATGGAATTTTAAAATGTCAGGTATATATGTAGAAGGGGCATATCTGTTGAAGCATACGTTGCGAGATTAAAACTTGAAAAGAAAATGTTGCAGGTGTGCTCCCCGTATATAATATCATAAATTTACTAGTGTTATCTGTTTGAAAGCTCATCATAAGGAATACACTCCAACACTGTTTCCCCTGTTGTTATTATTATTATTATTATTTTTATTATTATTATCATTAGTAGTAGTAGTAGTCGTAGTAGTGATAGCAGTAATGTTATTAAACTGATGTATAGGTATCTCTTCAAGCACAGCATACTGAGTACCTAACTCTATGATAAGTTATCTCTATGATAAGACTGGGGGAGTTAAACCCACTCTCCCAGTCATCGTTGGATGTGGAACAATAACAGGCTAAACAAGAAGAACAGTGGTGAAGCAATGATTAATAGGTCACATTGCAAGAAAATGTAAAGGAAAAAAAGAGCGGTGTGACTCCACCAGTTACTCTACTCAATGACTCCCTGTGTAAACAATGAAAGCATATTTCCTGGAATGAAAGCATATTTCCTGGAAGGTTTCTAGAAGTGAATTAGGTAACAGATATGAGAACAATGTGTACGCCGGGACAGCAGACACCTGTCAATCAGCCAAGGTCAGGCCCAATGTACTGAGCAGAAACTGAGAAGGTCAGAAAAAAAAAAAAAAAGAAGAAACAGCAGAGCAAACCGATGTGTATTTTGTCCTCAGGTCTGTTGAAAATTAGAAAAGGGGACATTTCTATAACAATTTCACACAAATACATTTCCTATATTGTTCTGTATTGCACTAAACTTAGTGAGTACAATTGGATTTTATTCTGTAAGCATTCAACAGAAATCTCTCCACTCAACTGCACAAACTGGGCTATTTAAACAACATTTCTAAGAGGCTACAGAAAGGATAAGTGAATAGTCCTATAACACCTAAGGACACCAACATAGATGCACAAAAACCTTCATTTTGACATTTTACCTGAAATGACATCAGATAAATTATGTCCAGGCTTTTGTTTTTTTTGTTTATAATAAAGAAAACATACATTTCCAAATCTTTAGATAAGAAAAAAACCCTGAGTTGTAGATGCATACAAAAAAACACATGAACAATAAAAAAACATATTTTCCAATAAACAATAATAAAGATGTGGTGATGCAACAGTGTTTCTCATTTACATAACTGTGAGCACTATTTCTATTTAACCAGAAGATGCCATCTGATGTCACTCACCGTGAAACTTAATACTACTTTAGAGGAGGGTTGCAACTAATGACTATTCTGATAGCAGATTAATCTTTTAACTACAGAAATGATTAATCTATTAGTTTGGTTCATAAAATGGCCTAAATGTCGATTACAGTTTCCCAAAGCTGAAGATTCAACCTAAAATTCAAACCTCAACCTCAAAAAAAGTATTTTTTTGTCTAGACCAACAGTCCACAACCCAAAAAATGTACTATTATGAAAGACGAGAAGCTGGAACCAGATAATTTGGACATTCCCTTCCAAAAATGACTCAAATCAAGTATTCAGTGATTATTGTAATATTTGGCAACAATTCTAATAATCGTTGCAGCTACAGTTTAGAAATTGACAGGATAATAAATCATTTAGAATGTTTTCAAAAACACTTTTAAATTTAGTGGTTGCATAATCTAACATAAAGAAGCAAAACAGGATGGTGGCAGCATCCTTTTTTTAAAAAATGAACAAACAGTTCAACCAATGCCAACCAGTGCATCCAGGGAGAGTTTGTTCTGTCCTTGTGGGTCACAACCCTGATGTTGTTGTGTTAAACTTCCTCCTCCTCACCAGCCGAGGGGAAATAAAAAGTGTTTGTGATTGTCGACAGCAGCGGACGCCTCAGCAGTGGTAAAGATGCTAGTGAAAAACATAATTCCAGATGGAGAATTACATCAAAAAACAACAGTGATAAATCATGCGGCTGAACATTTCTCTCTTTCACTCTGGAGCAGCCTTGTTCTCACAGAGCAGTGAAGCGGCCAACACACACACACATCGGGACAATTAGAAACGAATGTTCTGATGGGAGACAATAATAAACTTTATCTGAGTGCTTTACATAAACTTGGACATAAAATGAACATAAAAACATATTAATGCAAAATAAGGTGGGGAATGGTTTTATTCCCATTACCAAGGAAAATGGGAAAAAATCAAGGACTTGAACGTCGACTGTTGTTTGTGTGGATTTTTTTCTCCCCAGAGGTTGAACCCAGACCTCATCACGTCGAAAACAGCAGAACCTCGAGTGTTAATGGCCGCGAGGGGAACAGGAAACAAACACGTCTGTCACCATTAGAAATTCTCAACAGCTGACCTTTGAAAAAAATCACTGTGCACTTATCCAATCAGGAGGCCGGGAAAGGACCCGAAGAGGAAACTATGGAGTGAGGAGGAGGAGAAGGAAGAGAAAAGCCCCAGAGAGGAGGAACACCTCCACACACACATTTAATGTGTGTGTGTGTGTGGCGGGGGGGGGGGGTTCCAGCTGGAGACACGCCAGGGATTAAAGAAAAGGTGCCAGAGGAAGGAAGGAAAGGGGAGGAAAATAAAAAGGAAGGAAAGGCCCCTTTACAGAGGATTAGAAACCAATGGCTGCCACATATCAGGGAGAAAAGGACCTGATACTGAGCTTTAAAAACCTGCAGAGAATGAGTGAAAGAAGAGGCCACTGATAAGAACATTATTGGTTTAACACACTTGTAATATCGTGAAGATGATGACAGGTTGTGTGGTCTCAGAGGAAAAGAAACAACAATCGAGTCAACAGCAGAAACCTGTAAACCAGAGGGACATGAAACTCCAACTACTGACAAACTTCAGAAGTTAGAGGCAGGTCATGTTGGAATAGAGCTGCATGACAAGTCAATTAAGCAATTAGTTACCAACATAAATGGATTTGAGTAGTTTTTAAGAGGAAAATGTCCAGATTCTAGGGTTCCACTTTCTCAAATCTGATGATTTTCTGGATTCTTTAGTCTTCTATAATTATTATCTTTGGACTATTGGTCTAGACAGCTTTGGGAAACTGATCGACATTTACACCATTTTATGATCTTATGAAGTAATCAATAGAGCAATCCGCTATGAGGACAGTCATTAGTTGCAGCCCCTATTCCAATTGTGTCTTTACATTGGCTGGTTTTGTGGTGAGTGGCATCAGATGCCATCTTCTGGATTTAATAGAATATTCTTCGACTTTATGTAAATTACTTGTGGACTGTTAGTCCGGACAAACAAAAAAATACATTTATGTTGAATCTTCACCTTTGAAAAAAAGGGATCCACATTTTATACTGTTTTATGAACGATTTTACAGTCTCTAGAGGAAAACCTTGGGCCTCAGGAGGATATACAGAGATCTTTGACACTGATATTAACCTGAGATTTGGCTTGTTGTTGTTGCATCAGCTTGGTTTTTTTCCAGTTTTTTTTTGTCCTGTTTTTTTTTTACCTGAGCAGATTTTTTGGAACATTGTCCGAGCAGATGCTCCACAGTGCACTTGGTAGTTAGGCAGCGTCCGGCACATTACGTCCTCCATTAGCTGCAGTCTGACGGAAAGACGCATGGAACCCTCCAAATTGTGTCTTCAAAATAACATGATTTGTCAGAATAAAGGATGGCGGCAGAGAAGGAAAGAGTGCGGAGGCAGAAAGAAAAGAGGAAACACAGTGAGTGGTTTGGGAGCAGAGTGACCAAATGTCACGACAAATTTGCCTGAAATCTCAGCTTTTGTCCTGAATCCCAAATCCATCCAAAAATGTTCACAAAAATACAGTCGAACAGAATACTGATTTTTTTTTTTTCATTTGTCCTGATAAACATTAAAGCCAGTATTTAAAGAGGTTGAACGACAGCACGCAGCCAATGGCTTTAATGCTGCGTTCAATTGCACCTGCAATTTGGTAAGATCTGAGTCAGAATTCTGAGGTAAATATGTTTTTTGAGTCTTTCGAGCATCAAAGGTAACTACTAGGAAAGTGCATTAGCTACGAGATGAAGAGAGAGAAAGAAAACCACCTGTCGTAAGTATATTATGCAGCAGCGAGGGAAATTCATCCCTTCTACTGCACCTTGTGTCAATATGGTTGCATCATTAATTATTGTCTGTGTCATCAGCACTTCAATGACAGAAACATTAAAAAAACATTCCTGAATTTTAGCCAGTCTTGTCCGGTTAACCTATTTGTGAGAGAGATAATAGATCCACTCATTTCTATATTTATTTTTTTCGAAGAATAGATTTAAACACATTTAAACTGCTGCTGAAGTGTCATACTTGACCTGAGAACAACATGTTTAAATTCAAATAAAAAAAAAAATGGAAAACCTACCATCATTATGTTTGTTCAGATTGTATCTGAGGTCTGTGTTCTTGTGTTAAATAGAAAACAGGGTGAGAACGGTGGGGATTTTCTCTAGTTTACACGCCTACCCTCTGCTGTATTATTCTCATCCTCAATGGGCATAAAATGTTTCCCTCCCACCTAAAATATTTTCACACATTATGCATTAGGATGGTTATTTAAGAGCAAATAAACTGGGTTTGTGTTAATTCTAGCTTTGCTGTGATTTTATCTTATGCAGATAGTGACACTGCAGTAACGTGTCATCTACACCTCAAAACCTGGGAGTGCCCATTTACGTTGTTATTAGGGTGATGCATGGTGAGTCATGGTGCATTCAAGTGCACCTTGTTGAATTGTAAATTGATTGAAGTTGATCCATAATTTTAGTTTTCATTTGCTGAAAAACATTACTCTGTAATTACTTTCTTGGTGTTTTACCATAAATCCTTTGTCAATACTCAAAACAAAATAACAAAAATAAAAATACTGAAGCAAAACCAATCATCTAGGAAGCTTCAATTTCGCACCTCCACCACTGTACCATTTACAATAATCCCATGATGAAATCACATAAAACACACACGATATAGCTAATGAGAAAAAGTTCATTACCTACACTACATTCTTGTTCTATGTGTCCCCTGCTACCACATGTCCCCTGTGCATGATTCCAAGATGATTTATTGTACCATTTAAAAAATAATACTGTGTTTTTTTTTTTTTAATTATGGTCAATATTGTTCCATAGAGAGCAATCTATAAAGCACAGTAATATTAATAAATATTGTGTATGTGTCAACAGTACTGACACATGGGAGGAATATATTGAAATATATTGAAGTGAGACAGTGCAATTAATATGATTTAATAACATGATTATTTCAAAGTGGTACAGTCTATTACTGATTAACCACAAAAAAAAATACCTTCCTATAGCTTAATTTGGCACATATTTTTTTGCCTGTTTATCATATTGTCAGTAAACAGTGGAACATTTCACATTGTTTGAAATGTGGCTCTGTTATTGTTTAATGCATAAACTGAGGGACAGATGAAGCTTTTAGTAGTAGAAGCAGTAAGCATGTAAAGTAACCTTCATCTGATTGTGGAGATTATTCTTTACCAAGTGTTTTTGTACCTAAACCAGACTGGTATGATCATATATATATATATATATATATATATACAGCAACACATGCTTTGCAAAAAAATACTTTTTGTTTGCTTTTTGCCTTGCACCTAGTTATCAAGCCATCTGCCACCAACTGTGACAGTTAATAGCTTATACACAGAAAGCTATCAGGATTGAGCTGTGGAGGAAACAAAATGCAGATGAGCAGAGACAATGTAAGGAGTGAATATTCTTTTTAATGTCAATATAAAGGGAAAAAAGAAACAAAAAATCAGGGACAACAAAAATAAAAAATAAAAAGTGAAGAGAAAGAGACACAGAAAACAGGAAATACACAGACGACCAGACAGAGACTGAATCAAAACAGCACAAATACCCAAAATACTAATAACTGACAACGAATAGGTGAGGAAAGAGACGAATATGAAACATGATGTAAACAAAGGGAAACACAGGGAGAAACTATTTCAAAATAAGACAGGAGGTAGACACAGAAAACAAGAAACAACCAAAGTCACCATGAAACCAGAGAAACCAGAGACAGACCAGGACAGAAGCCGCAGACCTCATGGGTCTTGTTTAATGGGAAACTTACACATTACTGTTGATTATTAGGACTGAATGTGTGTTGTGTGTATTTATCCAGAACCGCTTTCAGAATGTGACCCTGAAACACTTGTGTGTTCAGGTTGACTGTTGCTATTGATTTTAATAACAGAACAAAACCTTGTTTTATATATTGATGCTTTCCTGCAGATAAACAGAGAAAATTCATGCTCAAAACTAAGAAGAGGAATTTCACCAGAAGAAACTTGTATTTATTTAATACTTTTATCACTGCAAAACAAATAAAAATGTCTTGAGTGGAATTTTCCTGAATTATTGTATGTTATTTTTTAGTTTTTAGTTTTTTTTTCTTGATTTTAGTTAATTTATAATAAGAATATTACATTGTTTAACTGTATACAGTAATCCCTCGTTTATCGTGGGGGTTACGTTCCGAAAATGACCCGCGATAAGTGAAATCCGCGAAATAGAAAACTTTATTTTTTTTTTACAATTAGCAACTATTACATGTATAAAAATACAGTGACTCACGTGTAGGCCGTTTCACTGCTCTTCAGACGCCATCTCACCGTGCAGACATAGCACAATTCGTAGCATGTTTTGATACAAGAAGCGGGAGTGAGTTTTTAGCGAATCAGAATGCAGAACACAATGCACCAAAAAAAAAAAATGCATTATGAAAATCCACGAAATAGCGAATCCGCGATAAGTGAACCGCGAAGTGGCGAGGGATGACTGTATCTCAGATTTGTGTCTTTTTAACTTACTCTTGTTTCTATTTTATCTTTTGCTTTTGACTTTTTCTTTCTGATTTTGAACTGCTTGCTCATATTGTTTTCAATATGTAAAAAGTTATCACTTGATTTTAGTCAAATTTGTTATATTTGCAAAACATTGAGCAAGTTAGTAAAATATGAAAGGAAAAAAGCAAATGTATGAAAGCAACAGACACAAAAAGAAGTCAAATAATCTAATATCATCTTAATTATAATATAATCTTAAATTAAAATAAACTAAATGATCTGTCAATGCAATGAGATAAAGTATGCTAATTCTACTCAGCATTGGACTGCTTGTACAAAAACAGGATATTTTTATGTAATGAGATTTCAGTTTTTGGCAGTGTTTAATCCTCCAGTAAAAACACAGAGGACGTAGTCGTTACTATTTGATCATTAACTTTAACTCTGTCATTATCCCACTTTCCAAAAACCCTCGACAACCAACAAACGCTTCAACTTTTCTCATTAAACCGCTTCCGAAGCTCTGTTTGCCTCAGACTGAGCTGCAGAGGAACATCAGCTTTGATTGCTCCCTGACCTGGAGTGGAGCTGTGCACACACACACACACACACACACACACACACACACACACTTGCGCGGCAGGTGCAGGAGGAGGCTCTGATAATTGGCTGGCTAAAGCGCGGCCTGGCCCCCGGTGGGGCTGGTTCTGACTCCTGAGGAACACACACATGCATACATAGACACACTCTGGCACACACACACACACACACACACACACACGAAATGAGCTACTGCATCAAAAATTGAGGTTGGCAATCTCCATGCACGTCTGGGCGATTTTACAAATGAGCATTTCTTGGCCCCAGAGGAAACACAGCACTTTTGCTATCATAAGCAATTGGAATAAAAATGGACACAGAATACTTTTCCCTGGCATGTGTAAGTAGGTTTGGGCAAGGGGGCAAGCTGTGATGTTCAAAGTGTGGAGGATAAAAGAGCAGGAACAAAAAAAGACACATGTTTTTATTTTTCCCGAAGAAAAGGAGGTTAGCATATTTCCGTTTTCTGGTGTTTTTTTTTTTTTTTTTCTTCCTTTAAGCCTCAAATTTCATTCTCCTGTTCTTTAAAGATCTGAGGAAGCAGCTGTGGAGTCTTAACAAGTGTAAAAAGCTGCGGCTGACGGAGCTTTGAAAGCCCAGAGCAGAAATAGCTCTGTATTCAGATCAGAGCTTCTAAAGCTTCTTTTTAAAAGTTTGATAAATGTTACTGAGACGCGCTTTAATTCAAAGCAGTGACAATAATACGTGTCCGCATTGTTTCTCAGGTGAACAATGAAATGTGACAGGGAACAGCTCATCTTCAACTTTGCTGAAATTCTGAGACAGGAAATAAAAAATAAATATGATTTCGCATAGGACCTTTTTTATTCATATTGTTCCCAGATTTTATTTCTGCTCCACTACAGCTGTAGTTCCCCTCAGATCCAGATTTGACTGGTAATATCAGAAGCTTTAAAACCCAACAAGGTTAAAAATGAAACCAGTGGTTTAAGTCTTTACAAACAGCAGAGTGCTGTCAGCTCATATTCTACGTCTATGATTGTTAACAGCTACAACAAATAGAAAGTAGTCCCTCTAAACTTCTCATGTGATTTCATTTAAAAGATTAGTTAATCAGAACTTAGTTTATTCTTTCTTTCCCATTAATCACATCTGATGACCCCTCATATTAGCCCGACTCCTAGTTTAGGAACCACTGTACTAAACTAGCCTACTGTATATAAATGTAATTGAGGTTTTATATAAGTTGATATACTCTTTCAAACTGTAAAATAATACATGTGAAAGGCTGTCTTCTCCAACAGTAAAACTCACAGCAGCAACACGTCCTTCAAAATAAAAGCTCTAAGCATATACTGTGGTGACAGTTCAGGACAGGAACTTGCAACTTGTGGACTGCAAAAAGACATTTTAGGTTAAAAACACCATTTTACTGTATTTGTATTAATAGGTTAACTACTCTACTTTTGGCTTTCATTTAAATAGCATGCTTCGGGCAGGACGTGTATTGGAGTATTTCTATGTCACTGTATTGGTATATATCCTGCAGTAAATGTTCTGAATAAAAGACACAACAAACACTGACAATAACTTTAAAGCTGTTAATTTGTTTCAATGTAAAGACAGACCGAGGAAGTTTAACCTTTTTTTTTTTTTTAAATAACTTTGGGGTTCTGCAGAATTTGATGATTTGGGGGAAAAGCTTCTCATGTCACCCCTGAACAGAACTTGGCAGTTGATTGAGAGACACATTTGCATTTGGCCGAGCAAATCACAATTTTTATAGACCCTTTTTCTGCAATTACATATTCCCCACGTTAATGTTACCCTCAGATAGAATTAGTTCTTTATGTGCTCCGATGCCTGTAGTTCATTAATTTAGTTTTATTGCCGCTAAATTGGATTCACTTCCCTCCTCTGGCAGGGCGGCGTAATCTGCATAAAAATAACTTATACCTCTAAACATTTGTTCACAAAATATTCCGCTCAAGTACGCGGCAGGTAGGGACGTGAATGTCAATAACCTTCAGGACTCGCCGTGTGCTGCTGGCGTTTATTGTGAGATGAAGTGAATTACCCCCGTCATTCCACCCGAGTTCTTCTGGAAGTCACGGCTCCGCGGCGGGACGTGTGGTCGCCCGCTTTTTTTTATCTTCAAGGGAGTGTTCCTCTGAGGATCTGAAAGCCTTGTCACCTTCCCTCTCCTCTGTCCCTCCCTCTAACGTTATGTTTAGTGCCTCCATTACGGCGTTATGAGTTTGCATGCTCCTTATTCTCCACCGCAGCACGGAGGGCTGTGGCTCCCCGGGTCACTTTGGGGAATTGTGTCTGATTGCGGCTTGTGTGGCAAACTCTGAAATGCGTTTCCAAAGAGGCGTCGCAGATCGCGCTGTAGGAGACGGCGGCCGCGACACTGCGATAAAAGCGGAGCTGATTGCACGAGTATTTTTCACTCTGAAACATCTGCTTCTCGAGGAGGAAATGAAGCTTCCTTAGAGTGAAGAGCGGGGCCCCCCTGTTTGAGTGAATGAACCAGATGTTGACACCACGATTAAAGTCAACACACAAGGTTTTTTCAGCAAGGCGGGTTTCGCACTTCAGATCTGAAACCGTCTCATTCTGCAGCTCCTGAAATATACTATTATCACACTCTGGTTTGTTTGATATAAAACAAAGCCGTGCTTTTATTTCACTATTCGGGTACTCTCTTTACATTATAGACAGATGATGTACTGCAGCCTTCCACTCACCTGGGGAACATTAAAATGAACTCTTAGCGTGTACAAAAAGAAACATTTAGTATTCAAATACTGAGTAAAATTATACTTTTTTAAAACGTTTTTGCTGTTACATATTTGAAAAATTTGAACAAACAAGTCAAAAGTGAAAGAAGAAGTAAAAAATATAATTTAATCTTTAATCTTAAATCAACCAAATTCAGGAATATTTTAAGTAATTTAAATTACCTGCCAATGGAATAAGATAAATCAGAACAGTTCTACTCAGTATAGTTGCACCAGAAATACATAATATATATTTATACACTAATTGTTAAGGTCATTTGCTTGCTAGTTACTAGGTGTAGTCAATAAGTGATGCTTATTTGATCCTGTTTGTGCCTTAAATCACACTGTTTTTCCGATATTAAAGTTGAAACCTCTACATACACATAGTTTATCACATTTGTGTCTTCTTCTCCTGATTCTTTGGTGTTATTTATTTGAAAATATATCCACAGTGCTCATTCAGAATGCAAAACAATAGAGTATATTCATTTGGTATCTGAAAATATAGTAATAGCCAAAATTATAAAAGTAAACTATATTAATCATTTGATTAGGCCATTTGATATGTCAGTAATGTCCACATCATTAATGCGAACCATCCATCCATCCATCCATTTTCTATCCCGCTTATTCCCTTTCGGGGTCGCAGGGGTCTGCTGGAGCCTATCCCAGCGCATTTTATGGCGAGAGGCAGGGGGATACACCCCAGATGGTCGCCAGCCAATCGTGGGGCACACACACCATTCACACACCATTCACACACACACTCACACCTATGGGCAATTTAGATTTGCCAATTAACCTGAGCATGTTTTGTATTGTGGGAGGAAGCCGGAGTACCCGGTGAAAACCCACGCAGACACGGGGAGAACATGCAAACTCCACACAGAAAGGTCCCAGACCCAGGCCCCAAGGCGGTCTTGAACCTGCGACCTTCTTGCTGTGAGGCAACAGTGCTACCCACTGCTCCACCGTGTCGCCCCTAATGCGAACCACAAATTTCATTTACTTTTTTAACCACACAGGTCAGAACAACTGATTCTTATTCACAGACAAAAGGACGAAGGTGAGTGTGATAGAGACAAGAGGACCCACAAAAAGATATGAATGAGCGTATTAAACCTTCTCTGCAGTAGGCAGAAATAACCCGACACACCGACCAATAAACAGCCAGATATGGAGCGGGGTTAAACAGCTGCTGACAGACGCAGCTGTGTGTAAACACTCTGTAAAAGGAGTTTTTAAAAGTAGCGGGGAGGATTTATTCATCTCATCCTCGGAGCCGTTTGAAAACGCTTCAGACGCAGCAAACCGGAGGGAGGATTTAGCACAGGACGGATGGGCTACAGAGGAGGGGCTGAGATTAACAAGTGCAACCAAATGCAGGATATGGATTTATTCAGGAGGATGAAACACAACAAAGGAAAACAGGCCCAAAAAACACTGACCTCCATATAAATTGAAATAAAGATGTAATTCACAGCTAATGAGATAAGTCAGGTAACAAGGTAACTCAGGAGGCAAGTCACGGAAAAAGGAAAAAATACACAGCAGGCAACAGATATTTTATATATAAATTATATGTATGATCACAATCACACTGCTCAGATCTTTTTTTTTTAATATTTTTATATATTTTAAAAAGGCTACGGAAGAACTCCCACACATTGTGGATCAATAGCAAAGGAATAAATTTAATTACACAATGTTTCAGTTCTTAGACCTTCATCATGTAGTTTTAGTAGAAAAAATAGCTGATGAGATCTAAAACATTGTGTCATTAAATTGATTCCCTTGCCAGTGATGCGGGAGTTCTTTTTTAGCCTCTCCTAGGCACCTGCCTCCTGCCTCCAGGTGTGCACAGCCTCGTGCTTTATATTATATGTATAAAAGGCTCTGAAATGTGAAACAAAGTCAAAGGAAGAGGTGAAAAATATATGAATAAGGTATAGAGGTTAATGAACATGTTGAAGCTCGGCTGCTGTTTTCATGGCAACCTGTTTGATTATGTTCTTCTCTGCAGGTTCCCTCACCTCTGCTCTTCCTTTTTATTCTATATGTTTTTAATTTGTATGTATTTCTGTCTATGCTTTATTAATCTACATGGTTTCTAATAAAAAAAAAAAAAATGGGTTTGTAGTTTGTAGAGAAATTGTACTTTTGCATTCATTTTTTTATCTTTAAGGGCTGAGAGAATAAGTTTCAATAATTAACAACCAATTAATACCAGGTTTTACAAACTCATAAGAAGTGAACCTTGCATTCTGTAGATAAAGAGATCAATGAAATAGATAGAATAATCGATAAAAAGATTGTCATTAGTCATTTAATTATTACAACATTTGTATTTGTTGAGGCAGCAAATTTTTAGTGTCACTGCTTTGTAATAGTTATTATATTTTATATTGTTATATTAATGTTGTCAGTTATGTTCATGGTTTAACTTTTTCACTATTTTCTTCTTTTGCATAAGATTTTATGTGATTTTCTATTTTGGTTTGGTATACATGTTGTAATAATCATGTTGCAGTCATTTTTCGTGATTTCATCATCATGGTTATTTCATCATCATCATTACAAGAAAAAAAAAAAATCACCCTCTGGATGAACTCAAGATACCAAAATATATTGCCATGCTTATTAAGCTTCTGTAATCAACTGGTTCAAGTGAATGGCTCCGTTAATGTGAATAAAAAATACAGAAATGGCGTGTCTTTAAAGTTAAATTGGATTGGATGTGCCTCCTGTTAAAAGCAGGATTTATTCATTCAGTCCAAACGTCATTTTCACTCTCAGCCTGAATCAGTGTGAGTGTGATGATCCTGTGGGAGGATGAAGAACAAAGCAGCGTTTACTTCCCTCAAAGTCTGTGTCACAGAACATGTTTCATGTATGTTAAATATGTGGTTTTGATGGATTCAGATGCATATGATATCCAAAGAGATTGGAGTCACACCTTTTTGCTCCCAGATCATCAAGGAGAATCTGAATGAATCTGAATGAGAGTGACAGGTGTCAACATAAAGTTATCCGTGGTGCAAGTCTGCAATTTAGTCTTAAGTAATTTCACAAAAATAATAGTTTTCCCCTGACTATAATATGTGACTACACGTAACTGTAATGATGATGATGATGATTAAATTTGCAGGATTTGTTCTTTTTGTCAGGTAAAATCTTCATAACTGTAACAACTTCACACAAACATCATAAATCACTTATGTAATCAGAATCTGCATTTTTTTCTCCCCCCAGCTGTTACTGAACTTTAAGGTTTAGCAGATAAATGAATGATCTGAATGACGTCAGCTGATCTGAATGCAGCCGAAGTCTGTTTTGAGCGGCTATCAAAAAAGTTTGTCTCGTAAATTAAAATTACCCCTCAGGGAGCCGGAAGCAAAAAGAAGAGAAAGGAGGACACAATCGCGAATACTCACAAGGTCGTGGTTTGCAGCGTAGTAGCGGGGTTAAAGTAAAAAGAAAACATATACAGTAGCAAGCGAATGCCAAATTCTTCTAGATTGTGTTCATCTTAATTTTATTTAAGGTTCACAACTTTCAGCAATAAAAGAAGGAATCTCTAACCAAACCTAACTATTTTTGATATGAACAAGTTCATTGATATTAATCAGTTATGCAATAATTCAATTGATTCATTAATCAACACAAACGTTCTGCAAACAAGCTGTTCTGAGATTATCCTGACCCAGCGTATCTGCTGCATTTTAAATGCTTTGCGTGTGTCACTTTTTTCTCCCCTTCGCTTGTTCGGTAAAATGTTGCAAGTCTTTCAGACGCGGTGCATATCGGGAGACCTGATTGGAACAGTAGCCACGGGAAAGAATAGCTCTTGTTATTATGAAACCACATAGCCATGTCCTTTTTTTTTCTCTCATTAACTTTGGGGAACATGTCTTACCTCATATGCAACGCTAGCAAAATTCTAGCATGGTAATAACCTCTATGAGGATCCCATGCATCATAACTGAGCTGGAAAGTAATGCTTATGTAATATCACGTGTGTCTCGAATAAAGCCTCATCTGCAGCTAATTCATACACAAACAGGAGTTGGCGTATTGCTTTTATTCGCTACATGGACTCCATAGTCAGCGTATGCCATGTAAGCTCAGGATATTAGTATTTCAAAAGCATTTGAAAAATAAAATGAAATCTTACCATACACATTCTTTCTCCAAGGTGTTTTGCTGAAATTCCAATGTTCTCCTTGAAGGGATGTCTCTGATGGCATTGATGGTGAAGTTAGAGTGTAATTCTTTTATCTGCCTGTTAATAGTGCCTTCTTTCATTATACTAGATCAAATGGCCCTACATATTTCAAGTTTTGCCTTAGGGCTATATACTCACACTCACTGCCCATACCAGGCTTTTCTGGACATTTCAGGTATTCAAATGTGGGGCCTGTGCTAATGTGTATTTATTAAGTGATGCAAGTTGTTGCACTCTATCCATGCAAAGTGTACTATATAAATAAAGGCTTGTTATTCCAGCAGAGCCATCAAAGTCATCTCATGCGAACGAAGAGGAGGAAGAAATGACAGATCACGCCACCTCCTAGCACTGATCCAGCCCCCCCCCCCCAGTTTTAATGCCCTGAGATCAGAGGCAGGCCAACTAAGTAGCTGTCTTCTTTTAAATTACTTCTTAAAACTCACTTGTAATCATCAGTTTTTTTTTTCTTTTTAACCAATTCTGTTTTCCTATTATGTGACTCTTGTAGGTTTTTATTCTGTATTCCTGTACTGTGTTATTGTATTATATAGTTCAATTAGAAGAACCTTGTAACCTTGAGGTGAACTATAAAATTATTATTACTGCACTAAGCCTGTAACAATTTGTATCAGCATCCGCTATCTGAGAAAATGACTTTGTGATTTTTTTTTTTGTTGCTTTTTTTTTGGGGGGGGGGGGGGTTCTAAACAGGCAAGCTGCAAGGCTTGTGCATTGTGCTCTGGATCAGAATGTTGCTCAGACTACAGTTAGACGTTCCACTCTTTTAGAGAGGAACTGAAAAGACCCTTTTGGCTCAGCTGCAGGTGAGACAGCTGGAGAATGCAATTTTCTTTTTTAAGCAATGTTATTAACAAAAAAATGCTTTTTTTCTGAAAAATGATACATGGTAGAACAAAATAATAATAATTGATTGTGGCTGGTTTATGTGTGTGTGTCAATGCCTTAACGACCAGTGGCCACTGTGCATTGGAGAACCTTCCAAGGCCAGTACACAAAGGTGCACTTGTGACAATATGGAAAAGTGGTGTGACCTCCAGAGGAGACTGCAGAAACCACTATGACCATAGTTTAAACACAGCAGGGTTTGATGCAGATTAGACTCGGACACCAGAACGCTGCGATAAGGAGAGTGATCACCATCATTTGCCATCTCACAGAACATAACCAGGCCTTGTGGGGAACTTACAGTGTGTTTTATGACCCCCGCGATGGGAATTGTCTGGCACAAGTGGAACCTGAGTGGAGTGGTTCAATAACTAGTCAGATTCCTACCAGAGATTATGCGAAGAGTACACAAAGCAAAGTATTAGCCACTTATCATGGATTGCAGTCCTGACATCACTGACGTCACATGGACACAAATTTCTATTCAGAATGTTCTATTGTGAGCCAGCTGTGTCTATTAATCAACCTTTGTTTGGATTCATATATGTTAAAGACACATCTAGCAAATATATCACCCCGCCAACAGCTTTTGTGGTTAATTCGTCCTTCCTCCAGTGCACAATACTTTGGCGCCATGTTTATGTACCAAGGTAATCATGTGAATGGTAAATGGCCTGCATTTGTATAGCGCTTTTCTAGTCTTCTCGACCACTCAAAGCGGTTCGCACTACAAGTGTTCATTCACCCATTCACACACTGATGGCGGTGGCGATTTACAGTGATGTAACATCATGTAAGAAATATCCTTTGGAGTCTAGATTGTAGATTGTCTGTTAAAATGTGTTTCTTTCTTCAGTAGTTCAGGGATGCCTCCACATAACCCATACCTGTTTATTATTGAAGAGAGAAAGCAGAGGCACAGTGGTGTTCTTCAGGTAAGTCCTTCCCTAGTAAAAAAAAACTAACAAAAAAACAAATACAGTTTTGCAGATTAAGTGGCTGTTACTACTTAAAAAGGTGTTTAAACTCTAAATATGTAATTATATATAAACATGTATAACTGTATGTAGTTCATCCACATTATAATGATGAGTTAAAATTATGGTTTGCCATTAACTGACGTGACATTAACGGATGATTAACATGTATGTGAAGGACACTAGAGGTGTTTCCATCATCATCTAGCCTCAATAAAATGTTAATAGGCGCTTTAGAAAGAGTTCACCCTCCCCGCCACTTTTATGAATGGAGAAACTATCCATACCAGAATCTTTCTTTGCTCCTCCCTCTCTCTCTTTCTTATGTTGCAGCTAATTTCTGTTGTGATGTTTTTCATATATACAAATAAAATTGAATTGAGTGAGATGAATATTGCAGCTCACACACAGCATGCTTCTTTCTTTCTGCTGATGTCAGATTAAAGTGTCTTTGGAAAAATGTATAGGTGGAGAATATTCCGGAGGTAAACATTCCTCCACTGTTCAAGTTAGAAGAACCAATTTTCCCATTTCATTCTTCCAGGAAGGTTCATCCTCATCTTTGTTGCTGCTGAAACACGCGTTGGATTCTCTCAATCTTGGGACCATTTTTTTTCCGAACCCGTTTCCTCACTGGCTCTTTCATCATGTGGTTACACTTCAAACAGGAAGAAGAATCGTTGCGTGTGGATCTGTTGCAGCTCGCAGGGACTTGCAGCGCGATGCTTTTATTTCACGAGTAAAATATAAACCCCTAGATTAGAGTGGCTGAGACGACTACAGCTGCACAAACACACATCTGCTGCTGCACAACGAGATTGTTCTAAAGTCACCAAACGTCAGGAGACCCACAAAACAGAACAAATAATGACCTAATGTTCTCCGTAAATAGCTTTAACGTCACAGCAGGCCGGAAGATTTAAGGACTAGACCTGAAGATGTATTTCAGGTTTTTACTGTTATCTAATAAAAACCATCAGAGCAAATCAGCAAACTTAACTTATTTTACTCACTAAGTTCAAACAGGGCCACTCACTGGTTTCAAATGTGTAGAGTAATAAGAATATATAATAATTTAACAACACAATTATTTCAAGATTAAATTGTTTGAATGTAGTTCTATAAATTGTTGAAGGGACTCTTTAATACTTTTCTTTCACCTTGCACTTTCTTTAATGTGCACACACACACACACACACACACACACACACATATATATATATAAACCTGTAAATATGATAAGGAAAATGTCTGAACTCTTTCTGTCTTCATGTGAGAAAATAACCTTGGTAATATATAAATGACACTTAAACCAGAACATTTATCGCTGTTAATTATCATTTATTTTTTTTATTAGTGCAGATGAGACGTTATTATCTACCGAGCTGTTTAGAAATTCAGCTGCATTTTAAAGGTTTAAAGGTCTCAATGGTTTTTATTGTAAATCTGCATTTAAATATGTAAAAATAAATCCTCTTTGTTCATCATACATATATTCTGTGATTTAACATCAATATTTCAAGCTTCAGTATGAAGGGATTTATTTCAGAACAGTTTGTGATTAATTCATTTGTTTAATTCACAGCCCTGATATATAAACATGTTGTATATTAACAGCTAAAACTACATAAGTCAGACTGTATAGATAACATGAGTCTTTTCAGAGGCAAAACAAAATGGAGATGATTTTTAATTAGAGATGATGTTGTTTTTTTAATATTTTTCTCATATTTTGGAATGTTATTTAATTCTGTCTGTGTTTGGGATGTTTCTATTTAATAGTATCCTTTTTTAGCTGTATAAAGGCTTGAATCAGGCAAAAATGCACCAGGTGGACCAAACAGGCAGTCCCACGCGTTGTGTTGTGTGTCCTGCACGCAAACATGTCCGGGGGAAAACTCTTCCTGTCCGTCAGTTCCCCCCTTATAAACAGGTGAGAGTGTGTTTCATTTCATAGTGCAAATCCAAAACTTAAATTACATGTAAAGGTGAATCAAATTGGTCAGGATGTAGTTCCATTTTTCACAATCTTTCCATTTTGTTTTTTTAAATGTAACCTATTTTGACATCCATTTTCAAGAACCATTTGAGGAACTTTTTTTTTTTTCTCCATTTATTGAATTTATTATATTTATTGATATGCACAGCACTCAAGCTAAAAAGTTTAACTTGTGAAATTCACACTAAAATACTGTTAAAAAAAAAATCATAGCCTTAAGCCTTTATGATAATAAACCTTATCACTCACCAGTAGGAATTGATTCAAAAATCATGTTCAGAGCCTCTTCTGCAACAGTGATTCTTGCTTCTTGAAGCAGCCGACATCATAAAAGCTTGTTAAATTGCACAAGTCAACAAATTTAACCTCGACTAGGGCAACAAAACTTGACTTAAGCAAAAAAATAAAAATAAAAAAAGGAAAAGGCCTAAGTGAAATGGCCATTGTCCTATAGGACATAAAAAGGTATAATCCTTTCAATTCAATATTAAGGTGGTTTTACCAGAAACTAACTTTCGTCAAAAAATGACTAAGATCATTATTTTATTAGGGTGATAACACCATAGCTTGTGATGTAATGGTAGTGTAATTATGTCTTGTGTGTATTCTTTTGATATTCGTAATACAAACGACAATAACAACAGATTTTCATGAATAAGAAACACCACGTTTGTCTTTTGTAGACATTGAAAGTATAAATTCATATGCATAGTAACATCTGTGCGAGTGTTTCATATGAGCGGATTAACTGAAGAAGCACGACTGAGTGATTCACAGTAAACAACGCGGGTATTAATTTGATCAGTGACGAGGAGCAGATGTTGACTGTTTAGCTTATTAAACCTGGAGATGTAAAGATTAATCAAACACAAGTTTTCTGTCTGTTTCCATTGATGCTCAAATCCTTCCCTTCCTCTCCGAGCTGGGTTCTGTTGTTAGTAATAGAAGATGTTCTGCTGCCACGCCGATGGCAGAATCACACGGGACTGAAATGTGAAGCGTCGCAACTTTAAATAGTCTGTAAATTAAACTTACCCCCTTTTAAAAGGACTGTAAAACTTTAGTGTTGAAGTGATGAATAGACCTTTTTTTCCTCAGCAGACACTCGGACTGGTCGTCGTGGGGGAAATCGCCGCCGCCGCTGATATGATTAACGACGCTCTCTTGTTTTCTCAGTTGAGCTGCGATCATCTGACGGAGAAGAGGCGTCCGCACAACCAGCGAACGGAACCCGGTCATTAATTCACTGTAACATGTCCATGTGTCTGCTGCTGAAGCCCCGTCCCATCTGTATACTGATGTATCATGTTGCTTTAGCCGAGTCACCATATCACACACTACAGTTATACTGATTACTTTTTTTTTTTCTTTTTTCGCAGTCAGTATTTAAAGTTGTTTGTAGGACTCAGTAAATTATATATTTCACTAGAACTAATATCAAACGGACGTTGTAAACTGTAAACCAAGGAAAACTATTAAGAATGGTCACTATTAATTAATACCCAAGTTATATTATAAATAATGTAAATGATTGTATTGTAATTATATATTATTAAATTAAAATTAAAAAATGGCAACTCGGTTGGCACTCTGTGACCCTAGCGAGACTATAGAAAATGGATGGATGAAAAAAAAACACTTCCAGTCAAAAGCAAGTCAAATTGTATTTTGCTATTGTAGGTTTAGGGGGGGTAATGTGAATAGGCATCACATGCCCCAGGTGTGAATGAGGTTTTATCTTCCTGGGGAGAAGCAGATAGATTGTGTCTTAGCTCACCACCTCAGTTTAAAGGAGCTTTCTCTAGGTCACACGTGTCAAACTCAGGTCCTGGAGGGCCGGTGTGGCTGCAGGTTTTTGTTCCAACCAAGCAGTAACACACCTGATTCTACTAATGAAGAAGGGTTCTAGTGCTTAATTAGTAGAATCAGGTGTGTTACTGCCTGGTTGGAACAAAAACCTGCACCGACTCGGCCCTCCTTTGACACCCCTGCTCTAGGTGAACAAACTCGCTCAAACCATCTGTCATTTTGTCTAAAACCAGGACATCGGAGTCCTCAAAAGAGTGACCTTTATCAATCAGATGCAGATGTTCAGCCGAGTCTCGTCCCGACGTGTTGATCCATGTGTGGGTGGAGGGGTTGTTTGGTTTCATCTATGTATGTAGAGGTCTGTGCATGCCTCGCTGCACTGGACTGCATTTACAACATTGCTGAGTTTCTGCTTGGGTGTTCTCTGTCTTACGGTCTGGCCTGGTTTGAAATTGACCTGGATATTATGCTTATGGAAGATCCTCATGAATTTCTCGGAAAGACGTGCCAAAATAACAGCGTGCACGGTTTTCAGCACTGCTCCTCCACCTCCTCCATGTACAGGTTGGCCACAACCTTTTTGTTGCTTCCTCCACAGAATAAAATGAGCAAATTCACGAATGTGTAAATAATAATAATTTTTGGTTTTCAAAAGAATATTTCATTTTTTTGTTTTATTTCTGAAGGGCAGCTTAAATTGAAGAGAAAAGAAAGGCCTTCATCTCCGTCCTTCAACATATCACCTCTGTCCTCAAACGCATCACTTTTGTCCTCAAACACATCACCTCTGTCTTCAAACACATTATATCTGTCCCTAAGAACATCAGCTCTGTCCTCAAACACATCACCTCTGTCCTCAAATGCATCACTGCTCTTGTCTGCTTCGGAAATGACTTGAAAATCCTGCTCCATCACTTCCAAAGCTCCATAATCTCACTGCTTCATACCCCACAGAACTCACCATGAACACACACTCAGCTCAGTCTCTGCCTCCTCCTCCTCCTGCTCCGCCTCCTCTTCCTCCTCTTCTTCCTGCCTGGGAATCAGATCTCTAACATCTGCATCTACGTTCAAATCATGTCTCAAAACTCACCTACTTAATCCATCACATTCCGCTTTCACTGTATTTTATCTTGCCTTTATTCCTGTGTGTATTATTGATTGTCTCTATTCTTGCTGCGTCATGTTTGTTCTGTGACCTTGAAAGGCTGCTTTGAGTTTTATTTATTAGAAATAAACCCACGAGATGTGCCAACTCATAACAAACAGCACCTAACACACAATAACACAACAAAATGATTACTGCGTAACTAAAGAAAAAAACACAGACTGACACACACATAATACATAAAACAATACTAATGAGTAAAAATAAATAAATAAATAAACAAATAATAATAATAATAATAATGATGATGATGATGATAATAATAATAATAATAATAATAATAATAATAATAATAATAATAATAATAATAATAATAATAATAATAATAATAATAATAATAATAATAATAATAATAATATATAGATAGATAGAAGAAGAGTCAATAGTCAATAGTCAGAGTTTGACTATTTTACAGTAAAAGCATGTATGGACATATGCAGCACATTAAAGCATACACATTTATTATGTATCAGTAACGTAGCATGTATAATTTAACTCAACAAAAAAAAATATATATATATATATATATAACAAATGACCTTGAAAATATCTTCTTCTTCCTCTTGATAACTAACACATTATGTAGGTTTTTTATAGACCATGTCTCATACTGATGCCCCACTCGGTACGTGAAGCGTAAAACATAGATATTGAGTCTTTAAACTAATTTCAACAACTTAAAAAAAATGTTAAATGTGCAAAAAAGTGCAAACATGAATCATAAATAGGAGATTCAGTTAACATTATATTATTTGGTAATAATGCAGATTTTAAGGAAACCCTGTGGTTAAACATGGACGCCTCATGTTCAAGGCTGCACAGCTCATTACGACATAGAGGTTTTCCCTGGAGGGAACATCAGTGATATCACTAACGTTAAAGAATCTGCTGGAACAGATGGAAGGGGGAGCGGCTGGGCGGGGCCTAAGCGTGTGTGTGCCTGTGTGTGTGTGTGTATGTGTGTGTGAGCGTATCAATATTATCGATGTTGCATTACAGGAGACAGACGAAACCTTCAAAGTGTTTAAATGTGAATTATTTCAAAAGTGGAGAGTCTGCTTCTATTAACAGATATCAATCAAAGACAGAAATACTTAGTTAAAATTTCTTTGTTACTTTAGAAATGAATCCTTTCTGGTTTACGTTTAAGATCAGGGAAAGATCATGGTTTAAGTTTAATTCAGAAATATGTGAAAGATTTACATGCAGCCTTTTTTATAGATTTATAAATGAAGTATTACATAATGTTTGTCTCAGCTGTTTGTGCTATTGCGTTTGTTATTTGTAGTTTTGTGACGTTTCTTTGTGAGTAATTAAATTATTGAATGTAATAATCACACCGACAGAGCCCAGAGGTTTCTGAAGAACCTTCATATTACTGATATTTGATTATTCTACCAACACTCTCCAGGTAAAGCAGCTGCTTGTATCTGAAGATGATTCCTGTGTTTTTTACCCTGGATAAAGCAACTTGTATGACCCATCAGCAGTGAGGAAGAAATCTGGTTACTATAAACGACATGGACACTGTCTATAGACCACACATAAAAAGGTTTTTATTTAGTGTATTAACAAATCGTATTATACATTTTATAGACAGTGTTTTTTTTTTCTTTCACAAACAACAGTATTATAAAAATAAAAGCACATGTAACATATACTGTGACTGTGGTGTCATTTTTTTTCCCTCAGCAAATCTGGAATAATACGTTTAATTATTTATTGATCCGTTTTATCCTTTTCATACAAAAATGTGTAGTAGAGTTGTTCTTTTTTTTTTTTTTTTTTTTTTTAAAAAGAGTGAATTTATGTTGCACTGAAAACTGAAAACGACGAGGTTGCCATCATGGCCTACTGCAGGTTAAAAGGGAAAATTATGATTATTAAAACAGATATATATATATATATATTTTTTTTAATTTACCTACCCCTGGAAGTAAATGAGATGAGGAAAATTACAAACAAAGAAACACGCTGGTGTTGAGATGGTTACATATGTGTAAAATGTTACTCTGCTCTGTAATAATTCATCAGCAAAAGCTTCTCTTTACTTATGTGAGTGATTCAGATCTGTGATCTACAAACTGTCAAAGTTCCTTTTCTTCTGGAGGGAAATAAAACGCTACCAGGCAGGTTCCATGAATGAATTATTATTTCTTAAGACACTACAGGGTCAAAATATTCACTAACAACTCCCCCTTCTTATATTAAGACTTGTGTATAAGTGTGTGTGTGTGTGTGTGTGTGTGTGTGTGTTACAAGTTTTCAGAAATGTTGTGTTTAAATATGCAAATGATGCATTATCTAAAAAATATGCACTAATCTGCAAACATTTCCTAAACAGAAACGTGAAAATAAGGTTCAAAATTCTTGTTTCATTTTCACTGACATAGGATCACGTTAGGATCAAAATTTTGGACAGAAACAGAAAATACTGTCAACAGAGCTGCAACTATTAAGCAATCAGTTGCCAACTCTGACAATAATCTCCGACTGTTTAGATGATCAAATAATTTGCGTCATTTTTGGGTTGGAAAATGTCCAAATTCTCAGGTCCCACCTTCTCAATTCGGATTATTTTCTGGTTTCTTTAGTCTTTTATAATAATAAACGGATGATCTTTGGGTTGTGGACTGTTGGTCTGGACAAAAAAAAGACATTTCAGGTTGAAAGCTCATGAAAATTCAACATAATGATGCAGCTTTGGGAAACAGTGATCAATATTTTACACCATTTTTATGAGCAATTAATCAATCATTTCAATAATTGATTGATAAATCAACTATGAACTAGTTGCAGCTCTAACTGTTAACAGTAAAAAATATATATCTGAAAAAAAAAACCTCTGTTAAAACCTTCAGATATACAGGTGCATCTCAAATAATTAAAACATGTTCTGTTAATCATTTCAGAAAGTGAAACTCATATATATTCATTGCACACAGAGTGACAGATTTAAAGTCTTTATTTCTTGTAATTTTGAGAATAATGGCTCAAAGATAATGAAAAGCCAGAACTTTTCATAAACCACTTGAGATGCACCTGCACATCAGGAATGAAACTGAACAGTCTCATATGTGTGAGACTCCTAGCTCAGTGAGAGAAAACTTTATATATCAGCATTACAGGAGAAATCTACAGCTGCAACATGGACAAAGTAAAGCAAAACAACAAACAATGTGGATTTTTTTTTCTTTATTCACCATTTTCTCTTACCAGTCTGAAAGAAGAAATGGAGGCGAGCTATGAAAGCGGAACTCCTCAGCGTCATTACCACCGTCGTACAAACCAATACGAAAGCTGAGCCTCAAATGACACTTGAGATTTACGATGAGAATGCAAAAAAGAAAAAAAAAAGCCCCAAACCTCCGCCGCTCGCCGTCCTCGGGGGGACCCCTCCCGATTAACTACATAATTTGGTAGTTTCGTACTCCCTGGAGTTGGGCTGCTTGGCACTGAAAGTCTGCAGCGCCGCCTGGATCCTGGCTACGTCTGTGGTGGACAGTTTGAGGCGGTGGCGCAGCAGGCAGGAGAACAGGTCCAGGGGCTGGGCGCCGGGCGGCGACAGGCGGTTCACCCGGTCCCGGATCTCCAGCAGCTGCAGCAGTGCTGAGTCCTGTGATCCCTGAGTGTACGGGTAGTCCAGCTGCAGGATCAGGTCCTGGATGGCCTCGGGGTCAAAGTGCATGCTGTAGCCGTACACCTGGATGCTGTTGATCTTCATGTAGCCCAGGTTCCGCCCCGCCTCCAGGTACTCCAGCGGCTCGTAGTACACTGTCCCGTTCCCGTTCCCGCTCCCGGCGGGGCCCCGGATCCGGCTGCGCAGGTAAAAGTGGACCGTCTCGAAAAAGGTCTTCCACTTGTTTCCCAAAGTCAAAGTCCAGTTGTAGCAGTCGTAGGGGAGGTCTAGTTTAGTCCTCTCCCAGTCAGGGTAGCTGTTCTGGTCGATGGGCATGATCCAGCTCTCCGAGTGGCTGCCCCCGAACGGGTTGATGTAGACGGACAGCAGCGGGTCCAGCGTGCTGTTCTTGGTCAGGCAGATCTGCAGCGACATGCCCAGCAGCATGTGCACATGGTTGGACTTGTACTTGTTGCTCTTCAGCGTCAGCAGCATCCTCTTCCTCCACGATGGGTCGAACCAGTTGCTGAGGCGCACGTCATTGCTGACGAAGATGCCGTGGATGCCGATGCGGTTGTCGCGCCGCTGCAGCAGGTAGCGCAGCTCCAAGTCCTGCAGGTCCGTCTCGAAGCCGATGTAGTGGTCGGTGGAGTCGGGCACCTCGTTGCGGCACGTGCCCTGGCTCAGCATGTAGCCCTGGTTGCAGGTGGCGCAGCGCGAGCGGTTCTCGTAGGAGCAGGAGGCGCAGGCGGCGCCCTCGCCCACCGCGCACGGGATCACACCCTGGCAGGGTGGGTGCTCGTAGGGGCAGGAGCAGCTGCGCGTCTCCTCCAGGTACGAGCCAATGTGGTTGTTCTCGCTGCAGTACATGATGGAGAGGATGTAGTTCAGCCAGTAGCTGAAAGGCCTGAAACACAGAGGAGGAGGAGGAGACGGGAGGTCAGGAGGTCAGAGCTGCCGCTGGGATACACTACAAACTTCGTACAAACTGCAGTTTGATTTCACTACAAACTGCACCCAGTTACTGCTGCTGAAAAATCAATATAGTTGTGTGAAAATATCTTGCTTTTGGCACAATTAGAATTATCTTATTCCTTGGGCATTATTTTGAGGGTTTTTTTTGTCTTGATTTTAGTCATTTTAATCTTGTGTACATTTTTAAAAGTATGAGCAAACGTGTCAAAATAAGAAATTCAAAGTCAAATATGAGATCAACATTCAAGTATATGGGCTACTTGGATCCCTTATATAAATTTAAAAAAGACACATAAAGTCAAACAATCCAATCTGCAATCTTTTTTTTTTAATCACTTTTTTTTCTTGATTTTAGTGTATTTAATTAACATTACTTTTACATATTCATAAATATGAGCAAACAAGTCCAATAACACTTAGATTCAATCATTTTTGCAGTATTGTGCTGAAAATATATGTGAAAAGAAAAATGAAAATATATATGGCTCCTACATGAACACATTCTCGAGAAGCTGATAAAGAAGAAATGTTTTTTTATTTCTGACACATCAGGGTCATGACTCTCAGTGACCGGGACAATGTTTTATTTATCTAAAGACATCCAGTCTAATAGTAAATCTGAATTCTTGAGCCCGCTCGCGGAAAGTTGCAGACGGACGCATGACGAGAATAAAACACTGAGAATCAGTCGTACGCTTTCTTTTGTTCCACATCTGCCACATTTCTGGCACCAGTTCTGCAGGTACGCGAGCTGCAGGGCGAATAATCTATATTAGAGAACTTATTCTGATGGAAATAAATAACGTTTGTAGAAGCAGCTGCCTCTAAATAACAGCCCGGCTGCATAATGTGAAGTGCACTCGCTGAAGGGAATTCACACAACTTCCAGATAAATACTGGATGAAAAACTTTAACCAAATGATAAGAATCAGTCGGAAAGTTTCTTTCCAGAACTTTATAAATTAGAAGAAATATCTGAAATGGAGAATTTCTTCTTTTTCCCAGGCATCTGCCTCCTCACGAAATAAACACAGCCATTCCAGAGCTGAAAACTGTCGCGATTCATATGAAAACAGAAATCGCAAAGCGGGAACCTGGCACATAATTGCATATTTTCACACATCCTGTTTTATAGTGTAACACTATGGTTCAGGTGTAATTATCTGGCTGTTTTTCCAAACTGTGGAGCACAATGGTGTTACAGGTGGGGGCAAAAAGGGGACCACACTAGATGCAGAAAGGGCTCAGAATTTCCCTCTGGCGCCAGATTAAATGACCTGTCCTTCCACACCGGGAGCAGAGAGTGATTCACGCTTGTTTAAGAAAGCAAATTTATCAAACTGAACAGAGCAGACACTAGGAACAGTGTAGAGCACATGTGTCAAACTCAGGTCCTGGAGGGCCGCAGTGGGTGCAGGTTTTTGAATATTAGTTTTTTGTTTTTTTGCATTATTCACTTTTTTTTATTTGTTTCTGTCTGATGAAGTGAAACAGTTTACTTGAAAGCTATTGCTTTTTTTTTTTTGAAAAAGCACAAAAAGCTTATTTCAATAAAAATTCAACGGACCATTTCCTCACAGTTTTGTTGGGACAATTTTCCTATCCTGGGGTGGAGCCTGAATATTTTAAGAACTACTAGGTTAGAATAGGCAACGTTTTTATCCATCGGATGTGTATCAGCTGTGTAACGCATTTTTTTTTTTTCTGATAACAGGATGAGCAGGTTCTCGGTGGCTTTAATGTCATGACTGAAGCCAGAATCAGCAGGTCAGACTCAGAAGATTTTATTTTGTGTAACCACACATCCTTTAAGGAAAGGAATCACAGAAATGTGAAGGAGACTTAGCATGTAGGACAGATAAAAAAGAACCTTTAGCTTGTCTGTTTACACTGCCGTTCAAAAGTTTGGGGTCACCTGGAATTGTCCTTATTTTTTGAAAGAAAAACACAGTTTTTTTTCAATTAAGATAACAATGAAATAATCAGAAATCCTTACACATATCTATTATGGTAAATGACTATTCTAGCTGAAAATGCCTGTTTTTTAATGCTAACTACATCGTGTATAAAGGTCCATTCCCAGCAGGCATCACTCCAGTGTTGTAATGCTACATTGTGTTTATACTTGTATTAGAAGCTAATGGATGATCAGAAAACCCTTGTGCAATTATGTTAGCATGGCTGCATTAGAACAAGCATTCTTTGACAAAAGCAAAGTTTGAAAGAGAAAATTGTTTTTCATTTCAGCAATGAAAATAATTATTTCTAACCTTGTCAGTGTGTTGGTTATATTTTCTAGTCATTTTGCAACTCATTTGATAAACAGAAGTGTGACCTTCCATAGAAAACATCATATTCTCTAGGTGACCCCAAGCCTTTGAACACTGATTCTTGTGTGGGAAGTGATGTGGGAGGGGAGGAAAAAGCATGGACTAAACAGGGTTATGAACAAAAACAAAAAAAGTTTGCATCAAAATACCCGACGTGTGACGTGACAGACTCGACCTCAGCCGACGGTGGCGTGGGACAGACGCCTTCTGCAGCTTCTCTTCCTCCCCACTGCTGCTGAGAGAATAGAAACTCCAGGAGAACGCCGCCTGACATTCAAACGCGTCGTCTGCGGTTCCACAAACAGAAACCGTCAACGCGGGGACGTGAGCCACGCCTCCGCAGATCATCGGCCACCCGGCTAAATGTTAAGTACCCGCTTAAACCGACGGTAACGAGGAAGACCGCCGCGGCCCTGCAGCTGAGGTGGAGGGTCTGAAAAGGTTTCCTCTGTAATCAGCGTCCAAAATAAACCGGCCGCTCTATCTCTCCCCCTCCTGATCCTATTTATTCTCCCCCCTCGCACGAGCCGGCAGACTGTGTGACTGAAGTCCTCCGACAAACACCAAAACAGAAACGGAATAATCGACATGATCCCATCACAGGCAAACTTTAATTTCACAGGAGGATAGCTTTGATTTCCTGGATGTAAAAGGGGAGCTGGGCTGCAGCCAAGTCATCAGATGTGACTCTATAGCTCACTTCTCTGGGACCCCGGTTGAATATCAAAGCGCTAATATATTGTGTGTATTATTAGCATAATGCTAGTTCAGGGGATAACAAAGCGCGGCTGCAGAAAATAAATGAGCACCGCCGCTCACAGCTTGCATGAAAGGGGCTGGAGATTGTGGCTGCGGAGCCTTAGGAATTTTTCGACTCATTTTCACACATGCACGACCCCACGTGCACACACAAACACACACACACACCAGTGTTGACAGAAAGGTCAGCAGGAATACTTATCAGCTCCTCACCTCTCCCTCAGCATAATAATTTTGGGCTGAGTTTGACATCTCTTGCTGAGGGTGAAGAGCTTGTTGACGATGCGCCGCACTTTGCCGAGGAGCTGCTGGGTGCCGAGCTCCAGCTGCTTGTAGCGCTGGTGGACGGCCGGCTCTGACTTCCAGAAGTACTGGATGGCGGACGTGTTCAGGGCGTAGGACGTGGGGAGCCTCCGAACGAAGTTCTGGAACTCGTCTGGAAGCAGAAAAAAACATGAGGGGAGAGCTGAGCACTTTGACTTTGAGACGCGGGTCAAACCGGGTCTCAAACTTCCACCTGATGGCGTTTGGATGACGGAGTGAATGAATAAACTATGTTTTAATCTAAAATGTCTTTTTTTTGTCCAGATCAACAGTCCACAACCCTAAGATCATCAGTTTACTTTTATGAAAGACCAAGGAAACCAGAAAATAATCAGATTTGAGAAGCTGGAACCAGAAAATTTGGACACTTTTTCCTAATAGTGACTCAAAATCCACGAATCATTCATCAAAATAGTTGGCGATTAATGCAATTGTTGACAACTAATTGACTAATCACTGGAGGTCTAGAGAACAATAAATCAAACAAAAAAGCAACAAAATGCAATAATAAAACTACAAAACAACTGGAAAGGAAAAAAACACTTGGTGAAACCAGAGAATTTTGACTTTTTCTTAAAATTGACTCAAATCAATAAAGCAAAAACACTTTTCAAGCATATATATATATATATATATATATATATATATATATATATATATGCTTTGATTACTGATGTGTTCAGAGCAGCTTCATATTTGGTCCCTTGTGATGCTGTATATTCAATTCAAAGATATATTTTCTTGCAAACTAATTGAAATGAAACACAAATCCCCTGCAATATTAACGGAGAAACAATGCAAATAGAATTTATATTGTCCACACTGAACCCTGCAAGAAAATAATCAAATCAAATCTATTTCCATAACTCAATAATTAACCAATCAAACAAATCATTTGTCTTGCTGCAATATGAGGATCACTTTGCAGCAGCTGCACTTCAACAAACTGCAACAATAATAATAATAGTGATAATAATAATTATCTTTACAAATCTTAGCTTTGTTACAATTAGTCCAATAATGAGTAGAACTAATTTATCTTATTCTATTAACAGATCATTTAGTTCAATCTTGATCTCATATTTTTGACTTTCTTATTTTGACTTGTGTGCTCATATTTTTTTGAATATGTAAAAGTAAACAATACAATACAATCAAGAAAAAAAAGCTTAAAATAAGCAAAATAACCTGCACATGGAATAAGACAATTCAAGGTAATTAAACTTAGTATCAGACTATTTGTACCTACAGTGTTTACCTGATATGATTACCAGTACATTGTTTTGCAGTGATGTGGACCTCAGTGGCTTTGAGCAGAACAGGAAGTGACACAGTTGGTCACGTTCAGCTATAATTCAGGTCCGGGGACCAATGTTTGGTTCATTAATAAGCAGCCGGCAGCTTTTCCCGCGGCTGCAGCCGCTGCAGGTTTGTCTGTGAGCGAACAGGATGGATGAGGAGATAGAATCCAACATCTGTCAGAGCCTCTGAGCTGCTGCCGGCTGCATGTAAACACATCGCACCGCCAACACTTTCAATAACAATATCATTAGCATCCGATCATTATCAGTCCTTGTACGGAAAAACGATATGGGCACGACGCTGATGAGAAAATGACGCCGCTGTTTGTAATTAGTTGTCTTGATAATGCAGATTAGAGAACCAATTAGGTATCAGCGGTTCCTGGGTGATTATGCAGGTGAAGACGTGTTCCTATGAAATTAAGAAGGTGATTAACAGTTAGTAATGACGTGCATTAAAGGGTTCAGGTTTTTTTTTTTTCCATGGCCTAGATTTTTAAACAAAGACACATCGGCACCTGCCAAGGTAAAAAAAATAACACACTTACCCCGACAAGGGCGGGTCTTTGTTCTTCAACATTGGGTTTTATATTTTGAAAAAAGAAAACTCTCTAATGTTACTCCAGTAATCGTTTTCCTCCAACACTGGGTCTTTTATTTTATAAAAGAAAATTATTAATATTATTATTATTATTATTATATTTTTCTCCCAAATTTTGCGTCTTTTATTTTGAAAAAAACAAAGTTAAACTGACACTTTTTTTCTTCAACATTGGTCTTTTATTTTAAAAAAAAATGCTCTACTTTTGTGCTTTGTCATTTATTTTAAAATGAAAAAAAAATTCATTGTGTCTCTTTTATTCAACACTAGGTCGTTCATTTTGAAAAAAAAAATGCTCTAATAAATTCCAAAACCCTTTTTTTCTTCAACACTAGGTCTTTAACTGTTAAAACAATTCTTTAAAGTATTTTTTTTTTCTTCAACACTGGGTCTTTTTTTTTTACTCATAATATCAACATGCATATTAATTGTAAGCTCATACAACCACTGACTTTTTTGTGGAAAGCGTAATTATCTTTGCCACAACGGCACAGCGTCTCCCCATCTCCTCCGGCGCCATGAATACAGGCAGGTTGATAACCATGGAGGAACCAGAAGGTTAACAGAGGAGGAGGAGGAAGACATTTTATCACAAAGTCTCCAAACCGAATCAGCTGTGACCTCTCAGTATTAGAGGTCACTGCTACAAGTGCTGTTTAACCTACCTCTAGTGATGCTAATGCACAGAAAAGATGCAAATGTATTTTTATACTTGCTGTATTATTCTGTTTTAATAACACCGAAATGTGTGAACGTTTCTCAATGTGTAAAAACACATAGGAGCTGTTGAACTGCAGGGCTTCAAATTAATTCAAACGAATTAATTGCTGAAATGAACAGATTTAAATTAACAGTGTAAGATTTTTCTAGAACAACAGACTTGGCAGAAATGGGAAGTAATATTCATTCATTTCGAGTATATTTTATTTAGTATAATATTTAACCAGAATGAGATTTCATTGCTTGATATTGAGCTGCCTATGTCTACATGGAGAGCAGAGAGTAGAAACTACACACTGTCCCTTGAAAGAGAAAACTTCTCAACAAATGACACAAAAGTCAACACATAACTCTATCTATGAATACAGACATTTCCCTCCATGCAAAAAATAACCTGCATGAGAGAAATTCAGCCAGAGTTGTTTGCTCATCTGGGCTTCTGGTTGGTTTCCAGGTAATACGACACGTTTCCCATGCATACACTGAGGAGCTATCAGATTGATTTGTATCACTGAGGAATGGGGAGATTAACAGGGTAAAAAAAAAAAAATAGGAAGACAGGGCAGACTTTAAAGATCACATTCAGAGGAAGATTCCTGAGTTTCTTAACAGCGTGTTTGACTGGATTTAATCCAGCAGACATTTCTAAATGTTCTCTGTGTTATAGAGACATATGTTATATGTCACTCCACTGCTTTAGAGATAAGAATAAATACACGTTTATATTTTCAATGACTGTAGTTAGTATGTGTTATACTGTGTATAATTGCTAATTAATTGTGTGAATTTCTTTATCCTGTATTTCTCACGTGTACTATCTAGTGCTATAAATAAACCAAAATGACATCTGCTTCACAAATACCTAGAAAACAGAGGTATTCAATTATTATTTTAATTCCACTATCTGGAGATCACAAATTAATTATTTTGCTATCTCGAGATAACAAAACCTGTTTTCTCATGACAATTTAATTTATTAACTGTAGTAAATCCACCAAAGCTAAACCAGTTTCTGACTTAACGTGGTACATATGTATGATTTCAAAATGAAGCATTTCTATTCCCATGGTAGATAAATTAAAAGCTATATACCTATAAATAAATGCAAACTTTTATGCATGACGTACTAACTATTTTTTTTTCATTTTGTGTGTAAGTGAAATAATACGTCAAAATTGAAACAATGTTCTAAATCTTAACTCAGCTCTGCTCGTCTACTGTGCAACCATGTTTTACTTTGAAAAGACACTACAGCTCAGCGCCGTTGCCATGAGAAAACACAGTAATGAATTCATGATCCTAAGATAAGGAATTAAAATAATAATTGCACCATGGCCGCTCAGGGGCTTCAGAACTGGAATATTCAATGATCTGGGAACATTTTTTTTTAAGATAAAGCACAAAAACATGCAACCGTGCATGGAATCAGATGAAGAACACAGCTGTGAACACATGCTAATGTTTGAAGGGTAGTGATGCAAGTGTCGCGAATTGAGGAATATGTGGGAGGCCAGAAAATGGCACGAATGTATTGCAAACATATAAAACAAAAACATATATATATATATATATATATATTGTTGATAATGATCAGTTCTCCCAGGCGTAATGAATCTACACTGGGTTCTCATGAATTTGGTCAAATTTGCAGAGTGAAGTGAATTTGCGTGTAATGAAGGATGGGTTCGCCAAACAACATTTCCTTTTTTGAAACACTACTTTGTGAAGAATTGAAGACGCACAGCAGCTTAGGGCCCTTCAGGAGACTTCAAATAGTTGTACTCAGATGTCCTGATACAAGTGATATCAGAATTAAGTATTTAAAGCCATAAATATATATAATATATGGCTAAAATAACTAAAAGCACACAGGCCTACACGTTGACGCCATATTGGCCTGATGTCGCATGGTGTGTGACAAAATGGGGAGGCTCTGCCCACTTAAGCATTTGGTAGGGTCCATTTAATCTTTCGTTACTTTATGTGTCCATGTGCTTTTACTTTTAGTGCCCTGGTATATATTTTTTTATTTTGTATTACTATGATTATTAAGATTATTATTATTTTTGATATTATTATTATTATTGATTATTTATTTATTTTTAATCTCAGAGTTCATCTGCTTTTTTCTTTCTTTTCTTTTCCTTTATAATGGAGGACGATTTGTTTACTGCAATTTTAAGAATTTAAACATTGTTTCTAATTTCCGTTCTGCTTCTGTGTGTCATGTTACAACTAAATGTGCGACGAAAATTAATCTAAATAGGTCTTTCAAAGATGAACGGATTGATAAATGTGAATTTAATGTGCCTACCTCCAGCATGAAGCCAATGTGCCTAAATTGCACATAATTGGTTGGAAGATCAGTGATAAACAATGTTTGGCAAGATGAGAAAGAGAAAAACCTAATACACATTTTTAATAAGCATTCATCAGGTCTCTCAACATGTACATTTTGTGTTCATGTTCATTTCTTGTCATTTAAACGTCCATTTGTGTTATGTTTTGACTGTTAAAAATAGTTGATAGCATTAAATCTATGTCTATATCTGGTACTAAGTTCACGCTTATGGGACAACACCAAAACTGTCATGTGGTGTAACCCTAAATACAAGGTACCAGATAGTTTAAAAATTAAAAACACTTTAAAATCACAATTCTATTAATATGTTCAAAACTAACACAAAATCATGACTTTTGTAAAAAAAAAAAAATACATGTTACATATTTTTGACCATATTTTTAACCAAATTGAACACAAAATGTACATTTTGAGAGACATGTTGGATGCTTCCTAAAACTGTGTCTTAAAAAGTTTTTAACTTACTCCTGCCAAATGTTATTTGTCACTGACCCTTACACCAAATGACAGTTTTGATATTCACGACTCACACACATGTTGAGCAGCGCTTTCTACAGAAACTGAGGTCAATAAAACCTCCCCAGGTAGAAAGGTGCAAAAACAAAAAAAAAAATAATCAAATAAAAAAATGAACAAATACAATAAATTGCCTGTGAAATCCATAACTCAGCCAGAAAAAACTAGGCCTTGGTGCTTAGAAAAGAAAAAAAAAACAAAATTCTGACTGTATTACCTGTTTTTATTTTCAAGGAGAAAATGTTTAGCAAAAAACAAAACAACACGTTTGGTTTTGCCAGAAAATGTAATAAAATGCATTTGTGTATCACCATTTTTTTTTTTTTTTTTTTTTATCAGACCTTGTATTTTGACTGCAAAATTAAGTTTGGAGAAACTGTGTACTCACCTGCATATAACAGTACCTCGTCGACCTTAATAAATAAGATCTACAGCTATTAGTAGCTTCAGGTGCTTTGCTAATTATGAGAATGAAATCTTTCAGGGTTTGGCCTCTCCAGTAAAAGCTGCTGCATACACATAAAACATATCAGAGTATTACATACACGGGATGCATCAGTGAGGGGACACAGTGTCAAGTTTCGCTGGGGAAGGTCAAAACTGCAATTTGCTGCCGAACCCGGCCATTATTTTAACACTAAGGCAACTGGAAGCAGTCTCTGCCCGCACATTATTATCCTGTCAGCCGCTGAACCCAGGGAGGAAACAGCACTTCCATTTTGTATGATTTTAAAAATAGAAGACACTGTCAGATTTTGGAGGAGCACAAGTGCAGACACTGTGTGGGCATCATTAAAAATAGCACGGGGGTCGGAGGGTAATGATGTGTAACAAGAGGAGTATTTGGCCGATTCTTCTTACATTGCTAAATAATGAGGTCACAAATAATACATTATGTGTCTTGCTCGCTGGGTTCGTTTTTTTTTTTTTTTTTGTAAATATTCTAAATTAACTGACCTTACGTCTACGTTGCATTTAGAAACAGCCTTGTTGCATCAGTGAACATATTGCTCGTCCCGACTAGAATCTAGTGTTGCGCAGCTGGCTGTATCGAGCAGGAAGTGACTTACCAGAGCCATTTACTGCAGAATTACAACATGATCCAGCTACCGTATGGTTGTGTAAATTCAAGTGATCGGCGGAAAGCTGCGGGCGGCCGTCAGCTAACTGTGGAAGCCTTGTTTAACAGTCACAGTCATGAATATTAATCTCCACTTCTTGTTTTTTTTTTTTTTTTTTTTTTTTCTATTGGATCAAATATACAAGTGTATCCCAGGGGGGTTGTTTTGTTTTTATTAGTGCAACTTGTGTTTCTCGGGGCACCTTGCTGTTTAACTTATTGCCAGCTGTGCGCTAATCAAGTTGCCCTCAGTGTAGAAGCATGTTCCAGTAATAACACGCGCAGCCTGCGAGGTGCACGCGCGACAGCTGAACGCGGGTCACAGACGGATCAGATGGTTCAGGGCCCGAGGCTGAAGACGGGATTCGATAATGAGGATGGGACCCACACGCATTAGCTGGTCCACACACAGGAAACTAGATGAGAGGCACAACAGATGGGATCTATGGCATTAGGACAGGTTAGATATAGGTAATAAATGTGATATATAGTAAATAATTATACATAGTAATAAATATGATATATAGTACTTAAGATGATGAATAGTAATTAAATGATATATACTAAATATGATTATAGAGGGTATGTTATTATAATATACAGTAAATCAGATGATGCATAGTAAATAAATATGAAATATGATATATATATATATATATATATGGAGCTAGGCCTGGGGTGGGTGCTCGACAGCGAGCGCCTGGTGGCCGGGCCTTTTCCCACGGGGCCCGGTCGGGCCCAGCCCGAAGAAACGACGTGGGGCCGTCCTCCTGTGGACCCACCACCTGCGGGAGGAGCCATGGGGGGCGGGTGCGGAGAGATTCGGGTGGCAGTCGAAGGCGGGGACCTCGGCGACCGGATCTCCGGACATGGAGACTAGCTCTGGGGACATGGAATGTCACCTCGCTGGGGGGGAAGGAGCCTGAGCTTGTGCGGGAGGTGGAGCGTTACCGGCTAGATATAGTCGGCCTCACCTCCACGCACAGCTTGGGCTCTGGAACCCATCTTCTTGAGAGGGGTTGGACTCTCTATTTCTCTGGCGTTGCCCGCGGGGAGCGGCGGCGAGCTGGTGTGGGCTTGCTCATTGCCCCACAGCTCAGCCGCTGCGTGTTGGGGTTCACTCCGGTGAACGAGGGGGTCGCGTCCCTGCGCCTTCGGGTCGGGGACAGGTCTCTCACTGTTGTGTCGGCCTACGGGCCAAACAGCAGTGCAGAGTACCCGGCCTTCTTGGAGTCCCTAGGAGGGGTACTAGATAGTGCGCCATCCGGGGACTCCGTTGTTCTCCTGGGGGATTTCAACGCCCATGTGGGTAACGACAGTGACACTTGGAGGGGCGTGATTGGGAGGAACGGCCTCCCCGATCTGAACCCGAGCGGTGTTTTGTTATTGGACTTCTGTGCTAGTCACAGCTTGTCCATAACGAACACCATGTTCGAGCACAAGGGTGTCCATCGGTGCACATGGCACCAGGACACTCTAGGCCGGAGGTCGATGATCGACTTTGTCATCGTGTCATCTGACCTCCGACCGCGTGTCTTGGACACTCGGGTGAAGAGAGGGGCTGAGCTGTCAACTGATCACCACCTGGTGGTGAGTTGGATCCGCTGGCGGAGGAGGAAGCCGGACGGACCTGGCAGGCCCAAGCGTATTGTGAGGGTCTGCTGGGAACGTCTGGCGGAGCCCTCTGTCAGGGGGGTCTTCAACTCCCACCTCCGGGAGAGTTTCTCCCTGATCCCGGGGGAGGTTGGAGACATGGACTCCGAGTGGGCCATGTTCTCCACCTCTATTGTTGATGCGGCTGCTCGTAGCTGTGGTCGTAAGGTCCGTGGTGCTTGTCGCGGCGGCAATCCCCGAACCCGGTGGTGGACACCGGAAGTAAGGGATGCCGTCAAGCTGAAGAAGGAGTCCTATCGAGTCTTGTTGGCTCGTGGGACTCCTGAGGCAGCTGATGAGTACCGGCGGGCCAAGCGTGCCGCGGCTCGGGCGGTCGCAGAGGCAAAAACTCGGGTTTGGGAGGAGTTCGGGGAGGCCATGGAGGAGGACTATCGGACGGCCTCAAGGAGATTCTGGCAAACCGTCCGGCGCCTCAGGAGGGGAAAGCAGTGCTTCACCAACACTGTTTACAGTGCGGGTGGAGAGCTGCTGACCTCGACTGGGGATGTTGTCGGGCGGTGGAAGGAGTACTTTGAGGATCTCCTCAATCCCACTGTCACGTCCTCCGAGGAGGAAGCAGAGACTGGGGACCCAGGGGCGGACTCGTCCATCACCCTGGCTGAAGTCACTGAGGTGGTTGGCAAGCTCCTCGGTGGCAAGGCTCCGGGGGTGGATGAGATCCGTCCTGAGTACCTCAAGTCTCTGGATGTTGTGGGACTGTCTTGGCTGACACGTCTCTGCAACATCGCGTGGCGGTCGGGGACAGTACCTGTGGAGTGGCAGACCGGGGTGGTGGTCCCTCTGTATAAGAAGGGGGACCGGAGGGTGTGTTCCAATCACAGGGGAATCACACTCCTCAGCCTTCCCGGTAAGGTCTATTCCAGGGTGCTGGAGAGGAGAATCCGACCGATAGTCGAACCTCGGATTCAGGAGGAGCAGTGTGGTTTTCGTCCCGGTCGTGGAACACTGGACCAGCTCTATACTCTCCATCGGGTCCTCGAGGGCTCATGGGAGTATGCCCAACCAGTCCACATGTGTTTTGTGGATCTGGAGAAGGCATTCGACCGTGTACCTCGTGGTGTCCTTTGGGGGGTGCTCTGGGAGTATGGGGTCCGGGGCTCTTTGCTAAGGGCTGTCCGGTCCCTGTATGACCGGAGCAGGAGCTGTGTTCGCATTGCCGGCAGTAAGTCAGACCTGTTCCCAGTGCATGTTGGACTCCGCCAGGGCTGCCCTTTGTCACCGGTTCTGTTCATTATATTTATGGACAGAATTTCTAGGCGCAGCCAGGGGCCGGAGGGGGCCTGGTTTGGGAACCACAGGATTTCATCTCTGCTGTTTGCAGATGATGTTGTCCTGATGGCTTCTTCGAGCCAGGACCTGCAGCAGGCACTGGGGCGGTTTGCAGCCGAGTGTGAAGCGGCTGGGATGAGAATCAGCTCCTCCAAATCCGAGGCCATGGTTCTCGACCGGAAAAAGGTGGTTTGCTCTCTCCGGGTGGGTGGTGAGTCTCTGCCCCAAGTGGAGGAGTTCAAGTATCTCGGGGTCTTGTTCACGAGTGAGGGAAGGATGGAGCGTGAGATTGACAGGCGGATCGGTGCAGCGTCTGCAGTGATGCGGTCGCTGTATCGGTCCGTTGTGGTGAAGAAGGAGCTGAGCCGGAAGGCGAAGCTCTCGATTTACCGGTCAATCTACGTTCCTACCCTCACCTATGGTCATGAGCTTTGGGTAATGACCGAAAGGACAAGATCGCGTATACAAGTGGCTGAAATGGGCTTCCTCCGCAGAGTGGCCGGGCGCACCCTTAGGGATAGGGTGAGGAGCTCGGTCACACGGGAGGAGCTCGGAGTAGAGCCGCTGCTCCTACACATTGAGAGGAACCAGCTGAGGTGGCTCGGGCATCTGCTCAGGATGCCTCCTGGACGCCTCCCTAGGGAGGTGTTCTGGGCATGTCCCACCGGGAGGAGGCCCCGGGGAAGACCCAGGACACGCTGGAGGGACTATGTCTCTCGGCTGGCCTGGGAACGCCTTGGGGTCCCACCGGAGGAGCTGGAGGACGTGTCCGGGGTGAGGGAAGTCTGGGAGTCCCTGCTTAGACTGCTGCCCCCGCGACCCGGCCCCGGATAAAGCGGAAGACAATGGATGGATGGATGGATGGATGGATATATATATATATATATATATATATATATATATATATATATATATATATATATATATATATATATATATATATATATATATATATTGAATAATACAATATTGAATAATACAATATTGAGTAAATAATGATGATGCATAGTGAATAAGATGATATATAGCTAGTAAATTATGATGATATATAGTAAATAAAGTGAGATTGACTAAATAAGATCATATAAATTTAACAAATACAATATATGGTAAATAAAAATGATACATAGAAAATAATGATACATAGTAAATAACCTCCTCTATAGTTCAGAAAGATGATATATAGCAAAACAAAAAGTGAGAGAGTAAATGCAAATGCGAAATGTAAAAAGAAGGAAAGATTATAAATAGTGAATAAAAATGAAACATAGTAAAACAAAGATGAGATACAGTAAATAGTGAAAAAACAAGAATTTACAATTAAACGTAAAGATGATTTACTGCAAATAAAGATGATCTATAGAAAGGTTTAATCTATAGTTAATAAAGATGATCTATAGCACACACAGGTGATATATAATGATGATAAACAGCACTGAGAGGGAGACGCTATCATGCCGTAGGTTGGACTCCAAACACTTTGTTCAACTAGAGACTGAAAACAATCTCCCAATCTCATCCTTCAGGTCAGGGCAGGGAGAGGCAGAAGTGTTCAATATCCACTATTCATTATTCGCTATTCACTGTTCATTTTCTCTCCACATGTCTGAAAGTTTATGCTGTTTTGGATAAAAACCTGAAAAAAGGCTTTGCAGTTGAAAGAAGATAAAATATGTATACCTCACAATTGGATTCTGAAGCTTTTATGTGTTGTAAAGGGTCTATTTTGCCATTTTCTCAGTATAATATTGTAATTTCCATGGTCTATTTAAATGCATAAAGAAATGCTGATTTTATGGTCCCAAAGCAGCTGGATATACATGTGTAAGTATCCTAAACATTTGTTTACCACAGAACCTATTTTCTGCAGAATCATTGCAGCTTGAAGTGTCAACTTTTCTTATTTTCCTATTTGTATTTAATATTTAATATATTTCTCACCATATACCCTTTTTTTTCTTTTATCCTTTAGTTTTTTAAAAAGAATGTGTTTTTTTATGTATTTGTATTGGTGCATTCCAGCATCTGGGCTTATCCTCTCCCTTTTTCTCGCAGTTTGTTAGCGGCTGCTTCATTCAGAATCACAGATGATTTGTGGGCAGAAGATCTCTGATCATCTGGTATCATAGGACCAGCTAATGGTTCAACATATGTGCCAGACAGTGAGAAATAAAACCCTTTTGTGAATACTGTGACCAAGCACAGGCCTTGGTGGATTTGTCATTAAATAATAAAAAAAAAAAACAGCAGACAAGTTAAAACTAAAACATGTGTCTTTTTGTTTTTTTACTTCTTTATTTCTCTTCCTATGGATGTTTATGCTTCACTGTGCAAGATCATGTCTGAGCAGAGTTTGATGCTAAAGCAGTTTTCACTTTTTTTAGCAAGCCAGCGAACAGCTGATTTCAGGAGGCAGAAGTATAATCTGTCACATAATGGCCTTGGAACTCTAGGGATTCTGGAATTTTTAGGGACTGTTAGTCAACATGTGGAAAAGCAGAGGATAAGCAAGTTGCTATTTATTTTTAATATTGATATAGATAATGAGTTTAATTTTGTGTTCTAATTCCCTGTATATTATTAGCTACGTCATTTGATTAGTGTAAAAACTCCGATTTGATTTGGTTAAATGATGCTGAGTCTAAAAATCAATTTTCCATTAGTTTGCACTTGCAGAAAAGTTTGTTTTAGTTTCTGATATAGTATTTAGATTTTATTTCAGCTACAGTTTATTTGCTAGGTTTTTGATTCAGTCTTTCAGAGATACAGTGGGGAAAATAAGTATTTGAACACGCTGCATCACACAAATGAATCATTAAAAAATCATGCATTGTGATTTCTGGATTTTTCTTTTTAGTTTATCTCTCTCACAGTGGACATGCACCTACGATGACAATTTCAGACCCCTCCATGATTTCTAAGTGGGAGAAATAGCAAAATAGCAGGGTGTTCAAATACTTATTTTCCCCACTGTATATATTTACTTATTGTTTGTGGTGTTTTATGATCCTTACTGGGATGGGAAAAAAAATAAATACCCATTCATTGATTCACAATAAGTTAACTTTTTTTTCTGTTGAAAAAACAATATCAGATAAAAAAAATGAATGTCAAGTATGTTGTAAATTGTGGTAGTGTGGTGTTTTTAATTACTACAACCAAGCTGTTAAATATCAGATTACAGCAACACTAGTTCTAGCTATCAGATGAGATTGAGTTGACTGGTCACTCAGACACATTACTACTGTAAATGCTGCTTTATTTTCGGGACACTGAGATTGCTGTTCTGTGCAGAGATGACTCAGATAGGGAGTTATGTCGCTACTTTAGTGGATTCACTATATAGTCAGTACTCACACTATTAAACTAGGGGTCGCCTATCAAATATTGTTTTTGACAGTTTATTTTTTAAAGTTATTTTAAGAGCAGACATGTGATCCATGTTCCTCCAGATAAACAGCAGAGGGCCTCACTGCAACACCAGTTTGATGGTTAGTCCTTAGTTGACCTCTGGACGTTTAGTGACCAACAAGAACTGGACAGAAACGTGGAGGAAGAACACAAAGAAAAACCCATGGAGCGGAATGATACAGGAACAAGTGTGTGTGTGTGTGTGTGTGTGTGTGTGTGATCGCTTGTGTCACTTGTTCGTTTGTTCTCTCGCAACAGACAAATATGTATGAATGTGCTTTTTTATGTGTTTTATTATTAAAAGAGACCTTTTTGAAAAGCTTGACTTCCTGTTTGGTGTGATCTGCTCTGTTCAGCTTGATAAATTATCTTTGAAACTAGAAACAACATTGTCTCATACTTGACTAGATGCTAGTGTCTCTAGTGTCGTGTGCATAGAAAACTCTGGAGGTGCCAGATCTCACCACCAGGTGGCACGAAACAATGGCGCCGTTTGAAGGTCCATTTACTTTAATCTGACCAAAGAGCAAAAACTTCAAGGTGATCCAGAAACCAGGATATCTTCTGGATCATTACCAACATTTTATCATCTGTTCCTGGCACCGTTCTCAACATTCCCTAAAAATTGGACGGAAATCCGCCAAAAACTTTGTGAGATATTTTGCTGACAAAAAAAAAAAAAACAGACGGACAAATGCCAGCGAAAGCATAGCCTGTTTGGCAGAGGTAATAAAGTGTGTGTCTGTCTCCATTATGTCTTGAAAGTTTGTGTTTAAATGTGTTTATCCATCAATTCACCATCAGATACTTTGACCATCCTTATGAGGACAACACACACACACACATATATGTGTGTGTGTGTGTGTATGTGTGCGAATATAAAGTTTATATTATAGTTTATATTTATATTGAGAGATGCCAGATTTGTCAGCTGTTTTTTTCGCCACTCAGCTCGCTTTAATATCTCTGCTGTATCAGACCACTGAGGGAAACGTTGCCAATCAATAAGCAGGACAGTTTTATAGCAATATTGGATTTACAGTTTTTTTTGCATTAATGTGATGAAGTACTTATAGGTTCTAAAGTGAATTAGCAGGGATCTTACAATATTACCATATCTAATGATATATCACGCTGCCGTGAGACAGATTTACATTTTTGTTGTCAGATTTTTATTTAACACTGTAAAAACTTAACCTAACTAGTGGAAATATCCTGTTTTTTGTCAAATCATTCCAGAATTAAGTAGAATTATGCTAAATTTTTGCTTATTAATGCTGAATTGTGCTTTTTTTTTTTTTTGTTTGGCAATTTTTGATTTAAAATTACAATGTTTGACTTTTTTGTCTCATATATGTGTCTTTTTATCTTATATTTATTATATTATTTATATGTATATTTGATCTATTTTTGACTTATATCACATTTGTGTCTTTTTATCCCATGTTCTCAAATTCTGATCTCTGATTTTAGACTTTTTGACACGTAGAAGTGAATACGATTAAATTTGCTAAAATTCAAGGCAAAAAAAACAAAAACAATTCTACTCAGCATTGGACTAATTGCACCAAAAATAAGACATTTTGACCTGATAGGTTCCATTCGGCTGTGACAGACCCAGCGCTGACTCCTGCGGTTCAGGTTAATAGAGACGCTCTGTTTCTGCTCTGTTGTTTTCAAATAATTTATCAAGACAGAGCTTTAAAAATTGCTCCGGTGTCCCCATGAATTCCCATCACGCGGATGTAATTGACTTGGTGTTCTTTGCCTTTTTTTTTCTTTTTTCCTGCCTTTTGTTTTTTCTGTGGCCGTCTGCTCCTCCAGCGATAGGGAGCGGCTCGCTGTCAGCGGGAGGGTCGGCCTTTGTCGGACTGGTGTAAAAAAAAATAGAAAAACAACCGACCTGACTCTTCAAAGTCTTGGTTGGCCAGGTTCCAGGAGTCCCGGATTTGCAGCAGACTGGCTTCCATGGCCCTCAGATCCACCTCGGGGCAGTTGCACTGCGGGTAGTCGGCGGCGCACTGGCACCAGCAGTCGTTGTGGCGGCACACGAACTGGCCCTCCTCATTACAGCCGATGTAGCTGAGGGCCGCCTGCACGAACCTGGCCCGCAGATACTCTGGCAGGATGGCCTGGAGGCCTGGGGCAAGGACAAAAACAACGCCAATGTCACATGGAATGAACGGGCGACGGAGGAGCTGCAGAATGCGTTCAGGCCGCCCTGCTCCTCGTGTAAATCACCAAAGGCCCCAGCTCTCATTTTCCCTGCTTTTTTTTTTCTTGTTACCCCGCCACGCTTGACATATGCTCGGCGTCACATGCAATATGCTGAGATTCACTTAAAGTTTTATTTTTACTACGCAGCTCTGCTACTTTTGTTCTGAGTCATTACAGTCGAGGATTCACTTCAGAACCGCGCGGGCGTGAGCGGCGCCAAAAAAAAAAAAAGAGAGAGAGAGAAGAAAGATTGATTGAAGCTAAATTCGTCCCGACACTCGTGCGCCGCAGTTATAAGCTCACCAGAGAACAGACACTGTGACAATTCCATCAGAAATTGGGGGAGTTCAATTATGGATGGCCAACCTTGCAAATGAATCTTGTTTTCGGGGCTCTGAACCAAAACGGAGCTGACAGAGTCGAGGTTGTCATAGTTACTGCATCCAAGAGGGCCCGTCCTTGTTTCGGTCACCTAAGGGGAGAAAAACACAGGCACAGAACAATCATCTATACTGGGAAGATGCTGCACTGTAAACATGAAGGTGGAGACGTCTTGTTTCCTGCACAATGAATCCAATATTCAGTAGATGTTGTTTGTTACGATTAAAAGTTAAAACAAAGACCAAAAACAATCAAAAGAAGTAAATCCTACTCATAATTAGAAGGTGAGGAAACCAAGTTCTTTCTTTATTGACAAATGGATACTGGAACGCTCATGACTGCATTACACAGATTATTTGCCTGTGTCTTTAGATGGCCACTGTAAGGCAAGAATAATATCAACTACCGTACACAGACTATTATATCGTTTTACTTTTTGCAACTCTTCTTTAGGTGGGAAATATGGATATGATTTGATTTATTCAGTATATTCAGGGGAAAATGTAAATCTGGAAATGTCAAGTTGCATTATAGATTTGAGTCAATTTTAAAAAGGAAAGGTCCAAATTCTGGTTCCATCTGTTAAAATCAGATTTTTTTTTTGTTGTTTTCTATTTTAGTCTATTATAGTAAACTGGTGATGAAAACATAGAAGACATATTAGAAACTTCTGCTTTGGGAAACAGTGACTGACATTTGATACCAATTTATAAACCAAAAAACCAATTGATTAATTGTTTCAATAATCAATAGATTAATGCACAAATAGCTGTTAGTTGCACCTTTAAACTGAAGATAATTCGACTGAATATTGGACTAATTATACAAACTATAACAAGATACCTTCACCTTTGTTTGCATTTAATATATACAGAGAGAAAAACATGAGGAGAAAGTAGGAGACTAAATGCGTCTCTCCTCTTCACTAATTGTGTCTCCTCATCTGAGAAACACAAACTATATCACACATTAGTCAGACTTCTTAATTGTGCAAATCATATTTAGGATAATGATTCTGTGAGTTAGTGGGCCGGAAATTGAGTTGTGATGAGGATCCCTGGAGTAAAGCGTAATGAGTAAACCGCGCCGTCATCTGTCAAACTCCGTCTCTCCGTTTTGTTTGGCTGTTGCGACGCAGTCCCACGGAAACCTGGAAGGTTCCGGAGCCACCGCTCAGTTACATAGAGCACCTGAGGAGGAACCTCGACGCCATCAATAACTCATCCACCCTAACATCATGTTAACCAGATAAAATCAACCACTCCAATGGATGTTTGAACTTATTGTTTTATTCAACTACACTTGTATGAAATGTGTTGTATAAATGATGAAACTCGGATGCGTTTGTAAGATTTATTATTTAAAAAGCTCCAGTGTGGAAGATACAGTGGCACCCAAAATAGAGAATATAAAATTTACATGTTTTGTACATGTTTGGTTTTTTTTTATAATGTAAGAAAACAAGAATCGTTGTGTTTTTTTATGACCTTAGATGAAGTGTTTTTTTTTCTCTAAATGATGAGCCCCATTTTGCACCACTGTGTTTCTACTTCTTTTTTGAACTTCTTTTTTGAACAAAACACTACACACTGTTTTAATACTCATTTAATAGGGATTATTAAAGCAATTTATTGATCAGTTGTTTGGTTCATAAAAGAACAAAAGATCATCAGTTTACTAGACTAAGACTAAAGATCAGATTTAAGAAGAAGCTGGAACCAAAGAATTTGGACGTGATTTTTAAAAAATGACTCACATCCATTAATTGATCATCAAAATAGTTGGAGATTAATGTGATGGTTGAGCACTAATCGGTTAATTGGCTAATTAATTAAGCTATTAATGATGTTGCTCCAACATAAATACCTCCGAAGAGGTAAAATCCAATCAAAGTGTTGGATAATCACATGTGACACGTTTGTTATTGGTCAGCGCTTTAATGGCATTTATGGTGACGTCAGTAGCCCTGAGAAGCTGCTATCGATCCGTCCTCTCGTGTGTCTGTGTAAGACTCCAGCCTCCGACCCGGTTTCCCTTCAGGGGGACAATAAAGGTACTCCGATATTGACTTAATTTATTGATCTGGATTCCCGTGATGAATTATAACAGCGTGCTCCTGCTCAGGATAGATAACAAGGTTTGCCATCTATCATGAGTATTTATGAATAGCTTCTAATACATACAGAAAAACCTAGAATAGGAAATTTCAGCTGAATTGTTCCCGGTGTCTTTTGCCAAGTTTAGAAACAGCACAGCTCTGCGGAAAGTCATCTCTGCTCTTTATGTAACTCTGGTTTAAGTGAATGTGACCCCACATCTTATTACACTGTGAACAATATAAAAAACATTCACTCTTATCTTTTTTTGTTTATATCTTGAAGCAATGTGAATCTTTTAATGAAATAATCTCTGTATATTTTAGCTGCTAAACACTGCAAAGATGAATGTGCCTCATCCTACTGGTCCATAAAAACTGCCTCCTCCTGTATTATTTTTTTGTCTTTATCTTTCATATACCTATAAATTTACATTGTACTCATGCAGTGTAAATTTTGTGGCAGAATATGTCATGCACAACATGCACAACATGCACAAACCTACCTATATATTTTAAACTTATTTTCCATTTTTAATATATTTAAGCACATTATTATATACTGTATCACATCATATGTACATTATATGAGATCACTTGTTTTATATCTACATCTATCTGTCTGTCTGTCTGTCTGTCTGTCTATCTATCTATCCATCCATCCATCCATCCATCCATCCATCCATCCATCCATCCATCCATCCATCTATCTATCTATCTATCCATCCATCCATCCATCCATCCATCCATCCATCCATCCATCCATCCATCGCGTCACTGCTCATACGATTTTTCTCTCTCTGTGGAAGGTAAGCTGTGGTCTAAATGGAGCAGTGGGGGTTATTTGGCAACCCACCTGTGGAGCAGAACTATCGCGTTATATCATCAGGAGATGTGATTACTTCAATCATGACCAATCAAGTCACTCATCTTCTTTCTCAGCAAAAGAGCACAGCTTGCACAATGGCGTTCTGGGGCGATCCGGTGTATATATATATATATATATATATATATATATATATATATATATATATATATAAAGCCACAAGAAAGAGAAAACGCAAAGTGGAGAAGTGGAGGCGCTGAGATTAAAGTAGCATGTCTTGGGAGTCGATAACACATTTTGTCAGCGTGGGCTCCCTCTGGTCTCCAGAGGCCTCTTGTACAAATGGAGGAAACGGTTCAGCGGCGAGGTGAGGTGCCAAACACGTTGGCAGAAGTTGTTGATTTGGCTCCGGGAGAAGGTCATCGAGCAGACAGTCAGCGGAGGATAGTCTCCACCTCCTATTTCCACTCCGTGCATCATTAAAAACATGTTTACCCCCCCGAACAATCTGTCACACGACGCCCATACGTACACGGATAACAATTAACACTCCGCTATCTCGCCGACAGCGGAGAGCGTCGGGAAAGATTAAGACGGCGCCGCGTTCTGTCGAGTGGGCGGAAGGGACACTCGGTTTACACATCTGCTGGAATTCAGGTTAATTGACTCAGAGCAGGTTCAACCATGTAGGAGGAGAAAATATCCTGTTCCCGGCTCACGCTTGTGAAGTTAAGTGTTTGTTTGAAGGAATGAACGGTTTTAAAAAAAGATCTGTTTGCATCCGCTGTTTCTGAATAAACAGGAATCGTTTCGCTATCCGCTCTGTAAAATTCTTCAGAACGCTTGTTCAATGCAGGTTTTTTTACCTCTTGGTCTGTGAAATTTCCAGAAAACCTGTACCACCAGAGTCTGGGATAGAAGGAGGAAAAAAAATGTCATCAAAGCTCTTCTTACATACGTGGAATTCGTGAAGCATTTCTAATTTTAGAAAAAAAAAAAAACAAGAACAGCAAAGCACGGTGTGGAAGACAAGATAATGTGCTGCTTGCTTGTTTTTACTTGAAGTACAGCTGCTACGCTCTGGTTCCAGCTTCTCAAATCTGAGTATTTTCTGGTTTCTTTAGTCTTCTATAATAGTCGAGTTAAGATCTTTGGGTTGTGGACAGTTTGTCTAAATGAAAAACATTGATACTTTAGGTTGAATCTTCAGCTTTTATGTACCATGCAACCTAATTGATTAATCATTTTTTATAATCCATAGATTGATCCACTCAGAATAGTAGCTACTAATTGCAGCAATCACAATTGCAGCATCATTTCCTGGTTTACTACAAAAGAGAAACTTTTTTTTATTTTACATTAAGCTCAATTTCCCTCATTCCTGTCATGTATCTGAAACATAATTGCACTGATCCTCCTGTATTGGGTTTTTGCAGGAGGATTTTCAGTCTGATGTTAGTTCACCTGCTGGTTTAGCAGCTGTTTCCCAAACATGAAGCTCACGGTTTAATCTTGACTTGCCGTCGATATGATTTTTCCTGCAGTTTATAGACGACTCACTGGCTGAATGTTGAAAACAGGAGCTGGATTACGCCACGATTTCCAGCTTCCTACCAGGGTTCATTCACTTTCTCACTGAGTTTAACAGGTTTTGTTTCCTGCTAGGAAGTTAAGGCGGTGCCCCACTGGGCTGTAGCTTCTTTTTTCCTAATGTATTGACCCTGCAGTGTCGCCGCTGTCAGAATGACGAACATCAGACTCACAACATTGACTGAGTGCAGCACTATTGTTAAAATATGCTCACGTCTGCTGCTCCCCTCTCTGTGGCATCAAGCCATTCAGGACCACGATTAAATCATTTCACTCCAAGTCTGAGAGGAGCGTGTGGTTAAAGAATTGCAGTATTATGAGTCGATGTACCTGTGGTTAAAGTATTGCAGTATTACGAGTCGATGTGGTTTAAGTATTGGCAGTTTTATGGGTCAACGCAGTACGAGGGTTGATGCACTAAAGCATGGGTGTCAAACTCAAGGCCCTTGGGCCGATTCTGGCCCTGCTCCTCGTTTTCTGTGGCCTCTTCAGGAGCTTGCACAAACCTGCAGGATGTATCAGGAGATGGAAAGGTGGCAAATGTTTAAACTTAAGAAAGACGAGCTGGCCACTTGTTCTTTGTACGACTTCACGGTGCGTTCAAGAACACCTTGTTAACTCTGACAACTCTGCAGGAAAGTTCGCATTTTCCCTTGTTTTCTCAAAATGCATCAGGCACTACTTTACTTTTTTTTTTTATTACACGTTTATTACACAGCAATGCATAGATGCCAAACTTTGAAAACTCATTTAAATTGTTAATATGAGTTATCAGCAAATTCTCGAGTCGAGTCCCTACAGTCAAGATGATTTTTTTTATGTTTTGCTGCAGCCTTTTTGCTAAAGACAAAGAAAACAAATAAAAAAAAAAAATAAATAACAAAAAAATTTATGAAAAAAAGTACATTAATTATTACTATTCAACTATTATTATACTTATACTATTATACATAAAACCCAATAGATTTTCTAATCTCTCCCTGCACATTTTTTTTTTCAATATGTTATTGTTGTCACTTTTTTACTATTGAGCAAAAACTAAACTAAACTGCTGACACTAAGCTCCACTTCTCTACTGCAACTAACCTGCTTCAGCAATAGTTTCATACAGTGAGACTTTGTTGGATGTTTACACTATTCAAAAGGAAATAAAAAAGAAAAAAATAATAAGTATCCCAAAACCAAAATAGATATGAACCAAAGCTCCAGCTGACTGTGTTTATCTCTTGTACCAGCCAAAACACATTCTGTATTTGATTTATTTCTAAAAGAAAGAAAGGTTTTATGCAGCTTCTGTTTCCTGCATTATTCTGACACCGGTGCCTGAAGGTCAGATGAGTCAATCAGAGGAAAAACCACAGCCCAAGTTATTCTGAACCTGGAACCAGGAAAAAAAAAAAAACATTTCTGTAAAATATTTGCATTTGAAAGAAGTGTCAGCGGTCAAAGTTGTTGCTTCAAAAAATGTTTTCGTGCAAACAAAAAATTATTGCTCTCCCACAATCACTCCCCTTTTTCACGGGTAAAACATTTTTGAGTGCTGCCAATATCGCGCAATGTCAATTGGAATGTCTCATTTTCCTTTGATGGAAAAAAAAAAGAAAAGAAAAAAAAAAAACTTTCTTTCAAGCAGCTGCTGTACAAAAGCTTCCATCATAACCCACTGTAACCAGGGCAACAGACAATGTTGCACAGGTTAATAGAAACTGAACCAAGTGTAAAACGAAGAAGCAAAATAAAACTGAAAATGAATCATTTTTGAAACTGTCAAGTACAGACCCAAATAACTGCCCCAACTATAGAAAGTGAGTTCATTAAGCAGAGAATAGAATATGTAGGGAAAAAAAAGCTTAACGGTCAGAGACTTTCTAAAAGATTACACATATAAGGACTTTTTGGGTGTAACGAAAAAAGAAATCTTTTTTTCAATTTAATTAGGGTCGAGCACAAGAAAAGAACCTAAAATAAAGCTAGCTAGAGATAAGTTAAATTAAACAAAAAATTAAGGGAGTTCACAGATTTCTATTTTTTTTAATTTTTTTTTTTCCAATCAGTCCAGTAATGATTTAAAACAAATAAATAAAAAAGAATGACTGTGATGTAATGTGCTTCCACAGCTAGGGAGGAAGCTGCGGAGAAGATAAACACCTGGCTGATGTCTGAGTTGTTCTAGATCATTGTAGAAAATCCTTAAAATAGCCTTAACATCCAAAAACCTTCACTTACACTTTGAGTAAAAAAAAAAAAAACTTTAAAAAAGCAGGACAAGATCTATCAACTTGTCTTACATGTTTTACTTTAGAAGACACAACTACTGTACATCCAAGCCTCAAAGGCACATTAGATTTCTGCTGATAAAGCACTTACACACACACACACACACACACGATAGATCAGATCAATCATTCTTGACACAGAATTCAACACCCTAAAATTCATCTTTTTTCCTTTTTTTATTTTTTAATAAAGAAAAGTGATTTTTAATGAACAAAGTTACTTGGAGGGACAAAAAGCCCCAGATCAATATTTCTGACCCAGGACAGAGGACCCCCTCTTCCTCCTCCTCCTCCTCCTCCTCCATGGGCAGACCTGCCAAACCCATCAGAACCCGGCCCCTGTCAGCGGATCAGTGGATGGATCTGATCGGTGACAGGAGCTGCAGCTACTGTCCAATCAATCATCCTGCTGATAAACCACCATAGAAAGAAAGAAAAAAAAAAAAACACGGTTGCATCCAAAACACCTCCAAAGTTTTCCTCCAACACAGACAAAGTAGACAAGTTTAGAAAATAGAAGACGGGGCAAGATCTGCGATTCGCATCATGAATTGTACATTAACCTCACAATTCATTGACAAACTCTTTGAGCCTCCAGGACGTCTCTGAGACCAGAACAGGTTTGCTTTGCTGAGAATCACCTTAAAGCTCCTTACAGTTTTCTTCCATTCAAACCACTCTAAAGTTGCATTTTTTATTAGCTTTTTTTTTATTTATTAATTCATTTATTTATTTTTATGCTCAGCCCACAGCATCAGAGCAAATCTTGAAGGTCTGCTACAGCAAAACTGTATGAATATCAAAAATCTGAAAAAAGCTCAATTCAAAAATGGTGAAAATAGAGAAATTTGAGCAGACACATGGAATCCAGAATAAAAAAAAAATAACTTTAATTCGGAGGTTTAGAGGAAAATTTACAAAGAGATTTGTGGATTTTTCTGACATAACATTCATGACAATAAACCTATGCAAAAAACCATGAATAAACCTTCAATTCATGAAGCCTTAATAAAGGGTGAATCGCCATGACAACTGTGTCACCATCATCACTGCATCCCTGCTGCTTGTTGGTTAATTTAGGTAAAATTGGGCGGAAATCTTTTCCCTTTTCTATGCAAATGAGCCTCATTGCACGAACAGTCGGGGGTAAGTTATGCGTTCTGCTTTATGAAAAACAGTCCAGCGTAAAAAGCTGGAATCTGTGTGTAACCGCTGATCCGAGGAGATGTTTTGCAGGACACAGAACATTACCTCTGAATTAATTCATTAATTCACATCCTGACCAATCCAGAGTTATTATTCTGTTACTGTCGCTGCTGCACAGATGCACGCGTGGTTTAGGCTGCTGCGTAATGCTGCAGAAAAGTTACAAAAAATTAAATAACTAATTAAAAAAGTATTTCTACGTATTAATCACTCACAGTTTGAGCCTGCTTTTCCGCTATTTGCAGTTTTCATGGACCGAGAGGAGCCTGAAACACTGGAGCTCTCAGCTGCTAAAATTTATGGGAGTGTTTATGCTGCCATATCATCAGAAAAATAGATTTGTGAATGGGAAAAATTTGTGACAGTCCTGAAATCAAAAGTTTCCTGAAAATTACGCTTAAACCTAATCATAGTTATTTTCTAATGAACATTAAAGAGGTTGAGTGTCTGCATGCAGCCCCATATTTTAATGCTACCCACAATCAGACTAGAAACGCAAAAAGATCCGTCGGAAATTCAGGCGTCCAAGGTAAATCTGGAAAACAGGGCTGGGGAGGTACAGTACGTTATATGCTTTCAGTGGGGCTCCAGAAAATAAATGAATGACTTATTGTACTAGTCAGATATTCTGATTCAGAATTTTGGAGCTTTTCAGGTCCAAGTGCAATCAAATGCAGCATAAGAGCCTACAATGTACTGTATATCGTCTTAAATTTTTTTTATGTTCTATAATTAGGCACAAATATCTTCATTGACTCAAATCGTCATGGCTACTGAACCAGAATCACATGTCAGCTGTGACAGGCTTGACAATTTATCTTTTATTAATGTCTATGTCTATGCCAATCACGGCTGGTCAGCCCCGCTGCAAATGGTGCACAAAATACATCTTATCAGCAGCCACAATCGCATTCTTTATGACTTAACTCTTTACAAGTTTAAAAGTTAGCCACCATATAACCAACTTTGCACCAAACAAACGCCAAACAACTGCACTTCCTGTGGCGGGCGGCTACACACGGCGAGTGTATGAACAGACAGGAGGATTATTCCTGTTTCATAGGCTGTGTGTACGCTCTCACCACGGCGTGGTCACAGAATATTTTCAAAGTGTTTCCATAGTCCTGTACAGTATATAGATTATAGTTTTCCCTTCATAGTGGCGCAGTGAGGAGGCCCCAGAAGAACCCGCGGCTTCAGGCCCCTGTTGTCTGGAACCAGGTCCGCTTCTATCCACACTCCACGGGCGGCAGAGATAAACTGCCAACCTGAAGGGAAATCCATCTCCTTCGCTGTCACTTGCGAATTATTACCCAACACCATGACAGTCTCTTCTTTTAATACTTTCCCAAAGGTCCAATAAAAGGAGCCACATCTCCTTGCTAGATTAATGAAAGTAACCGTGGTCTCCAGCCAGGAGGAAATGGAAGACGTTTGCCGCTGTGGGCAGAAAAGTTCTACTGACATTTACTTTTACAAGGTCAACGGAGAGGCGGGAGATGCGCAAAGGAGAGACACAAGCCGGGGAACGTGCGTGTGTTTTCAGTCTAGGGGAGGAAAAATAGCAACTGAGATCCTGTTTCGAATCTACAATTACTGAAATGAAGTCTTGTGAATACAATGACATCATTATTTCAGGCAGGACGGGCAGAGAGAGGAAGTAACCCAATTAATTAAAATCCGAGCAGCCTCCGTGGGGATCCACAGATTAATTTCTAACACAGACAGATGTCCAACTTAAAGGGGAAAATTGACCAAATGCAAATCTAAAGATGGCTTTTCTATGCATAGCAATGAGACCATCTGCAGGAAGAACCCAGCGGAGCAGTTATTTCCACAACCTCATGGGAGGAGACGAAAAAACAACAACATACGAGTTGTTCCTACGTTGGCTATGTAAATGACAGTCATGTGGGGGAATTATTAATGTGCCCTAATTGAGTAAGAGATAATTGTGCTGACTGTGTTGGAATATCTAACAGCTGCATTTAATGGAACATTTAATAGCACTTAAAGGCTTTTCTGGAATAAGCAGTTTGCGATGCTTACACTCACAGTGTGGACGTGATTTGTCCCTCTCACCGCACATTGTCACTTTGCCTCCTGCTGTTTTCTCTCTGCTTAAATACTCTTTCATAATATACTTATCCTCCAGGTATGGTGTCTGGAGCCCCACGGAGGGAGGCACATGCAATAGGTCGAGTGTTTCTATATTGATTTGCACTGCAATGAACTGGGAAACAAGGCAGGATGTTTGTGGGAAAAAAGTGTGAACAGTGGAAAACAATCAGGAGACATTGATTGTCTTATTGATATTCTCACAGACTACCACAAACCTTAATAAAAAGAGCAAAAAAAAATCATGTGATTGTTTCTTACACTGTCAGAACTTTGATTTCAGGTCCTTCTCCTCACTGATACACACTGTTACATGTTAAAGAAACAGTTTTGAGCGTAAAAGGTGTTGTTGAACGCACCTTTGTATCCCTCAAAAACACGATCAGAACACCACAGATCACCTCAGCTATTAGAGCTCAACATGATAATCAAGTCAGTTAAAATTTACAATTGTCTCGTCAAATGAGTTTTCTCTTTTATGACATTTCTAACTGAAAGTGTTTGTAACTAAAGTATTTGTAATTATTTCACTTCCAGAGTCTTGTTTGGCGGCACAGTTCACCTTTCTTTATTTATTTTTTAATATCAACATAAGCCTTATTCACTCAGAGACTCATGTAATTTAGAAATGAACGCCAATGTTTGTTTGCTGCAGCACATTTATCCTAAAGAAGCCTGATTTTGTTGGAATTTATGATAGTATATTTTTGATAATAACTATAATTAAATAATATTTGTAATTTAACTAAATAATAATTATAATAAGGACAGCATGATGCAGCATGAAGCATGATTTTTTTGTAATTTCTGTGACATTTATACATAGCGAACAGGTCAAACATGGAGCTTTTATATTAGATCAGTGTAGTCGGCTGCTCTGCAGGAAGATAGATTAGAATACTAATTCTTGACCGGGAGAGATTTAGAAAAAAAGACAAGGAAAAGGAGAAATCCCAAATCATGTGAAGCCGCTACACACAGGACTGATCTGATCATGACCTTGATTTTGGTGTAATCCTTCCATTTCGAGGGGAAGTTTTACTTTTACAAATAATGACATTGGCAGATTTGCAGAGTATAAAGATCATACATGACTTTCACAAAATATTATAAATCACATTGAGGTCCCAGGTAATTCCTGTGCAAACAGGAGATATTCTGGTAAAAACATGTGAATGTTTCTCACACTCTTGAAACTAGGTTCAGGTCCTTCCACTCAATGATGATGAAACCATGTGACTTTAGCTATGCAATGATTGTTGATGAGTCATGATGTGTTTCCGCTAATAGCTGATTCATTATTATTCTGCGTCTGTCCAATGGGCCAAAATGATCTATTGTCTTAAGATCTCCAAAGCTGTTCTCTCCAAAGTAGTTTTTTGTTTTTTTTTTCCTCCTTTGCATCTCTCCACCTGTGCAGCAGCCCTGTCTGGTTCCTCCATGCTCCTGGCTGCTGCTCTGGGTTCTGATGATGTATTTGTTAGTGTGACAGGTATGACAGCTGCTGCCAGATCAGCTGGTTTTCTGCTGCATATTAAGGCCTGTTTATTGTGAGTTCTAGCTGGGTTTTTAAACTGGAAGGATCTAATAAAATCTGGCACACTCTTGAACTACTATGAGAGAGAGCCGTCCACAGCCGCCAGAATGAATGTGATCACACTAACATTCATCAGGCAAAAAAAAACAGTAGGTTCAGTTGACCCAAAATATGAATGAGTTCATTAACGCGTTCAGACACTCTGTAGATGTAAGTTATGAGCTTGAGATTTTATGTTAAGTAGACATATTGATGTCAGTTAACGTTATGTAACATATCTGTAAGCTAGTGAGGTGTCATTGTGATCATATAAAATGAGTAACATTAGACAGGGAGGCACAGGAGAGGAGAGAGAAAACCTAAAAACCTGCAGCATGTTTCTTGTTAATAGTTTTACTTTAGTTTTTGGAGTTATATCAATGTTACTGTTTAATGGTATGATATACAGTTAAGTTTATGGAATGCTTGTCAATGCTGGTGTCTCAATGAAACTTGAGATGAAAAACAAAAGAAGCAAAAAAAGTGAATAAAATCAAAATCGCGATTTCTGCAGGAAAAATCGCAATTAAATGTTTTTCTTTAAACTGTTGCGCACTACTGTCCACCCACAGACGACAAATCAGGAGAAGCCAACATAAAGTTTCTGTTACACTCACGCGCCGTCGTCATGGCGACAGCCCCCCCCCCTTCGTCGCTGTTCATCACTGTGAGATATAACTATCGGATGGATGGCGATGAAATATTCAGATGGTGCCATCAACAGATGAAACATTTAATTCATCCGATACTCTGGTTTATGACTATCTGCGAGACTAATGAAAGCGCCGTCATCGCCGCGCGCCGTTATGATTTACGCCGTTTCCTCTCCCATCAGATAACTCACTCCCTCACGCCCGTACGGAAGCATCTGTTATGCTTCCGCACTCGTTTATTCAGGTTCCTCCTTTAATTCATCACCGGCCTGTATATATTAAAGCGGCGGGCAAACATTCCCACATGAGCCCCAAAGGTTTCATATTACACTGTGCAGCGAACGCGGCACTCAGCCCGCTGCCAAGCACATTGTTCGGGGACAGGAACACGGCTGCTTGGAACATTGACAGGTTCTTCACAGCGGCTCTGTGGCTCAGGATGTGACGTTTTAGACTTTTTGGTTCAGGTGGGAGCCAGGGACCACGTTTGGCTTGGGAAGCAGGGAGAGGAAAGAAAGAAAAAAACGCGCAGCTGCCGCTTTTGCTCTGTTTTGGCTGTGGAGGAGGAGGAGGAGGAAGAGGAGGGAGGCAGCACCATGTTAAGCACACACCTCGCTTTCTGCCACCAGTTCAGCCGCAAATCTGCTGTATGAATTAGTAAAGAGCAAACAATGGCGCTCCTGCTTCTTATATATGTAATACATATGTAAATAGCTTCAGCCTTTGAGTGTTTGACGTGTCACAACCAGCAGAGTGGAGTCGGCTCACGTCTCACACGACTCTAGGATTGTTTAACTGGTTTGACCTCTGAACATCTCACATGGTTTCATTTCTATATATGATCCAGTATTTTACCAAAAATGAAAGATTATAAGAAAGAAAAAAAGAAATTAGTAGCGAATTGTGCAAAAATTAGTGAAGCAGAACTTTCTTCTCCCATTAATCATCTCACGACCCCTTACATTTATGTGATGACCCTTCAAGGGGGCGCCCGAACCCTAGGTTGGGAACCACTGGGCTAAGCTAACTAGCTAACTGTATGTTAGAGCTGCGATCATTAGTCAATTCACCGATTTTCGTTTTTTTAAAGAAAATATATACATTCTGTGGTTCCAGCTCAGTTATCTTCAGTCTTTATAGTAGTAAACTGATGATAATCAGGTTGTATATATATATATATATATATATATATATATATATATATATATATATATATATATATATATATACATATATACATACATACACCATTTTTGTTAACCAAAAAATTGTGTTTTTTTAATTTTCAAAAAATAATTGAAAAATAATCTGAATAGTTTTTAGTTACTTCATATCATATATTAGAGGGATAAAATGAGTACTTTTAGCTTATTCGTTTTTGTACTTTTTAATTGGTAATACTCACATAGGACTTTGCACACAGGAAGTCTATTTGTAGTGGAATGTTTATACATTGTCATATTGGTACTAATATACTTACTGGTAGATGTAAATGGTCATTTGTTATATATACAAAAAGACAAAAAAAAACAAAAAACAAAAAACAAAAAAAAAAACTAAAAACCTAACCTAAAAATATTTGGGGGCGTTTTAGATTTAATGCCCTACTTTTAATAAGTAACATGGGTGATATAGCTAAAACATACTCTATATTGATAATAAATACTTCATCATTTAGATTACAATGAGAAAAGCTGATTGTTACCAGTTTATAATAAATGGGACTTGTGGTTTGTCTGTTAAATGACTTGATTCAATGATCCATGATCAATAGCAATAAGAGATAGTGAAACTATCCACATTATATTGAACTATTTTCTCCTTGCATTGATGATGTGGATATTGATGATACACTTTGATACCGTTTTATTGCCTTATGTGTATTTAAATCTGTCAAATCTAAACCTTGACTTTGCAAAGTGGCAGCGCTGTACACTATCTGATTTCCCCCCAGTGTTGAAAGTGAATATTTACAGCTCACAGGCTGAGCAAAGCAGGGCTGATGAGAGGAGGCGATAGGCCGGGATGTGGATGGATGGAGTCCGTGTGGTCCTGTGGGGACCGGGCCAGCGCGCCACTTAGTCTGTTAACATGGTCACCGATACAAACGCTCCGGGGCTCATCCATTATTTAAACCCGCGCGGCTGTAATATTATTATAAGTCCAGTTAGTCCGGAGTGTTTTACAGATGAAGACTCATCACTGCGGAAAGATCCCTGGTATGAATAATTCCATGAAAAGAAAAAAAAGAAAAATAACCCGCATAAAATTTCACTTAGTGAGAGCGTCTGCCGTCAGATGTTTGAGCCACAGTGGACGTTAACTGGCTGATTGTTGGAAGGGGAGGGGGGGAGGAAAAAAAAGGGGGAAAGGTACAGGATGGCATTAATGTATCAGCGACATCATCCCTCATTTCAAAATTCTCTCATTGGCTGCACCTTCAAGAAGCGCCGTATGCTTAATCACCGGGGCGCAGTCGATGTGCAAATCCACATTTGCATCTGAGATACATTTCCGCCTGTTTATTCAGGTCTTTGAGGATTTCAACGCGTGTTTTAAGACCACTTTGTTGCACTGGCTTACTCTCTAATGTCAGCCGGCGAGGGATAAGCTTATAAAGTATGAGCAATGAAAAGGGGAAGAGGAGGAAAATAGCATCAGAATGAGATTATTGTGTGCCCTGGAAAAGAAAAGGGAAAAAGCCACTCAACGCCACAGGGGAGCAGAGAGGACCTTTGGTGGGAGGAAGAGGAAATTTAATACTGTATGTGCACAGTCTCTTTAAGGGAAACCGAGCTATTTTACAGGAAGTACCAGTCACTTGAAATGGGGCCAAGAGAGCAAATTCTCTTCTGTGTATTTTTTAAACCGCTGCAGATTAGAGAGCAATCCTCGCGGGGGAAGTTCACAGATCTTTACATCAGACATCAGGCTAAAGCCAGAAGCTATATTTATCCAACCATAATGATCTGAGGCCTCTGAACCTGGAACATAACAGGGACAGAGAGGAACAGGTGCTGCGAATGTTAGCAGATCCACAAGAAAAGAAAAACATATTCACTCTGAAATACTAAACAGGAAGATGATGGAAAGAAAGGGAGTGTTTCTAAAGACTTGTAGTCATTGTGAAAAACACATAGTAGACAAAAAGAAACAGGTTCTGTGGGTTTCATACTTAATATAAGATCATTTATCATAAAGTTTTATATTCGTATACAACCTTTTTTTTTTCTAATTGCACTGAATATAACTATACATGTTTAATTCTTTGATGCAACTATTCCAGCACTTTTTTTTTCATTCTTTATTTATTTTTTGATACTTATACACTGGAGCTTGAGCTGAGAAATTTCCCCTTGGGATTAATAAAGTAATTCTGATTTGGATTCCCACTGAACTGCCTGAAGCCCACAGAGCTTATTCTCCATTATTCAGGGGAAGCTGCTCTCTAATCTGCAGCAGTGTGGGGATTCCTTCATGCATTAGCTCCATATTTGATTTGTTTCTTTTTAAACATGGGTTTTGTTGAGTAACTCCACACTCATCCAGCATTTTTTTCTTTTAACGTGAAAAGTTTGGTGCACATTTACATTTTACTCTGAGTCACATATACTTAGATGTTGGGTACTTTTCTTTTATTTTTATTGACATGATATAGATTTGTTGTCTTCACATTGGTCAGTGCCACATGATCGGACTGATCATCTCATCTTAAAGGACACAAGTCTGTTCTTTTAAAATGTAATTTTTCATTATTCAGTTTCACAATTGTATGTCATTCATTAATTACATCAGCTTCTAATAAGAGTATTATGTTGACATAGATGAAAATGACAAATGTTTTGTGTAACCCTAAAAGACTTGGTACCGAATAGTTTAACTCTCTTAAAGAGTTAAAGAAGAAAACCAAATAAAAATAGATGCTATCAACTATCGTTTGATATTCTAGGTAGATTAAATATTTAAAAATTATCTAAAATTGAATTAAAAAAGATGCAATGCTTCTTGAAACTGAAAAAAAAGGTTTTTGACTTTCTCATTGTGTCAAGCAGAATTTGTCAATTCCCCCCCCCCCCCCCCACACACACACACACACACACACATTTTTCTGTGTCTCAGATCAATTAGATTGTGAAATGTGCAGGTACTTAATTAAATGAAAAGTCGGCTCATAATAAAAATCAGGTGACTGTTTGTGTGTGTGTGTGTTCGTATTTTTTACCTTCACACAGTAAAGTTAAATGTTAAAAGGTTTGAAGACAAGGTGAAACGACCAAAAGAAGAATCTAGCTTTCTGAATAATAAAAACGCAAAAAAAAAAAAAAAATGCAGGAAATGAATAATTCATCTGGGGCAGTGATAAGAGAGCAATGTGCTTTGTTTTTTTTATTTTCTTTATATATATATATATATATATATATATATATATATATATATATATATATATATATATCCCCGCCCAAACTCTGTGTCCTCCTGTGACTGTTCCCCAGCCCCATTATCAGATCTGTGAACTTCGCTCTCTCAGCGTTCTCCGCTGCCAGCCCGGATGAAGCAGAACGCCATGTGACTGACTGAACACTCGCAGCGAATTGGGTCAAACATTCCTTATCGCGTCTCCTACCCATCAATGATCTTCTCCTCCCAACTTTTTAACTTTAATGAATCTCCGATCCAGGCGGATCCAGGGCCTGCGAAATCAAAAGGTGAGGCGACCTTGATTGATGCAGCGTTTTCCTGTGCGTCCATAGCTGCAGCAGCGACATCATCCCCGTTCAAAAAGTCCTGCTAAATAGGGCCTGTCTTGTCCTCCTCTCATCCCCCCCCCTCCACCCCGGTTCAGTCGCGTATGACACCTTAACTCGTGCCACAAAATGTTTGACAAATGACGGAGGCTCTCAAAGGAAATTACTGAAACCGAAGGGCTGATTCATCACCATGCGTAGCGGTGCAGACGTCTCCCCCCACCCTCGCTCCTATCTATCTTTATTTCTTCTTTGAATATTTTCGCAGAGCCGCGTGCTCCGGGCCTTCAGACCAGACGTTTCCAGATATATTATCTCTTAAAAACCAGGGGACCGGTGCTCGTCTTGAAGGCAGCTTTGTTTTGACATCCTTCCCTCGCCGGGGTCGGGGTAAAAAAAAAAAAAAAAAAAGCGAAAAAAAAAACGAATGGATGGGAATTAAAGGCTGCTGACGCCGTGCATATTTCACATCAGTCACCTGAAAACGCTTCACAAACAAATGTCCCCCAGAGGGCTTTTTCTCTATTCATCTCTATCAGACGGGTTTTTAGCAGCACTTTGGTTCAGCGGCAGCTGCCAAATCAGCTCGGCGTCCGCTTGCCAACTCACTTTAGAGAATGTAGAGTTTTATCACTGATGGACTGTATAGTGGGGCATCACTAAGGACAAGTCAATGAAAAATGGGCCGCAGCTCAGGGAAAAAAAAGAGCAATTTAGATTTTAGCCACGTCGCTGCAGCCAAAAAAGAGGGAAATAGACGATGATGTTTCTGCTTTTTCCGCTGCTAATGGCTCCGCTGCTCCCGCTTGATGATTGTTTTCCTGGAATGTGAAGTGACATCCCCTTCACAACACGCCACTCAGCCAATCAGTGGAACGCAAACTGAGCATGCAAATTAGCGGATGAGGATCACAAACAAAGCCCACCGACCACAAAAAGGACCAGTGTCGCTCCAACAAGTAGCTGCTAAAACCCGGGTGTTGGGCCAAAAGAAAGACGCAGACTTTCTTTATTCGTATTTTGAAATCAACGTTTCATAGGAATGGCATCTCAATCCATGAAAAAAAAAAAAAAAAGCTCACAGGACCTTTCGGAGCAACAAATGTGGATTTATTAGTCGGGTCGGCCCACAACGTCCGGGCCATTCCTGCAGGTTGCTGTAAAAACACGCCGCTCCGTGACGTTAATCCGTTGTTGTTGTTTACCGGGCGTGAGTGTAAACAGCATTAAAGCCGCGTGAGGAGGCAGACTCCGGGATCCGGGCTGCGGAAGGGCAAACTCAGCTGATTCAATTCATTGTGCTTGATAAGAAGTGACAGAGTGATGAATGAACATGGCCCGCGGGCTTCACCAGCAGAAGATGCAGGGTGATATTTACATCATAAGCATATCTTGATATGCATCGTGTTCCGTGCACACATGAAAGAGCAGGGAGGGAAGTAAACAATACTCCGGCTCATCGTACATGCACGCGTGTGTGTGTGTGTCTCCTCCAATGTCACATCGGAGCTGTGTAAAGTGCACACAAAGCAAGGTTAGTGAGGGAAATAATTATATTATTAATCAGCCGGTTAATTAAAGAATGTGGAGCAGATCAGGCGGGTTATTGTACAGTCGGAGGCCGACCGCCCGGCCCCCGGGACGCTGCTCACAGGGGTTGGCCGCGGTGGCGGCTTCCGATAAAAACAGAGCACGAGTCCGACTGGAACGTGTGCCAGAGCGGCATGAAAAAAAATAAAATGCTCTCTTCCTCCTCCTGATAACACAGACTCAGGCTTCTGTGCACATCGTCTGCTCTGCAACCTACATTGTTACTCCACCAGACCTCTAGCTGGCTTTTCTGTGAGTTTCTTCCACCTTCTTCTTGTTTTCTACATACGGTGGCATCAGAGCGGATAACTTTTCAATGACGGAACCTATTTACTGAAATTACTGGAATGCCGGAACTAGAGAAGACGTCAGAGGGGGTTTGTGTGAACAACCGTTGAAAAGGTCGCGTGCTGGGAGAGGTTGAGCTGAGGGAGTGAAGCAGTCACAGCTGTCGCTGTCTCTATATGATCTGCATCCCATGATGTGAGGTTACAGGCTGCAGAGATTTTATGCCGTGGGCACTACGCTGATTCATCCACAACTATAAATCAGCCAATCAGAGTCCCCCAGTCCCCAAACCTCCAAAACCTCCTCTTAGACTCTCCCCAAGTTCCATTTCAATATTACCTTTTATTATTATTACTACTGCAGAGCCTATAGGAACTATGTGTTCCTAAAGAAAAGTGGAAGTGGAATCATGTTTGGCCAAATGAGACATTGGAATTGACTGTTATATAGTCTTAAAATGGGGGCGACACGGTGGTGCGGTGGGTAGCACTGTTGCCTCACAGCAAGAAGGTCGCAGGTTCAAGACCGCCTTGGGGCCTGGGTCTGGGGCCTTTCTGTGTGGAGTTTGCATGTTCTCCCCGTGTCTGCGTGGGTTTTCACCGGGTACTCCGGTTTCCTCCCACAATACAAAAAACATGCTCAGGTTAATTGGTAAACTCTAAATTGCCCATAGGTGTGAGTGTGAGAGTGAATGGTGTGTGAATGGTGTGTGTGCCCCACGATTGGCTGGCGACCATCTGGGGTGTATCCCTGCCTCTCGCCTTAACGCGCTGGGATAGGCTCCAGCAGACCCCTGCGACCCCGAAAGGGAATAAGCGGGATAGACAATGGATGGATGGATGGATAGTCTTAAAATACAAATTGTACATTGGTCAAGACATGGACATACATTGAGTTAAGGAGAGACATGAAAATACAGTTATGCTACAATTGATGTTGATGTTAGTCTACATTTTTTTTTTTTAATTGTGTTGATGACGAGCAAAACCAGACTTTAATCTCTTACTTCATACTTTATATTGTAACAAACTGGACATGTTACTGTTATGTGTGCTTCTAAATAAACGCTGGGATTTCCTAAGGGTCTGTGAATGCATGAATTGTCACTGTCGTACTCTACATGTCACTAAAGCAGTGGTTCTCAATAGTGGGGCTCAAATAGAGGCTCCGTCAAGGGGGGATGCTTTGACCTTAGGGAACATGCTTTTTTATTTTTTTTTTTTTCATTTTTTTTAAGTCCTAGAGAAAAGTGCAATGGCACCTCCACTACATTAGGGGTGCTCTCATTGTCAGTGTGTGCACAGGGAGCATTTGCTTGGTATTGTAGGTGTAGAGTAAGAACTGTAGACACGAAGTGTAGAGGACCCTCAAGTGAAAAATATTTTAAAAAATATGAGAAGACAGGTGGAGAGAGACGGAGATAAAGAGACAAACAAAAGTCTCCCAAGGCTAAGACGAGTAAATATGACAAACTGATGTAGCGCTTGGTTCACTGTGAAAGACCGGTGTGTTACTGTGTCTAAAATGTTGCATGTTGTACAGTATGAAGACAAAGAAATTAACAACATTAGACCCCAATTACGCTGATAAGGCGATTGTATTTATTTTTCAGTATCATATGGTTTGACACGGAATTTCAGATGCACTTTAAATATTTTCGTTACAGTTAATAAAGCTATTCTTTGTTGTAGGTTGGTCAATATTAATTTCAGATTTGTATTAATTTCTTTCTAATTTTGTATTATCTTATATGTTAATAAGAATACAGTGTTATTCATAGGTCACAATTTTATAGACAAATGATAGTATTTATAGTCAGGCATTTATAGGGGGCACGAGATGTTTTCTTCTTCTTCCATAGGCGGCATGACAAAAAATAATTGAGTAGTACTGACCAAAAGCAACATGAGGAGGAGCCTCGATATGGAGCTTTACACTGTAATATAAGTGCTGCTGTGGGGTAGCTCAGTAGAACTTTTTTTTTTTTGTGAAAATTATTTTTTGTGGCATAGAGGCTTTCATCATGCAGTAGCCAGACAGGAAGTGATAGGACTCAATTCTGCTCCTAAGAAGTAAGTACTCTACCTCTACACCAATGCAGCGCACCTATGGGGTTTTAACGTTTAAGGATAATATTGAGTGATGTTTTGAATATTTTTCCAAAAATCTCTAAAGGAAAAAACACACACCCTCATGTTACATGCAAGCAATGTCTCCTCCCTGCTTTCCTTTGATTCCTAATACACTGGCTGTGACATTGATTAGAGTTCTCAGCAATATGAGCCAGCAATAAGTGCCAGCTATTGGTCAAGTGACACTATGTTGACAGATGTCATGTATATGCATGTTCACCAAATGTGGTTTCAACAGCACAGATTGCTCAGGATATATGATGTATGCCTTTACTGTAAGAACACAGCTTTAAAACACATGTTAAGGTTTCTATGTAAATGTCTAACATCTAAAATAGAGACTAGTTCATCAAATCAAATGTGTAATGAGTGCATGGAAAATTGAATTTGGAGAAAATTACAAATGGCAGAACATCAATGGGCCTGGCCTTTTATGAAAAGATTTAAGTCACCCACAGAATCCAGGAAAAAAATAATTTAGTGAGACTTAAGATTCAATAGTTAAAGGTCACGACGTAAAAGTTGCTTGTTTGCAGTGTTGCAGTTACACCACTTTCAAACATATGACCTCCCCACGCTATTTACCCAAACCCTGTGGAACTATGAGGAGATTCCTGATTATCTACATATGATATTTGCTGCTTAGAGAGGAGCGGAAAACATGAGAAACTGTTTACAGTATTTAAAATGCACTTTGGTTCTATCACGGCTAACAGCTTTGCTTGTGGCTTATCGACCCGAGTCGTCATCTCATCAATCATTTTCCAGATCTGAGATGTTCTTTCATAAGAGCTGAAGGACACAAAGGACGCAACACACTCATTTATCCTGCAGAGAACAAATGCTGCAGGCAGCTACTACACATTCAACTCACAAACTAACTGTATTAATGCATACATAAACTGTACATACGTTTGCTTCAATATATATACTTTATATTTACTTTATTTCTATTTTGTGGAATTTACATCAACCCTACATTTTAAATCAAGTGCACCACATCAAACATTCACTAATCACCCCAAAAGGATTAAAATGGACAACAAATATCAAATTATAATTTGTTGTTACGTAGGCGATGACAGCTGCAGCTACAACAATAGCTGTCTATGGAGGGATATTTGTGTTTTTATTTTGCAGGCGGATATGGTTTAAGAGCAAAACTGTTCAAACTACAATAAAAAAAATAATAAATAAATACAATAAAAAAAATAATAAAATGAGGTAGCAAAAGTATAGTAACAATATGGTTAAAAATGTATTAATTGTTGTTTGCTGCTAACTTTTCTAACACTAACCAAGTGTTTGTATGTTGTCACACTGCAACCACACTGCAAATAGCACTGCAAAACTACAGTGTTTGTCAAAATATGCAAATATAAAACAAAAAAAAAAAAAAATTCTAAGAAAAAAGTGCTATGAACTGTAAACTGCCACTGTTTCCCCTTGGAGACTGAATTGAGAATATTCAAGAGAATCCTGTGCCACTACAAAAGGGAAAAAAAAACCACAGAATCTGTGCTTTATGGCGTGTAGTTTTTCCTGTTCAAACCTCAAATGTGAGCCATTTTTTTTTACTTAACATGCTTTAATGTCCCAAAACGTTAAAAAAAAAAGTAGACGTCGCTGTTAGGGGAGGAAGAAACTGAGACCTAAAACCGGCCTTTGGGACTTTTGTGCCGCCACGGAGGAAGAAGCTCATTAATATTAACAAGGCCCATGTCATCACAGCAGCTCTCAACACATCGAGTGACCGATCTTGTGGACTGGAAGTTACTTTACTCTGCAGGACTGACTGTGGATGAGAAAACACACACACACACACACACACACACATCAGGCCAAACACTGGAGTCTAATGTGACCTGACTTTACTGGCTCCGTGCTAAAAGGGTGAAAATATACATCACTGTGTTGTGACATCATCGTATAACAAACCTGACGTGAAACTAACAGGCTCTGCGAGGAGAAACTGTATCTGGATTCACCCTCACAGATTAAAAAAAAAAAAAAGTAGAAGATTGAGGAATTCATCAAGTGCACATCTACACACGTTAGATCATTTGTATCCTAAAGTGTCCATGCGGTTTTATTTATATGTGTCATCCAAACTAAGCATGAAGCAGCCATACGAAATGAGAATATGGATTATTCTTGTAAGGAAAGAGCCTCTTAAATTTAAAGCTACTGAGTCAGTGGAACCCTGAGGTGTTAGAGGTGTTGGATGTAAATGAGTCATTAGAATTAAGTATTTCTAATCTTTATTGAGCTTCTCCTCTCCTTCTCCACTTCTCCTCCTTTATTAGACACATACATTTGTATTTATATCCACTTGGTAATAATATTTACTCTGAGTTTAGCAAGTATTGTGGTAAAAGGTTATTTATATAGAAGCCCTCTTTCTCGTATAATTTTTCCATTACGTTTTGCTATGTACTTGTTAAAGTTCCATATCTGCACTTTTGCTGGTTTTATTTAAAGTTTAGATCCATTAACCTGATATATTTGCAATGTAAAGTAGACAAACTAAAATGTAGTTTTATACAGAATCTGACCAGTGTGTCTCATCAACATTCATGAGCCTCGCTTCTGATTGGCTGAATTTCATGTTTGTGTAAAAAAAAAAAAAAAGTCGAGAGGACAATAATGGAAGTGTTTGGGAATGACAGGAGAATGTGGCAATTTTTTAATGAAGTGATGACACTCAACATGTTTAATGGACTGAAGATCCTGGGACTTTTAATTGGTGACATATGTATTGCATTTATTGATATGCACAGCACTGATATTAAAATATTATTAATATGTAACTTGTGAAATTAAGGCTAAATTACTATGAAACAATATAGTCTAAAGCCTTTTTCGATCACCAGTAGAAATTGATTCAAGAATCATGTTCAGAGCCTCTTTTGCACCATAGATTCTTGTTTATTGAAACAATCAGTTGATAAATTGCTAAAGTCAGGGAATTTTATACTGACTTGTCCTATAGAGCAGTCTGCTGTCTGCTGAAATTTATAATTAATCAGTGCACCAGCATCTTCAAGTTAAAAAAAAAAAAACATGAAATGAAAAGTGTGAAATATGAGACTTTTAAGTGTATTTCTTTATATTCCTTATCATCTTTTCATTTTCTTCTTTATACTGCTCAAAATAAACATTGACTCTTATTCTTAAACTTCTAGAAGATTGAAAACCTAGTATCTGAACAACAACAAATAATATTCTTTATTATCATCTGCCAGAAGAACCAGCTTCACATCCAAAACCTAAAGGAAATGAATCACGTTTGTGGTTGTCTTTAAATACTCAGACTGGAGACGTCTCGGCTCCTTCTCCACAAATATCAAACCTCAGCCTGACACCTAATATTTGACAATGACCTGACATTTAAAAAGTCGATTAATCATGTTTCTATCAACCCAGGAGCATCTTAAAGAAACAGGTCTTCTCTTTCTCTCTCTCTCTCTGGACCTGATCCTGAAAGGTCAGACGTGCTTTTAAAAATCATCTCGGTGGGATTAATGTATTTCACTGTACTCTGGGTTAATCTTATCTCACACACCTGCTCAGCCTTTAACAAATAGGAGAAGACAAGTTCACACACCGGCTGCCGGTGAAGTTTTAGAAATGATTTGAAGATTTTTACTGATCACCTTTAAACCCCATGGTTACTCTGCTGAAACAGAGCTCCTCTATCTACCCACAAGCCGTCTGGATTTTCTGAAATCATGTCTCCAGTCTGGAGGTGAACGTGCTTTTACATTCTGGTATAAAACATAAAAGCACCATACCTCCTGCTGTGATATGTGCTTTAACAGATGAGAGAGAAGCACACATGTGCTTCAACCATGACATCTAAACTAATAACTTTTTTGAGAGTCAATGATTTGTTTGTTTATTAAAGACTAAATAAACCAGAAAATAATAAGATTTGATAAGCTGGAGTTGAAAATAAAATGATTCAAATCAATTGGTCGATTAATAAAATAGTTGGTAATTAATGTAATAGTTGAAAACTAATCAATGAATCTCTGCAGCTCTACTACACTCAGATGACTTTTGCTTCCTAAAACCACATATATCTTGTCAGTGACATCACAACTTCACATAAAACCAGGGGAAGTGGAACATATGGGAGCTTTAAGTGTCCGACTTTATTTTCCGAGTTATAGTTCTGAAATATTGGAAAGCTGCCATGGAAGCCTGAAAAAAGGAATCGGTGAAGGGAGCAGAGGCTTTGCAGAGAAAGTTTGAGAACCTCCGTAGGACACAGTTCAGCCAGAAGTTCTCGGGCCGGGGCCTAATGCGAACGAATCCATGAATAAATAAGGAGCCGCCTCGCAAAAAAAAGAAGTTGTTCTCTCTGAATAATCTCCGTGCACGCCGTGTGATGGGAATACTGCTGCTGGAGGCGTTGCACTGCAGATGTGACTGGAGGTAACCTACCAAAGAGCTGCCGCAGGTTTTCTGGCCGGAACATTAGCAGGGGGTCATAAAGTGCATTCACCGTGAAGAAATTATGAATTAAACACTGCAGGAACAGTAGCCAGAGTTACACAAGTCCGAGGACGAGAGCTCTAATTTTATCAACCGCGCGGCCTTTATGTTCTTTAAAATATGTCGGAATCATCCACTGCATAATGATATCCTGCGTTTTGCAGCAGCCAGCGGAGCCCGTTCGGGGCCTATCGATGGGGCCATAACTGCATATAGCAATTAGCCGTAAGTGGTCAGTACTTGGCAAGCGCAGACTTCTGTAGAGCATGATTTTCTTAATTTGTTCTATACTTATTATACCCAGAGGGGAGCGGGAGGGAGGGGCGTTATTAACTCACAAACATAAGCACATGAACAGTTGTTTCCGTTTCAGTCCATCATTTATATGCCTGTTAATTGGGATGTCGACTTTTAGAGAAACAAACAAACAAGTAAGGGCGGCGAGTGTTTTTCAAATCAGCCTCTCTCTATAAAAAAAAAAAAAAAAAGCTGACGTGGACGTCAAAGCATTCAATAATGCATATTACACACCCGGGATTTCAAATTTTTCTGTAGTGAGATGTGTCAGTACGTCAATAATGATGTATGTGGAGTAAACAGCGTGGTTAAAGAGGACAGAATGAGACACAAAGACAGAAGATAGGACGTTAATAACGTCCTTTATCATTCCTTCAGAAAGGAGAGAAAGCTATTACAAAACTTTTTTTTTTTTTTTTTTTACATTTATTATTAAGGGTGTAACAGTTCACGAAATCCATGGTTCAGTACTTTTTTTTCTGTACAGCAGACAAAAAAATGTTTTAAAATGACATTTTGTTCTTTTTTAGGAATAATGCTCCCGTGATAATATCTGTAAACAACAAACACACTAAAGGTCACTATACCTGTGCCACGTTTAACTGCTGTTGATTTGCTTAATTTTGTTCCTCTACCGTGGGTCAGTAGACAGAAGTTTGTGCATACAATTTATTTTTTTTTAAACTTTGGAACTGGGTTGATTCGTGCCTTTCGTGTCTGACTCATATTGTACTTATGTATTTCGCCCTATAGAATCAGCCTTTACTGCAGGTGCTATATTATTGAAAACTTCCATTCCACCACCTAATATGCAGAAAGTGCACTGAACCCAACATCCTGTATATAAATACAAGCACATGCACCATCACAGTCCTATTTATATACATATACAGTGTCAGTTTGAGACATGTTCCGCTGCTTCTGTGAACCAAATACTTGGTTGAACCTGACTGAAGCGCTGAATCGCACAAAGAGATTCAAGAATTGCAAGACATTTTTCACCTCAGGGCCAAATTATCACTTTTCAGGGATCTGGAAAAAAAACACATGTGAACCTATGACTCCATTAGCTGAGATCGCTTTGCTCATTTTGATATAAAACACAAGCGCGTTGTGTTACACAAGGACCCGGAAAGGTGAATTTTTACTAAACACACCAAAAAAAGCTGAGAGAAACAGCCCTCAAGATTAAATTGTCAGGTTCATTCAAACACCACAGACTGTTTACAGCTATTCATTAGTGAGTGAGCTAATCAGGACCACTGTGAATATATTTATCCACAGAAACTTCAATTTGTTGTCAGGAGACGACTTGAAACGAATGAAGAGATGATTCTTGAGCTTGAGCTTGAACACGTGCGTAAGTGTGTGGAAGTGTGTGTGTGTGTGTGTGTGTGTGTGTGTGGTTCCTACCTTAATGGCGGTGGAGGCGATCTGGATGTGGTGCAGCTTGTGCAGCGTGCTCTCCCGGTCGATGAAGTAGGAGGCGGCGAGCTGGTGCAGGGCCTCCAGCGTCACGGCCGTGCCGTTGGATTCGCTCGCCTCAGACGGACGACTCAACTTCCGCTTGTCCACGAAGATCATCAACGACTCCTCCCCTGAACACACACACACACACACACACACACACACAGCACGTTAAATCTTGCTCTTACCTGACTATCAGTGACTGCACAAATGTACAATTTAGAGTCTTTCTTTGTCTTGTGCTTCCTGTTCCACTATCTTTATCTGCAACTTTGGTTCCTTCAGATGCAGATTTGACTCAGTGCTGAGTCTTTGTCATCTTACAAACAGCAGAGTCCCGTCAGCTCCCATCTCACATGTCTATGATTGTTAACATCTACAACAAATACAGATTTACCCTCAAAACTTCTCACATGGTTTCATTTCAATAACTGCTCGAATGATACAGTATTTTACCAAAAATCAAAGATTAGACAAAAATAGTGAAACAGATTAGTGAATCAGAACATCAATAACTATATATACAAAGCAGTTAAAGCAGCTCAAACTCCAGCAGCTACAACAGAAAAATGCTGCATATTAATAATCTGATGATGTTAAAGAGAAAAATATATCAGTTACAGACCAAAACAACACGTTGCTGCTATGCCTCACATTGACTTATAATACTGCAATACTTCACCACATTGGCTCATAATACCTATGTAACTGCAGTACGTATTAGTACTTAATATATATTGCTTTCAATACCTGTGCTATGTACTTTACTGAAGATGGATTTGTATTTGTGTGTGTAGTGAAGTTAATATTTCATACAGTTCAATACTACAGACTGCAGTTATAGATATATTTTGTTTAAAATGTAAAAAAAGAAAACCTCATTCCACAGTATGAACATAAAATAAAGCTTTATTGAAGTAATCCTGAAGTAGCCGATGAACTTCGCAGCTCCTGCTAATTGCCTTTATTGGCGATAAAAGTGCTGTGACGCAGCACAAATGGAGCAGCAGCACGGCCGAAGCTCTCAGGGAGCGCCGTATCGACACGGGGAGACTGATGGACGAATCCTTTCTAACAGCATTAGCTTTTATGGAGAATGCAGTTTTAATTTGGATAGATACCAGAGCAAACATGGAGCGCATTACCGTTGGGTCACAGATAAATGTTAATACTTGTCTCCGCGGAAACGCGCAACATGCTCCATCTTCAGAAGTCATGGCGCTGTCGATGTGGGGAAATCTTTTCAGCAACCGCAGGAAATAACCTGATGGATTGTTTCAAGTGTTCGGTCAACACTGCAGAAAAAATCTCATCAGGAAAAAGTGTCTTGTTTTTGGTACAATTAGTCTATTACTGAGTAGAATTATCCTCAATTATCTTATTCCATTGGGAGATCATTTATAGGTTTTTTTTTTTTACTTGTACATATTCAAAAATATGAAAGAGAAGGTCAAAGATATCAGATCACAATTCAATAATATAAGTTAAATATATAAAATAAATAAAAATGCTGCTACACAGCACTAATATAGAAAGAAAAATGAAGAGAAATACACAGAAATTGAATAAATAGCCATGTAATGTTCAATCTTAAATTGACCAAAAGCAAGATAATTGAAATGATCCATTAATGGAATGAAATAAATCGGGATAATGATAGTCAATATTGGATTAATTGAAGCAAAAAACAACATATTTCTTATACTTGTTAAGATTGTTTTCTTTTTATTTACAGTGCGAGTTTTGAAACTCGAACGGAATCACTTTAAGATACTTCAAGATACATTTTTGCGTTAAACACATCAGGTTTTTGCTTCTTCAGACAACTTATATCCAACATTATTAAAGCAGTTTAGTCATCAAATTTTTCCTTAATATGTTTGTTATACTTTAATTTTAAGTTGGATTAAAGCAAAGAATCAACGTCTTGATATTGGTATTGATATAGTCATTGGTATGACTATAAACAATTGTGTTTTATCTAATTAAACTTTATTTGAAAAACCTATTTAACTCGTGTGTTACCAGTTAAAGCAATTTAATTAACCCAAAAGAACCTTGGCTCATTTCTATTTAAAGGAAAACTATGGAGGAGATAGGAGAACGGATATTTCTGAAATGACTTTAAACTATTGACCCTAATGTCACTGATCTGTAGTGTGACATTTATGGTAAATTTATTCCTCATTTGAAAATAAATCAGCTTGACATTCATTCCGCTCAGTGACTCTGGCAACAATTAATTTTTATAACGTTCTGTACAGCGAAAGGCATCTTACAGATAATTCATGATGTCTGTGATAAATCAACCTCCAGGTGGACGAAACTAAAATATAGTTTGTTTTATGAGAGATTTTATGAACATTTTTTAAGTGACTTTACTTTTATGCTTACATTTGTTTACATTGTACACAATGGCTGTTTGTATTATACTAATATTCAATACAATTAAATTAGCTAATTTTATTGAGCAGCTCTAATTTGTCTTGATGATGACATGTTTTTTTTATTTATTTGTTTACTAATTAACATAAACTTTTTCAGTCATGACAATTGGACAAGAACATAAAAACATATAATACATAGAGAAAGAAATTGTGATATTCTGATTCACATTTACAAAGTTAATACAGTTAGAAACTGATGATCAGTAAACATAGAATGTTTAGATTTTAGTCCAACTCTTTCCAAGAATATTTTTTCCAAATAGTATAAATATATAATAATTTACCTAACATCATGACTGGATGGACAGTTCTGATTCAATACCCCAAATAAAAAAATGTTTTAGGTGGAAATCAGCCCAACAAACACAAAATTACAAAAAACTTTTAAATCGTTAAATAGGTTGAACCCTACCTTTTTCCAAACAAACAACCCGCCTTTGGAAATTAGCTTCTGTCACATGATGACGACAGGATGCTCAGTACGCTTCAGTGCAGGTTTAACTGACTAAGCTACAGACACATCAGGGGAATTATCGCTGATGCACTTTGGTTTACTGACATATTTTTAACCACATGAATTATCCTGAGGCAGAAAAAATCTCTAGAATTTAATGATTCATTTATGCAGCCCAACCAGTTGATCACAGAAGGGAGTTGTGTCAACGTATATTTTCTTTATTTTTATTTTTTTCTCAATTAAGCACAGATTTTTTAATTCCCATGCTGTAATAGATTTAGATATTAATCTTTTCAGTCTCATTAGTGTACACATCCACTTGCCACTGATGGCGGTGGCTGTCACCAGCTCAATGGGAGCAAATCTTGGGTTAAAGTGTACGTCAGGGGTTGTGAATCGTAATGTCTGTTACGAGACTGAGGAATCCATTCGCTTTAAAAGACAGCGGTACTGTAATGCCGAGTTTCCCGTGTGCTCAAACGTTCTTATTTAAACAGCGTTTACGGAGACTTTAGGAACACTGAGCTTCAGGAGTCCAGTAAACGGCGTGAATGTGGGCGACCTGATCGCTGAGGGGTTACGCTATGTAACATATGGGCAAATACGGCCTGAGCAGCAAGTCCCCAGTACAGACTATGACTGAACATAATTCCCACCTTCACTACTGACTAAAACAAAAAAAGCAGCATAAATGTGATGCAACGTTCCAAATGGAGGCAGAGTCACAGCTTTTTTACGCTTGGCGACGCATCTGAGATGAAACGCCCCTCAGTGTAAGAAGTTGCACAGGACATCCCAGCAGTTAGTTTTTTGTATGTTTACTAGAGTCCATTGGAGAAAATCCTTTAAATAGGGCTTAACATCCAAAAACCTTCACTCACACTTTAACTACCTTCTCCCCTGCTGAGGTGGGTCAATAAAAACAGGGAAAAACACACACATGGCGTCCTCTTTATTTACCTCCCAGTGTAGCAGAGAGCAGGAAGTGGGTCCCGTATTTCCTGATGATGTTGTCAGTGATGGCGCCGAGGCCGGGCCTCCTGCCCAGCTGCCTAATGGTCTGGAGGAACTCGGGATCCAGCGGCAGGGAAAAGCCATTGTTCTCCTGCCTCTCCAGGGCCAGGCTGTTCACCTTCCAGCGGCCGAATTCCCTGCAATGTCACAAAACACACACACACACACAGGCAAGCTCTCAGAAAAAAAGACTAAATAGCGGCAGCAGCGGCGACAACAACACATGGCAGAAAAAGGAGCAAGCAGAATCCTTTCCATCATTGTCAGAAAGCACGGGGATCTGTTGCTGTTTTGAGACGTTTCCATTAGAGACAACAATGAAAAGGAGTAAATCCAGCCACCGGCGCCGGGCAGTTGTTTTTCGGGGGGAAAATGGAGCCTATTGTTGTGATTTTAAAGTGGACAGGCGGCAGTTTGCCCCTCAGCAGGAGGCTCTCATTCAGATCTGTTCCTTCCAGGCATTAAAAGGAAAAAAAAACGACGTCTGCTCCACCTCTGAGTGAATCTCTGTGCCACTCGTTAAAGATGTATGCTCTCACGCTGCTTCTTTGAATTGCTTGTCACCATAGTGGGGGGAAAGAAAAAAATGCAAGTGTTTCGCCCGCCGATTTTAATAATAACGCAATCTCTTCTCATCTGAAATCACTTTTTTTTTTTTTCTGAGGTGCCGCTGAAGCTGGGCCGGGCTGTAATCATGGACGGAGTCTTGCTGCTTTCGGAAGGGGGGCAGAAAGGCTTCATCTGACATCGTTTGATATGCAGCCTGGCCTTGGAGCACGCCAGCTGCCTTTATCTAACAAGAGCAGACTTAGTGCTGCTGCTGCTGCTGCTTGATGCATAGATTAGTTCTATTCAAAATCTACAGCTGGTAATAACTGGTTGGTTCCACACCGACCTGCACCACACAGAGTGGAGGCTTTTTTCAAGTCCAATTAAGTCAACTCTCAATTCATTTTTTTCTTTCTCAATTCATTCTGTGGAATCTTAGGCTATTTTGTCCTTTCCTGCATGTTCAATTTGGCCTTTATATTCCATAGGGCTGCAAATGACAGCTATTTGTATAGTGAAGAAAACTATAAACTATTGAATGAATTCAACTTAATTTTTAGTCTTGACTACATTGATTGATTTACTATTATAGAAGACAGAATGCATTACATACACATTTAAAATTGATTATATAAAAAACATAAATAATATCAATGAAGCTTTTCATCATTCTTATCTAATTCCTTTCTAGTTTCTGTACACAACTCTAGATATGTCAGATAGAGCTGTAATGATGATCCAATTAATTGATTACTTGCCAACTCTTTCATAAATTGGCAATTATTGTGATAATTGATTAATGGATGTGAGTCATGTTGAAAAAGAAAATGTCTAAATTCTCTGGTTCCAGTTTCTCAAATCTAAATATTTTCTGCTTTCTCATCTGGTTCTGGTCTGGACACAAAAAGACATTTTAGGTTGAATCTTAAGTTTTGCAGCAAAGCAAAACACTAATCAATAAATCATTTCAATAATTGATGGACTGACCATCAGAATAATGGTTAGTTGCAGCCCTGCAGCAGCCCCTCCCCTTCCATGAGAAGTTCGGCCTGTAGATCTGAATCAGCAGATTCCCATATCAAAACGAGGGAGACTCTTTTTATGTCTTTTCCAGAACAGTTAACGTATTCACACATAAAACACAGTTTTATGTGAAATTTAAACCAGCATATCTCCCTCTTTACTTCAACATCAACATCAAAGAGAATACGAGAATGTCGTTTCAGGTCAGAACGTTCCACTCTACTATGTATCATGTAAAAATATCTTCACCAAAATATGAATGAATGAATACATGAAGATCTACTACCTCCTATATAATTTTTAACAATTTACCACGTTTATTGACAACCAAATATCCAACAACCCTGTACATTTGTGCTCAGCTCATTTTGTTATTAGGACTCCTATTTAAAATACACTAAAAATAAAAATAACCAACCAGTTTACCCTAATGCATGTAAGGATGTTTTTTTTTTTTTTTTTAATTTTGTTTATTTTGAAAATAAAACCACAGCAACATGCAAACTAATAAAATTAACCGGATTCTTTTCAAATAATCTCTTAATCAACACAGGCAGGAATTAGCAGGATGTAAACACACAGCTGTGATGACCTCCAGCGTTTAGAGCAACACCTGAGGAATAGAATCCTAATGAGTTTGCACTTGATTGCAGCTATTTTGAATAGAATAAACAACGTAGATAATCAGTTTCCTGCTGTGTTGTCGGTGGAATTACGTTGCTCTGAACCCTGAACGGAACATTAACCCTGTTTTATTTTCCTGTTTTTTTTGGGCTGTAACGGAAAAAATCATGTCCAGTTGAAAGCCGTTTCTGTCTCTGTCTTCCTCGTTTCATTTATTTATTTATTTTTTCCTACAACTTCTTCAGCATTTGGCTCCTGAACACATGGTCAGTGGCTGACCCTTACTTGCATCGTCCCCTCTCCGTCCTCCCATGTCATCCGTCTCTGTCCGACTCGGACCTGTGATCTGACAGATTAGGCTACTGTAATGCTATTGTACCCCGAACACTAATGTACTCAGGCGGACGTGTTTGGCAAACCAAACCCATAAATCCAGCAGACATGGAGCAACATTTGCATTCACTTGAAGCCGCGCTTCTGTCCACCTGATAAATGAAACTCCAATACTCACTTTACATTCGCGCTCTATGGTTTTGCTCTCTGCCAACAAAACAAAATAAATATTTGGCTCTTTAGCAGCTGGATAGTTATTCCATTTGTTCCACTCTCCTCACCAGCCCGGTGTATCTTAGTCCATCTGCACTTTGGTGCTAACCAGGTAGAGAAGCAGGGGGTTATCGCTGTGTGCTCGCTGCCTCCTGAACTGTATAACACAACCAATCAAAACCGAAAGAAAGAGCTGGAAGAGGCTGGAAACCTAAACTGTGTTGCTGCTGCTGTGTTTGTTTTATAGCATGAAACAGAAGTGCTGTTTCTGCAAACTGTTTTCTCCCTAATATAAACTGTGCACAAAAAAAACATTCACCATTAAATCTTTCTCTCTCCTAACATATATGCATCCAAAATCCCCCCGTTCCCTGCCATCAGCCTGCAGACATGCACCCCCCCACCCCCCATGCGAGGCCACGTGCCCACATGCATTCACGCCCTGCAGCTGCAGGCCCCCCAAAACAAAGCTGCTCTTGCATCAGCATCGTTTCCATCGCCCAGAATATCACAGAGGCCCCAACGGGTGCAGGCAGGCCTGCCGCCAATCAATTTCCCCAACCAATCGCGGTTAAACACAACCCCACCCCTATCTCCGCAGCCCCTCTTTTGGAGAAAAATAGAAAAACAGAAACCGGCTCATTACGGCCTCTTTCATTTCTGTGTTCTACTGTAACGGGCGGCCATAAGCGTTTCTCTCGGTGCACACGCGCCCGGCTGCGAGGAGGCGGAGAGAGAGAGAGAAGGAGAGCTTAACGGTGATTGACGTGCTGTCTCACCGCTCTGCTCGCTGACAGACATTTATGAATGGTGCCACAGACAAACACACACACACCAACACAGACAGATCAACACCTATTCCACACAAACACAAAGGATCTGCCTGGAAGACAGCAACCCGAGGGAAATGCTGACAGTTTATGTTTCTGCAGATACGGAGCATGTCAACATTTCTTTTCTTTTTTTTTCCTTTTGGGATACGTGCATATTTTCACAAAAACCCTGTTGTTTAGTGGAACTCTGTGGTTAAGGCGTGGTTGGTTTTATGCACAATGGCACCTGGTTAGGGTTAGAAAAAGATTGTGTTTGGGGTAAAACGGTCGATGTGCGACGTGACAGACAGGTGCCAGTTAAATGTAGTCTTGTAGAGTTGTGGAGAAAGGCAACTGGATTTCTTAGTTTGATTTGAAGACGATTCACCGCTCATCCAGGAGTTTTTTTTTTTTTTTTTTTCTAGTTCTGGGATTAGTGCCAGGAAGCTCGGGAATTTAAAAGCTCAGAATGTGAAACCAAATTATCATGACCACACCCTCGAAACCAGGGAAAGGGTCGTGTGAATGGGTGTCACAAGCTCCCAGGAGTAGCTGAGTATTTTGTGCTTCCAGGTGTGGATGAGTTTTCAGCCACACCTGGGGATGAAGCTTTCCTGGGGAGAGCTCCCAACACAGCATTGCAGATAGATTATTTTACCTTAGTGAAACCAAACAATCCCTCCGCCAACACATGGCTCAACACAGAAGAGCCACCTTAGCCACCAGGATAAAGGTCACTCTTTTGGGAACTCCAATGTCCTGGTTTTAGACAAAAGACAGATGGTTTGATAAGGAGGTGAAAGAGGCCATATACGCTAATTTCCAAAGAAATATGCACTCACCAATCCAAATCCAGCCATTCAGAGCACAAGCAAGGTCCATAAAGACCTGGATGACAGAGACTGGTGTGGAGGAACTTGTCTTGACCTCTACCCCATAGATAGAACACCTTTGATGAATTAGAACAGATACTGAGAGCCAGACCTTCTCCTCCAACATCACTGTGTGACCTCACAAATGTTCTTCTGGAAGAAAGGTCAGAAATTCCCATGAACACACTCCTAAACCTAGTGGACAGCCTTCCCAGACAAGTTGAAGCTGCTATAGCTGCAAAGGGTAGACTCACATCATTTTAAACCACATAGACTAAGAATGAGATGTCACCTAAAACCATGCAAGTCAAAGCACTTTTGGAAATATAGTGTATGTGCACTTAGCAGAACCTTCATGAAACAGAGTTGGTATGGTCATAACCTGTCCATAATGTAAAATTGTTTTATCTGAAGCTCTCACCAGGAAATTTAAAAATCATTCAGGAGACACCTAGCCACTCCAGGGGGTTATATGATACTATTCGCATGAACACTAGTCAGTTTTGAAGGAGTGGTCACGTTAACTTGGGTTCATGCTCTGAGCTCTAAATTCCTACATTTCCCCGTCACGTCTTGAACCAAACTAAGAAGTTCAGTTACTTTTTTATCTACAACTCTACGAGAAGATGACATGTCACCAATGGTGTTGAACATCCACCCAACCCTCCTCCTCCTGCTGGGACAAGAGGAACTGAAGAGGAATGTCAACTCAACCACGTCACCATGCCTGAAGCTTACAGAAACAAACCCTCGATATTTCCCTCTGGACGGGACTGAGCTTTATCACACAGGCACAGGAAGGCTCTTCTGATACACTGAGACAGAGGGTCTATAACGCTTGTTGGAGAGATGCAGAGTGACTGCTGTAGCCTATCACACACCCACAGACGGAGGCTTTATTTCCTGCAGCAGGGGGGCTCACTGCACATCTACCTGTCAGCTCTCCCTCTGAGCCCGGCTCCTGGCGAACTCGGCGGGCGGCGAGGAACCTTTGGGAGCCACAGGGGTCACCAGCAGAGCAGGGAAGTCGCACCCCGCCGCGCGTCCATCACGGCCCGGGTGCCTTTCAGATCCATCAAGGTGTCCGTGCGCCCGAGGCTGCAGCTCGCCGCCCAGCATAACAAACCTGGGGGGGCGAATAACCTGCTGAGGCAGGTGAGACACGCCACCGAGCATAGCAGGTATGAGAGAGCTGCTAATGCATTTCTCTCTGGGGGGAAAAGGGAATTATTGAGAAGAGATTACATCTCTTTACAGCGCATGACTCCGCATACAGAATGGTGCCTTTAAAAAACAAAAAGACAGCACTCCGGGGTTAGGAAGAAAAAAAAAAAAAAAAAAAATGAAAATTTGGAATGTGCAATTTGGCGAAAGCAAGGGAGGAAAAATGAAATGAGCCTGAACGTTGGAGAAGAAAAAAAATAGATCCGTATCGTGTGTGTGATGAAAAGCTTGTTTCGTCATGAAAACTGTAATGTTGAGTAAACCCACAGGGAGACAGATGATGCTGCTGCTGGTGCTGGTGCGGTTGCTGTATGATAAGTTAGTTCTAACCCAGACTCTGTTTCCTGCAGCTCCAGACTCATAAAAAAACAAATATATATATAAAACATCCTTTCAAAAAGTCACTAAAAGAAGAACTGACGAAACTAACAGCTGTTATCGTGTTGTGTGTTGCTTTTTGCTTTTGTTTCCATTAATGTTTATTGTTATTGCTGTTTGATGTGTAGAGTGAATTATTTGTTTTCTGATCTTTGTATTTGGTTTAAAATGTATTTACTGACGGCTCCGTGTGATTGTTTGTCTTTTATTGTTGTTTTTTTGTGTGAAGGGAAGAACAAAATATGTGTCCACATAAAGACTAATGAACAAATAGATAAGAACAAAGAGTAAAAAATACGAAGTATAAATGTATTCAAATATATATAAACATATATAATATGGTAGAAATGTAGCTGTTAATGTTTTTCACTGCAGGAAAATGTATGTGTTCTATAGATGCTCTCTAATGTTTCAGTCTGTATCTAGGAACTGAGCCATTAGGACTTTTCTGAAGTTGTGATGTCACAAATAGCCAATTAGAGGAGATGCTTATGAATATTAAAGAGGCAGACACAGAAGGATATATATATATATATATATATATATATATATATATATATATCCATCCATCCATTTTCTATACCCGCTTATTCCTCTTCAGGGTCGCAGGGGTCTGCTGGAGCCTATCCCAGCGCATTATGGCGAGAGGCAGGGATACACCCCAGATGGTCGCCAGCCAATCGTGGGGCACACACACCATTCACTCACACACTCACACCTACGGGCAATTTAGAGTTGCCAATTAACCTGAGCATTTTTTGTATTGTGGGAGGAAGCCGGAGTACCCGGTGAAAACCCACGCAGACACGGGGAGAACATGCAAACTCCACACAGAAAGGTCCCAGACCCAGGCCCAAGGAGGTCTTGAACCTGCGACCTTCTTGCTGTGAGGCATCAGCGCTACCCACTGCTCCACCATGCCGCCCCTATATATATATATATATATATATATATATATATATATATATATATATATATATATCCTTTAATAATAAAGGTAGTGTATTTCTGTTTAGTATGTCTTTACTATCAATTAAAATAAAATAAAATAATACAAATTATGTGATTTTTGTTGTATTTACAGTATTATGTGATTAACTGTACACTATCCACTACAATTATTTAACCAATATTTTACATTAATAATAATTGTATTATAATACAGTAACTCTGACTACTGTAATGTATTGTAATATATACAGCCATCTACTGTAGTAATAGTTAACAGTAATGTTACTGTGTCTCACACAGTGAATAACTGCATATTTCTCAGCTATGTTTTACAGTGTAGAGAAGCTGGAGCTGTTCAACTACACTGAGATTTTTTGTTTTTTAAACCACAAATACTCTGTTTGTGACATCAGAACTTCCCATGAAATCCTAACAACCATAAGAAAAAGGTGGATGAGGTACTCAGGTACTTCAGTAAATGTATAAATACTATCATCTCCAATTTCTCAATAACAAGTGAAATGAAATAATTCACTGAAGGTTCACTGTGTAATGTTGAATCCTTCTCAGTAGAAACGGCTGCAGTCCGCAGAGATTATTAGTGATGTGTTTTACAACTCATAATTCTCCTAACAACAGAAAATACCTCCACACGTTTTTAACTGTGTTACAGCTAAAATGCGACATGTCACTTTACTGCTTGATGATTGCTTGAGGTTCAGACATAAAATACTTTGTTAGTGTGTTAAGTGTGTTAGAAAAATGAGCCTAATTGATGCTCTACCCAAACTCCTGTCACATGAAATTTGAAAAATAACCTTGCATGCAGGCAGACATTTTTCCCCCAAATAGATTTACTTTGTACTTGTTTAAAAAAATATAACTAATGGTTGGAATCAGTCTCTGCCTGCACGTTAATGAGTGTGTGATGAATAAGCCTCACGGTGGTTGCTCCTGTCGCCACCAACTCAATCATGCTAATGTTAATGCAGCCGGCTATGCGTTCTCTTTTCAACCCATCATAAGACCATTTATGTCACACAGAAAGAGAGAAAAATGGAAATGTCCGATGCACTCTACTCATCTTCACAGGTGTTCTGCATATTTGCATTTATACACCGCTTCCAACAGTGAGCTGATGATGAAAGTGATTTTCACCACGTCCTTGTTCTGTTTTTGCGCAGACAAAGAAAACTCTGATTCTTACTATGACATACAAACACAATGCACAATGTTTACACACCGGAGATGTCATTTTTTCTTCGTTATTGTCAGAATTTAGAGAGCTTACAGTGATTATTCAATTAATTTATTAGTTGTATTTTGACTCACTCCTGCAATGTTTTAGTATTTATAACACATCGGTATATTCAAACATCCTGCTCTGGTATTAATATATAATATTGAATATATATATATATATATATATATATATATATATATGAATATATTGATCTTTTATATCTCTTTTGGAAAATGTATGTTAAATTTACTTTCTTCCTGCATATATATATATATATATATATATATATATATATATATATATATATATATATATATATATATATATATATATATGCAGGTTCTGTAAACAAGTGTCATCATATTTCATACGCTTCAGCAGATAACGTTGAGCTAACAAATATTTATCAGATACTCTCAGCAAACAACTTCCAACAGACAATTTCAGCAGCTTAATACAGCTTTATGTATATCTTATATTATCTTATTTCATTAGCAGGTATGTTTTTTTCCCTATATCAAGCCGTCTTTTATGATTTTTGTCAACTTTTGATCTTGTTTACTTTTCATCATATGCAAAAAAGTAATATGATATAAGAAGACAAACCATATAATCATTAATCTTTAATTGATCAAAATCAAGAAAAAAAATAGATAGATACATATCTGCCAATTGAATAAAATAAATTGGGGTCATTCTACTCAATATTGGTCTGATTGTATAAAAAACAAAAAAAAAATATATATATATATATATTTCCATTTGTTCAGTTTTTTTTGAGTATTACAAAGACAAAAATAATTTGAATAAATAAAGCTGTAAGAAAATGCAGTCTACAGCTACCTTTAGTTTACTTCCCTCCGGTACATATGTGTTTATCATCAATAAGGCCGGAGCCTGAACACACTGTTGTGTGTTTTGTAGCTGGGTTACCCCAGATACCAAAATAACCCACTGTGCAAAACAGTTGGTTGATGTAAACTCAAAGTTATTTCAAGGAGCTCCCCAAAGAGAATTGTTCAAAATGGGAGAAAAGTCCTTCATGCTTCATTCTGCAAGATAAACCAAATTACATTTATTTGGAAGACCTTGCTAAGGAAAAGCCACTCCACTCTTTTCAATGTTACTCATTTTTTTCTATGCTGCAGTTTCTTTTTTTTTTGTTTAATCTGATGTGACATTGATCCTCCTCAGTATGCAAGCACCATTAGCAGCAGAGAAATGATTTTTCCGACATTAAGAATTACAGACAAAGAGGCTTTTTTCAGTCGTGCGGCATCAAAGGAAAGTCTACACATGCCAGATGCATAGCGGCCATTTTTCCTGAAAGGCACCTTCACACAATGGCACGTGTCAACTTTATTAACCGAGCTGCTGATGAGCTGGACTGAACAGGAGGAGACGGAGACTCAGAGAATAGAGAGAGAGACAGAGACGGAGACTCGTGTCTTTCAGTCACTCACCAACCGCAGAGACCAACGGGGACAGAGAGAGAGATGGAGATGGAAGGAGGAGAGGCCTAATGACGAAGCTAATAGCCGCTGGTCATGAACGCTTCAGAAAATTACCACCAACTGTTTTCCTAACAACATCAAACAAACATCAGACCATTAATTTGTGAAAATCCCATTAAACCTGCTGAGAGGTCCTATAAACAAGACGCCACACTGTGTCCTGTGACACTGCTCCTTCATGCCTTTGATGCTACTGAGAGCTGTTCTCGAGTGCACGTTTCAAGTGTGAGTGCGGGACGATTGTGACCTCCGCCACGGTCGTTCGTAACGTCCTGTACAGGCCTGAGGGGTTCAAGGCATTTGGTCATATGAAAACTGACACACTTCTGATTAACCAAGTGAACTCTCAGACCTCAACAACAGCGCCGTCACACCATAAGACGAAGACGCCAAAGGGGACGCTTTGTGGAGCACAGTCCATAGCAACGCCAGAAACCTGGCTTTCAGTTTTCGCACACCTGGAACACACACCTTGGACAGCACCACAGAGTGAATGTGCCTCGTGAAACTGAAGGTTTGAAGCAAAAACAAAATGCACATTTCTCGGTAAAAATTGTTGTAAACAACACATTTTAAAGTCATTTCATGTTTTCCATTGATAGCAGGAAAGTCTGCATCATGCATGAGGTCCTTGTGCTGTTTAGGTTTGGGATCATGCTACATGCTAGACACTTATGACTGTTTTGATAATCCGTTAATCCATTGATTATAAGAACGATCAATGGATTAGTTGTTTTAGTTGTTTATTTGGTTTAGTGCATAGAATGGTATAAAATGTTGCTGACTGTTTCCCAAAGATGATGAATCAGCCCAAAATATATTTTTTTATTGTCCAGACCAAAAATCCACATCCCAAAGATCATCAGTTTACTGTTATAGGAGATAAAGAAACCAGAAAATTATCAGATTTGAAAGATGGACGCAGAGAATGTGTACATTTTCTTCTTATAAAATGAATCAAGTCGATTTATTTATTATCAAAAGGTTGTAATATAATATTTGTCACCTAATGGTAATATAAAATGGTAATTTCTTGGCAGAAAAGGTAATGGCATTTATCTAGACAACACAATACATGTCTTCTGATAGATGCCACCTCACTGTCTTTCGTAAAAGTCATAAACTTAGGCCATCATACCCAACCTCCACCAAAGCACCTTTTGCAGCTTTTTTCCACCTTTGCTTCTCAGAGACAATGTTATTCCTATGACCACAAGTCATTCTCAGGAAAACATTGGTATTTCTACACTAACATTGTAGTCTGGCTGCAGCAGGCTTAGCATGTCTGCATTTCAACAGAGGGAAAACACTTTGGCTTGTTTGCATCCCCTTAAACCAGAGGTGACTAATCCTGCTCGCGGAGTCCTGCTGCTCTGTATGTTTTAGGGATCTCCACACTCAAACAACCTGAGTCTGAGGAGCCATCCACACGAACACAGCTATTTCGTTCGTGTGTTTCCCTGCATGATTTGCTCTTTCATCCATATGTAAATGCATTTGCAGGCTCCTGAAACTATCTTTTTCAGTTTCAGTAATTCATGTGTGTATAAGAAAACAGCAATTTCTGGTCAACATGGTTTGACGTCACACTGTGCTATGTCAACAGTAGGTTGTATCTATGGAGTCTAGCCTTGTGATTGGCTAAAACGGCTTTCCTGTTAGGAATGCATGACATTCTTTGCGGTGGATTTTGTGCGATATTTGGGTTGGTGTGGACGGGAATTTTCTTTTAACTTTTAACCAGGGGTCAAAAAATACCCATATTCGAGTGGACTAGGCCTGATTATCAACTCGTTATGAGCTTGAGAACAATTAGAATCTGATTTGTTGGAGTTTGGAGATTCGTGAAACATGCAGGACAGCAGAAGCAGAATTGGTTACTTCTGCTTTAAACCAATCACAGTCGTCTTAAGAGAAGTCAATGTGGTATGTAGCATCGGTGCAAAATGGACTAATTCACACAGAAAAAAGACATTAAATCCTAAAAAAATACCTTTTTTGTACCATTGCTATGTTGAAAAAACACTGCAAAAGAAGGGATTCTTTGCTAAATGCATTGCATTTACTGATAACTGCAATAAAATGATAACTACAATAAAAAGGTTGGGGGAATCAGGCGTAATGGAGGAGGGAAACAATGTTTTTGGACATTTAAAGAAGTCCCTGCAGAACACAGTTCTTATCGGTGTTGGCTGTCCAGCGCATATTCTGAACAATTGTATTCACCATGGTGCAGACACACTAGATATTGACATTGAGCAACTCATCTTTTTTTTTTTAAATGTATGACCTCTATCATATACACACTGTCCACATAGAGAATTGGAAGGAGTAGATGTGATGTGAGTGGAGTAGATAGATCAAATAGCACAAAATGTATTCAAGTACACATGTCTTGAATTTCTTCTTTTTCTTCAAATTTTTTCTTCAACTCCTCCATGAAGGAGCGCTTGTGTTTAGGTATGGTTGCAGCGGACGCACATGTGCTTTTCGCTTGTGAACACTGAACACACGCAATTCAAGTCTACCCACTCACACACGAAGCAAAGTGACTAGTTTAAGAACGATAGAGAGAAACCTGGAATGGAGTAAGACGGAAGAGTGGAATTCTATTGGCAATGCAGATTTTGCTTGAGACAGGTGCACGGACAATTTTGGAAATCCCCCCAGACATTTTTTTAGGTCCCAAAGGTAGGACATGTCCGGGGAAAAGAGGGCGTCTGATCATCCTAGATAAATATATCACCGGGAAAAAAAACAAACAAAATATTTCTCCTCATGGCAAACCAACAGATTGTGGTAATTTGTGGTTTTATTGAAGAAAAAAGAAAAAGGTGTGTGTCCTCACAGTAACACATAGTTAACCGATGCCCAGAGGCTCAGACACACAGTCTACATGTGGTGAGCCAAGAGAAGAAAGACGTATAATCATCTGTTATTTGAAGTGTTTGAACAAATGACTAATTGCTAATCTCTCTGACCTTCTTCAGCAGTGTCGCCCATGTTGCTGGCTTCAGATGTTCATGTATGTGTCAGGAGAGCAGATCACATCCACATGCTCAGATTAACCCTCACAACAACACATTCAGTCCACAACACATCCTGCTGCCAGCCTGAATCACACATATTCATTGTAAGCCAGAGTCAGTATTAGTTGGGTCAAGAACAGACACACACACACACACACACACACACACACACACACAGGCAGGGGGGATGTGACCCTCTGTCCACTTGAATGTGTGTCAGCTGTCTTGTTGCCATGTTCTGTAACACAAACATATTGAACTTTGCTTCTTGAGCGTTTGAGCAAATGATGGATGTCGGGCACCACACTACAACACCACACTACAACACCACACTACAATGCCACATGACAACACCACACTACAACACACTACAACAACACAGAACAACACACGACAAAACAACACAACAACAACACACTACAACAACACACAACAACACACAACAAAACAACACACTATAACATCACACTACAACACCACACTACAACACCACACTACAACACCACACTACAACACCACACGACAACACAACACGACAACACCACACTAGGACACAACACTACAACACCACACTACAACACCACACTACAACACCACACTACAACACCACACGACAACACCACACTACAACACCACACTACAACACCACACGACAACACCACACTAGAACACAACACGACAACACCACACTACAACACAACACGACAACACCACACTAGAGCACAACACTACAACACCACACTACAACACCACACTACAACACCACACAACAACACCACACTCCAACACCACACAACAACACCACACTACAACACCACACTACAACACCACACAACAACACCACACTACAACACCACACAACAACACCACACTAGAACAACACACAACAAAACCACACAACAACACATTAGAACACAACACTACAACACAACACTACAACACCACACAACAAAACAACACAACAACACACTACAACAACACCTGAAAAAACAAACAACACTCTACATCACCACACTACAAGAATAACACAACACCAACACCACACTACAACAACACATTACAACAGTAACACAACAGTACAATAATAACACAACACTGCACCATTGCACTCTACCAACACCACATTACAAGAAACTATAACAGCACACACCACTACACACCACTAAACTACTCAACACCACACTACAACAGTAACCCCACACCGCTTTAACACTATGACACCACACAACACAACACTACAACAGTAACAAAACAGTACATCACTATAACACTAAAACACCTCAACGCTATAACACTATAGTGACACAAAATATAACACAGCAAAAGTACACTATATCACGATAACAACACTACACCTCATCACTACAACACTATGACACCATACTACACAACATTACAACACCAAATCACTATCCTTTTTTTTTATTTTGTGTGGAACCATTTCTTATCTTATTTCAGCCTCTTGAGGGAATTCAAACACAGATTTTTGTGTAACCGTGAAATACTGCAGTATGTGAAGAAAAGAGCTCACATGTTGTAGGAGGGTGTGTTTTGTTAAAAAGAAATTGCAGTATTGATTTGTAGCTCCTGTGAATATCACTACACCTCTGATAACAGAGAGCAAGGTCAGAGAGAGAGAGAGAGTGAACGTGATTTGCAGAAGGGTCTGCTGACATGAAGAGTGCTGATCCCTTTTGTGCTGCAATTTGTCAAAACACAGTTGACAAGAGACTTCTCCTCTCACATAAAGCAAGTCTGAAATCACATTGTGTACATAATGAGGCATACACTTTCTGTTAATACATGCTGTGCATACAACCTCGCGTATACACACGCAGACAAACAAATGGAAGTGGAGACAGCCACGCTAAATCCTGCTATTCATGACACAGTGACTTTCTGTCAATGAAGCCGCATGAGCTCATTTGAAATTGTAATCACGCACTGAAGCCGCCGCACACAGTGGATCATCACATACATGCAGAAACACACATCGCATCCGCATATACGCAAACACACAAACACCAGCTGTTTTTTTTTGTATTTCACTCAGTCGATAACAATGTTTTGGTTTAGGAATAAGTTCCTTTAGAGCTTAAAGAGGCAACTTCACACTGCGGTGCTTCAAAGCAGCAGTGGCAGTAAATAAAGACATCATGAAAGATTATAGGACTTTGTTCCGGATGAGTATTAGGGCTTCTGTCATATGTCCTGAGCTCCACACCCGCGAGATCAATCAACTTGATCAATTGTCTTATTATTCCTCCACCAAGGATAAAACATGATTGCCAGCATTTGTCTGTCTGTATTGTCTGCTGGCAGGGTAACTCCAAAGTCTGGTCTGAGATTTCGTCAAACTTTCAAGGAACATTGGGAATGGTACCATGAACACATGATTAAATTTAGTAATGATCGAGAACAAATCCTGGTTTCTAGATTTGGGATTTTGATGTATGCAGCTGCAGAATTTATTTGTGCATTGTGTTTTGCACCAGACAAAACCTGAGCTACGGAACAATTCCTGCCCGGTAAAACTGGTAAAACCCACATTGTCGCACTGCTCCCACTGAATGATTGTATCAGTACAAGGTTTTTACCAATATACTCTATTTCTATTACCTGAAGTAAGAGTTGATGTAACAAAGTGAGTCAGCTGTTTTCACCAGTGTCTGTCTGTCTGTTTGCCTGTCTCTTTTTTGTCAGCAAAGTACTCTCATCTCATCAAAGATCACCAAACCTTCAGCGAAGGTTGGAACAAATGTTGGTAATGATAAGGAAGAAATGCTGGTTTCTATGTGTGAATAGACCTTCAAACAGGCACCATCATTTGGGGCTTTGATACATTGCGCATACATATCTTAGATATATTTTTTGCTAAGGTTTGCACTCTTAAGAGTGCTTTTCTAGTTATGTCTTGCAAAAAAGACACCACTGCCAATCATGTTCTTGTTACAAAACTTATGCTGCAGAAAAATTTCACCAATCCATCTACAGGAGGAATTCTTCAGAAACAACCATATGCAACAATGTTTGATTTATTCTCTAAAGATGGACTTTCATCTTGAAATATGAAATTTATTCTCAACATTTCATAAAGAAAATTCTTCCTCCTTTTATTGTTTTAATGATTGCCACTAACATTTATTATATAACTTTATTCTCCAAATGCAAATCTCTTTTTTCATATATCTGGCTCTAATGCACTTCCGTATTACATCATAAAATGTTTATTGAACAACACAGTCGCCTTCTCCCACACTCACTGTGAAACACCTTGATCCCCCCTCCCCTCATCACTGACACGCCCACTCTGTTCTCATTGGCTTAGTGTTGTAGGAGAAGCCCTCAGAGCGCTGCGGTCACTCAGAAATTGAAGTCAACAAACTGTAGGAGGAAGACCAGTCCTTTTATGACATCACAACATTTCTAAATGTTTTCATCCAGGTTTCTGCAACACTGCAGAGGAATGAATGAGTGGGTGGTCTTAGTTCCTATTTCGACATGACAAAAACAAACATTCTTTAAAATGCTGATAACCATCTCTGGTTCGCACCACCATGTCCAAAATCATTTTTCAGACTTTATTTAATACTTCTCACTGGTTACGAATGACCGATATTTGTTCTCGAAAACACTGTTACCCCTTTGCTGCTCTAGCTGTGCCCCCACTCATGGATTAAAAAAATCAAATACTAAATTTACAAAGTAGCAGTAGAATATTCTTATATTGTATTTGTCTCCTGCAACTTTTCAAACTAACCAACCAGCAAAAAAAATCCCAACCATACTGCTAACAGAAGTGGAACTTAACAGGAACGTTGTGTGAACTTTATCTAATAGAAGTCTTCCAAATGATCTTTTGCGTCAAGAAATGACCCAAAAAGGTCATTGAGTGGCTCCAGGGATCCTGACTGTTCCACACTATGTTGACGGGTTGAGAACAGATCGACCTGTGCACTGAGCAGATGTCTGACCGTTGACCAATCCCGACACAAGTTTCTGCTTCGGCAAACGTGAGTGAATTCAATGTTTCAGTTCTTAAGTGTGTTCTAATATAAAATCGACACAGCTGTGACCTTTAGGACAACAGAACGCCCTAATGAAGATGCGCACGGCCCTACCTCAATGCTTTGGCTCAAGCCATCTGCATCAAATACAGTCCGATACACCGGACTCTCTTCCATAAAGAGCTGCTTCCATCAACCTTTGGCCCTGACAACTCCCCCGTCACACACTTGTCAGAAGCCATAAGCTCTGCGCTGGCTGAAGTCCCCGTCACTGTCATGTCTGCTGGTGATCAGGAGGAGGACGCCACCCGGCCTCTGTCCCGGAGACACGTTCAACCTCCGACTGGAGGACGACACACAGACTCTTATTGAATGAGCCGCTCAGGCATTCATGCACAGTTCAATAAAAAAGTGCATTCCTCCCTCTGCCTTGGTCTTTCCTGATATGTGTTCGCAAAAAAAAAAAAAAAAAAAAAAAAAAAAACAGATCATTACCCCAAACATTTCCAGACATTAACATAAGCTATCGATCGGAAACAGCCAAGACCATCGCAGTAAAGATCAACAGCCTCTACCTGAAGCTGTGTTTCACTCCACATACAAGGTCACTTCGGATTTACTCACATACGTCAGAGAGGAAGCGGTTCAATTCCTCACTATGTGTTCGGAATATGAAGACACATTATGTCAATAATAAGCAGAGGCATACAATAATCAATAGTCTCTTCTATAACAGTCAGTAACTATTCTGCATTATTAAAATGTATTGTTTTAGCCTAAAACAAAAGGAGTCGTAGTGTTGTAAATGAAATCAAAACTTCACCTATCATCAGGATCAGATTGCTCAGTATTTTAAAACAGGATTTATATAATTGTTTTCTGATCTGTCAACTGTGTAAATAGTTTTAGGCTCAAAAAAATACATGGATAAAGTCAAGATAATCAATATTTAATGTGAGAGATGATGCACGCAAACAAACACACTCAGCTTGTTTTCACTGGCCCCCAAGAGGCAAAAAACCTCCAACGATGGACTCATTTGATGCAGGTTTCGGCTGTGAAAGATTTAAAGCACGACTGAAAAAATTCAAGAAGAATTTACCATGTTGGCTGCAGGAAATGTGAAGGCTTGTGAAGCAAGTCTGACTCAACATAACCCAACCGTAAAACAGAAGTTCACAAATATGTCAATGCAAAATTTTGCTTTTGTGACTCCATAAAAAGCACAAAAGTCCTGTTACGTGTATTACTGAGGTACAATACCATATGATAGTTGAATGCAGGTTTCTTGCTGAGACAAAACATATTAAGTTAATGCTGATGCAAAGAAACCTGCAACAAAACAAAAACACCTTCCTGATGGATGAGTTGCTACTAGTGGCTCCTGCTGGTCAGTTGAACAATCGATTGAGCAGTAAACCTTTTAATATATTAGCTGTGGTCTGTTAACATTATAATACACATTTTTTAACAGTTACAAGGCTTTTTGCAGCTACTGGATCTGAAATGAGAATAGCAGCTTATTAATGCGAACAAACACAATTAAACACCAACAAGTTAGGTTCCTAGACAATGAAAACATTGCAGCAGAGTGTCAATACAAATAAAAATATAAAAATATAAACTAGGGCTGTTTGTCTACTGATTGCATCCTACTCTGTAAAATTAGAAACCGAAGTAGCTGAATTTGATATATGAGATATTTATATTAAAAAAATTTTTTTCCCAGAAATGTAGACTAAGAGCAAAAAGTTGATTTATTATTTCCGGTGCTTTCATTTGTCTGTGATTTGTTTTACTATTGCATTTGTTTCCCTGTGGTGCATTATGATATTATATTCCTTAATCTCCCCTCGTCTGCTTTATATATTCCATGCACTCGTTCATTCCATCACATTTTATAATTTCCTTTTTCGTTCCCATCTTGGTCGCACAGATAAAACACAACAGGCTCCGCTTCCTCCAAATATAAATGATGTGATTACACTGTGCTGTGCAGGTAATGTAACGTCATGCCTCTGCACACCATCCTCTCTGCAAACATATTTGCATAGAATTGAAACACTAATCACTCTATAATTACAAGAGGGGACTCCTTACATCAAATGAAGTCAATGTAATAGCCAGCAGGGGCTGACAGGAGAGAGGAGAGGAGAATACAAGGGAGATGAGGCATGATATAAAAGTTATGGCCCATGAAGAAGAAGGAAGGAGGAGCTGACATTTTGACTAATATGCTACTGTCTGTGGATGGGGCTCGACTACACACAAGAATCGCAGAGTTTCTCATGTTCACAGAAGCTTCTTAATTATTAAAGGAAACATGCTTTTGTTCCCTTTGCAACCCGCTTCTGTCTCTGATGCATGCGTTGCGGCGGCAGGTTCAAGAAATACCTCTAATTTGAGCCTGTTCTATTATCGCGAAAGGGAAGATCAATCAATGGAGGAAAGCTCCTGATTGCTTTGATATCAGAGACCACAAAGCTGCTGCTGGGAGCTTTTTACAGCTTCACCAAGGACAAGAGACAGAATTAATGAGTAAACAGGTGTTTTAAAAGCTGTCACTCGACTGACAGAACAGGTGCGTTTCACCGCGATCACAGTTGAAGCGGGAATATTAAGTGGCCTGATCTTAAATCCACTAGAGCCATTAATCCATCACTCCAATTATTCCATCTGACCCGCGCCTAAGCACAAGAAAAAGTTTGAAAATCACTTTTCTTTTTTTAAACAATATATCAGCGCAGCGACAGGAAGCTGTAATTACCGGAGCGTTTTTAATCTGGGTCGGAATGTGGCCCAGACACTTGACTGTGACTTGTGTTCTGAATATCACCACATTCAAAAAAAAGGCAGTTTGTGAACATTTATTATAATTAGAAATAGCTACAAGCTGTTTTAGTGCGGTGAGCGTCCAGCGGGGGGGGGGGGGGGGGGGGGGAATCTGTGGTTACGCTCCTCATGTCCCCCCCTTGCTCTGTACTCCTCCGACTCCTCCAGTCCTCCATGCGTCCCCTGTCCCCCCTCCCAACCCTGCTCCCCTGACGGGAAAGGCCAACCGAGCTCTGGAGAATATTTATGAGCCGGGGAGAGAGCAATTGGTTTGAGATCATTCGACAAGGGGGGGTGGGTGGGGGGCGGGGGAATAAAGAGGCGAAGGGAGGTGAGCGTAAAGGAAAAGAAGACGTGAGATCGGCGTGGAGATAAAGGCAGAGCCATTTCATGTTTTTTATTTAACCCTCTGTTGCCCTGCTGTTTAATTAAGAATAATTCAATAACTCCTGTCCAGCTCGCTGTGTGTGATCGTGCAGTTTGTGTCGCAGTGGATGAAGTACTCAGATACTTTACTGTAATCAAAAAGTAACAAGTAAAAGTCATGAATTCAAAATGTAACTTAAGTAAAGATATTATGGAGTATTATCAGCAAAATTCACTTAAAGGATGAAAAGTGAAAGTATTAATAATGCAGACGGTGTTATATCATTATAGGAAAAAAATACTACTTGTTTTAATTGCTAAATGCATGTGAGTTTTTTTTTATTTATACCAACAGAAGTGATTCCTGAATGACGAAAAGATGTCAGAATGATGTTATTCTATAGATTTCAGGCAAAGTACATTTCTTTTAATTGAATATTAAATAGTATGTAAAATAATACAACTTGTATCTGAAACTATCTGAAACTTCAGATGAATGTAGTGAAGTAGAAAGTAGATAAAAGTAGTGAAGTACAAGTTCCTGAAAATTATGCAAGTGCAGTACTACTACTGAGTGATAACAGTGTTGCTATGGAGTGAATCTACGTGTTAGAAGTGTTGATGAAGTAAACTGCACTTGATTGGCTGCTTGTTTCATGACAATGACGAGAACAACGAGACTCCAACTGACCCATAAACGCCCCGATTGTGTCTCCGGGAAGCAGAAATCATATCTCTGATCAATCCGAGACGGCCTCAAACGCTCAACTTTCCCGAGAACCGGCGTTATCTTTTCCCTTTTTTGTGAAACTCACAAGCCTGTTTTGGAAGAAACTACAAAGCCGTCGTCAGTTTGGAGCCACGTGTGATCTCCTCTGCTCTCAGCTAACTGGCTCCTGGATCGCTCCGGTGCCGTTCTGTCATCCGTCAGAGCTGCAGGTGAAAGATATTTAAAGCTAAAAAAGGCAGTTTTTTCCAAGCCGAGGGAAGCGAAATGACACAAAGTCGGAATAGTTTGTCGTTTCGGCTGGATTTTTTTGCTCTAATTAGCCAGCTTACTGTTATTCTGCTCAGGGAACGGTAAAAGGCCACTGCAGCTGGAGGGGGAAACGAAGGTTATGCACTTGTCAAATTTGCATTTCTGGATATTTGCTGCTAGAGGTCAAGAGAAGTCGCCGCCGTACTGTAAACGCTCTTTCAGGTATTAGGACTCCGGTTTGGGGAATAAAAAATAAAAGCAGCCGGACTTGGGTTTAAATGGCTCGTACTGTAAACGTGTTTGTGTCTGTCATGTCTGAAGGGTGGAGCAGGGCAGATAAAGAAAGGAAAGAGGTATAGAGACATCCCGAGACAGAAAGTAGGCAGGGAGGAGGATGTGATGGATGCGGAGAAACCGGCAGCGCCACGTTCCCTATCTTCGCCTGGCATTGTCACCCCTGTCAGCTGCTAAATGCCAGTGTCAGTCAAACCTCTGTTCAGCTGGCATCAGCCCTCGCCGCCGCTGCCGTCGCGGCTGTGGAAAAAAGCCCTGACAGCTCCGCTCTCATCACGGGGCCTCAAAACACTTACCTGGCACACACACCTGAACACACAGACACAGGATCCAAACCGCCAACCACCACCAGCCGAGCTCAGGAAAACAACAGGGAAAGACACCAAGCTCTAAACTCCCACCGACAAACGTGCTGTATGTTTATCATTTTATTTATTTAGTTATTTATTTATAGGGTGAGGGGGGTTCTGGTTTTGTTTGCTGTGCTGTGACGATTGTGGCACGCTGCAAAAAATAAAATCCTCGAAAGTAAAAGTGATGTTTTTAGGACAATTACTTCAATACTGAGTAGAATCTCATGCTTGCATATGAGTAGTCAATTCATCGATTAGTTGCCAGCTATCGCATTCAATCATCAACTATTTTGATAATCAATTAATTGATTTGAGCTGTTTATAAGAAGAAAATTCGTTGGTCCCAGCTTCTCAAATCTGATCTGGATTCTTTAGTCTTCTATTGTTGTAAAGACATTTTATGTGACTCTTCAGTTTTGGGAAACAATGATTCATTTTCCACACCATTATATGAAGCAATCAACTGATCAGTAATCAATAGATTAACTGACTATCAAAGTAGTCATTCCTTGCAGCCCCAGTTTGGATGTGTGTGTGTGTGTGTGTATGTGTCAGTATCCATGTCTGTTACTGTGTTTGCTTGAGGGTTTTATTTCTTTATCACATTTAATTCCTGTCTTTAGTCTGAATAATCACTTTGTGTTGCATCATATTCATGAAAGCTGCTGTATAAATAAAGTTTGATTGATTTCTAGAATCAGCCTAAATTATCGATGTAATCGTTGATGAGTTGAGTTGCTGATTTTGGTCCATTTACCCTTGGACTGATTGTTTGACTGTTTTATCATAACAGCCTTTTGATGTTGTATTTTCCAAAATCAAGAAAGCAAAACTTGAAATAAGCATTACGTGTCAAACTAATGATAAATCGCGATAAATCTACAAATATTGGACTAATTTCGCCAAGATATTTCACCTGATTAGATTTCATTTCTTGCAGTGTGTGTCTGTATCGCACTATGTTGGAACCTGCTAACTGCAACTGTACTGAAAATGAATTCCAGCAGCCTGCCCGTGTGCTCATTAAAGTATCTCATATATAATGATATCTAATAAATGCACTAGCTCTGGTGATTCGTCAAATGAACACATACACTAAGAGTAAAAAGCAGGCTCTGTGAAAACCAAATTTGTTCAGCTACTGGAGATGAAAAATGTTGAACTGAACATCTTCTCCACCTTTAGAGGACAAACGTCACACTGAAGGAACAGAGAAGTCTGCAGAAATGCACCAAATCAACATATACATGAGATGATATCACGCAAACACACTACGGTGAAATGCACACTAAACCACCAGCTAAGGAAATTGTATCTTTCTAAGTCCGAATATAGAGGTTAAATGCTTCCATACCCAATGAATAAAACTCCAACATAAACACACAGGCCAGTGACTGCTCTGTTTACAGCTGTGCTGTGCAGAAATTATTCACTTTATATGGAAGATGAAGTGAAGTGCAGTGTGTGATCCATAATTTAACGTTATTCCTGAAACAAAAAGACAACTCCCTAACATCCTGTGCATTCACACGTGTTAAAATGTGACTTCTGTCTTCTTTGCCGGGAAGAGGAATGTCAGCTTATGGATCTCTGAACGGAACCCTGCTGCTCCTGTAGCACACACCCTCTCTACTTCACACCCCACGTTTTCTGAAGCCATTACGCTGTCTCCCCTTGTCACACCTCAACTGGCTCAGTCAGATATCTGTTACGTCCTGCTGCTCTGCTCCTGCGGTATCTCCACTCCGTCTCCTTTCTTTCTTTCTTCCTTTTTTTTTCTTTGCTGGCTGATACACTGCGTTCTGAGGGTTTTGTATTGTACTCAAACTCGTATGTTTCTGCTGCCCACAGACAGACGAATCACGCAGTCACACTCAGGAGACGCTTCCATCTTTTCAGAATACACGCCGGGATTCTTTTGTATGTAAAACTCCATGAAGTAATCTTCCCTATGCTCATCCCACGGACTTAATCTGCTTTTTTATTAAAAAGAAAAGTATCATGTGATCCCTTGCATGTGTGTTTTTTTTTCTTTCTAAAATATCCTGCAGAAATCCCCTCTTTTGCTCCTGAACCACAGAACAGGAGCAACCTTATCTCGGTAACTGCAGCATTTTATGCTTTCAGATTCCGCCAACACCCTTCCTGGCGAGCCAGGACCCTGCGGGCAGGTGCAGCATCTCCTCACCTGTATATCTTGTACTTGGTGGTGAATCCCTGCTGGTAGCGTTCTGTGAAATCAACAAACTCCTGTGAGTGGTGAAAGGGACCCTTGTCCGACAGGAGCCAGCCCAGGGGCCCAGACGAGCCGCCGAAGCCGCCGGCCCCAACAGGCTCTGCCGCCGCCGCCGCCGCCGCCCCCCTGGCCCCTACTGACACCCAGCTCTGGAGCAGGCTTAGTGTTAACCACTTCCATAGAAACATGAGGGCCGTCAGTCTAATGGAGGTGCACGGGCCACTCATGCTGCTCCCCCCGGCCCCGGTGACTCCTCATTCTCCCTGCCGCGCCGTGGATGAGTCCTGGAGGCGGGAGAGGAGGAGGAGGAGGGGAGAAGAAGATGAAGGAGAGGATGTAAGGAGGAGGAGGAGGAGGAGGTGAAGAGGTAAGGTGGGAGTGGACATGGAGAACAATAAGGTCGTAATTTCAATAAAGAAAGAGCTGCCTCTGGCTCATAAATCTTAATTAAATAATATTTTCTCTTCTTACTGAACTAGAATAACTAATAGAACAGAATAGCCACTGTAGATATTTTAAACTGAATTTATAATATATACAGTGGATTTGCTATACTCAATCATATATATATATATATATATATATATATATATATATATATATATATATATATATATATATATATATATATATATATATATATATATACACACAGATATTTCATGGGATGCTTTTTTTTCAGTTTTACCTTATTCTGTAAGTATCCGTCACTGGTCGGAATCAGTCTCGGTATAAATCCCGGCAGGAGGTGAAGTTGGGTTCGGCTCGACGCAGAGACGCATCGGAAACGGACTTTTTTTTTTTTTTAAATTTCTTCTTCTCCGCGGAGTGTTGTCGCCACGGATGCAAAACGGACGCACAATCGGGAGGAAAACTTGGCTCTTAAGTACAATGTGACATCCGACCTCTCCCGCGAGCGCGCTCCCCTCACAGCGGCGTATTTCCAGCGGAGATGCGCAGACGGAACGGGAACAGTAAAGGTCCAATCCGGCGATTCAACGATTCTTCCGGAGCGCGCGCAGGGTCACGGCTTCCAGGTGGACTCATTATTTTTTTTAAGCAAAAAAAAAACAAAAAAAAAAAAAAAAAACGGAGGAAACACACTCACGCCCGATATCCCCGGTTGGAGAGAAGAGACGCGCTCCGGGACGCGCGCAGGACGCACGGAGCGGCAGAGAGAGCGCGAGCGGGCGGACGCTGCTCCCGGTGCTGCGCAGGACTCCCGGTGCTGGACTCCCGGTGCTGGACTCCCGGCGCACACGGAGCGAGCGGAGTGAATGGTGTGAACGGTGTTTAGCGGGGCGCTATCTCTCCCTTCCCTTCCTCCTCCCTCCACCACACCGCCGCAATTTAATTTATTCCAGCAGCGAGCACACTCCCGGTTGGCTGGAACGAAACGGAGTGTGTGAGAGGGAGGTCCCCGGGTTGGGGGTAAGGGAGGAGGGAGGAGGGAAGGGGGGGAGGATGCTGATGCCGGACTCAAGATTGCTCATTTTTATAAAACCAGATGAAGAAATCACTTGCAGCAGAGATTAATACGGATTAGAAGATGTTGGTTTTTAATTGTATTTAAACAAGCGAGTAGTCCTGTTAATCAATACAACTCTTCATCAGTAGTGTTCAAGAGGTTTTCTGGAAACAAAGTTGTGTTGTTTGTGTATGTGAAGGAAAAAAAAAACATTATTTGTATAATGGGTTTAATGATGGTGATCATCATGTGGAGGGGGGGTGTATGAATGTGCCCCCCCCCCTGCGGTTTCTTCTCGTTATCTCCTTTGCCCTCTTCCTCCCTTCTCCTCTCTTCCTGTCAGAGTAATCATCACTTTCACCATCAGCAAACTTAATTAGATGTGCTGTATCTCTCTCTCTGAGTGGCTGTGCGTCGGACACTGAGCGTGGATCAGAGGGGGGAGCAGACGGAGGGAGGGTAGGGGGGTGAGGGGTGGATGGATGCGCTGCCTTTCAGCTCAGCTGTGGACGTTCAAAGGGGAGGTTTTACAGGGATTGGATTAGAGAAATGAACACCATTGAGTCCCATGATTCACAGGCTCCCGAACTCAAAGGGAAGCTGAAATCCCAGCGCGGCGACCCGCCGAATCTCGGGTGAAAGAATGAGTCGATTTGTCACAGTTTCATCATCATCGCTATATGTTGAGATTGGTGCCTTTTTTTTTTTTTTTTGTTTGACCCAGGCAGATGTGAAGGACAAATCCCTAATTGGACTCAGAGAGGAACGAAGACAGTTTATGTTTCTGCAGATATGTTTCACATCAATGATTTTTCATTTTATTCATGCATATTTTCACAAAGATGCCGCTGTGGTGAAAGTGTCGTTAGGTGAAGCTCTGGTAAAATGTCCAGTCTAACAGGGAAAAGCATTGAGCCGTAAGAGAAACTTTGTCTGAGACACTGACATTCAGCGTTTTTCCCAGTTCGCAGCAAAGTAAACCATCAATGTTTCCCCCTGACGCTGGACTGGTTGGTTATTAGCTTCATTGTTAAACTTTGTGTGCAAGCATAAGTTCAACTTTTTTTTTTTTTTATTTTCCCAAAGCGTTGAATAAAAGATGACTTTTATAGTGAAGAGATTGCCACGGCTCATTACTTCCGTGGATCCACATTTCATTTTAGGCAGTATTTGGAAATACTGTTTTCTGATTCCCGAACTCTCACAGCTCCTCTACACCTATTCTAATAAATCATTCATTAATTCATGTTTTTTTATTTTTTTGTGCGGCGTAGATGTGTTGAGTGCTGTAATGTAGTGTACAAAAAACAAAGCATGCTTGTTTTCTCTTTGGCAAAAGCCACGCAAGGCAATGCTACATAATTGATTGCCGATTGATGCAACATAAGGGCAGTCCATGTGAGACCAAGATGTAAACCAAGAACTTGTAGGAAGTAAAAAGGAAAATCAAAGATAGTCACAGCAAAGCGCTCATTATGCCGGCCAAAGCAGCTCAGGAGGAAGAGGAGGTCACAGTGGCCAAGCAATGACCTACAGCAGCACCTGGAACCGCAATATGCTGCAAACTCCTTCATGTAGGTTTCATAAGTTATTAATTGTGATTAATGTTCTCGAGGATTTTGGAGGAGGATGAACATGCAGTACTAACAACATGTTTAATGCAGCTATAATCAATATAAATAACAATGTCAGAAGCATCAGTGTGTCGAGTTGGCTCTGGTAGTGATGAATGACAGAAGAATCAGTTTCTTTGCAGCTTTATGAGGCTTTATAGAGATTTACAGTTTCTGCCAGACTCACAGATAGACCGTATCATGACCACAGATTGCCCACGACATGACCACAGATCAACCACAGATCAATAACGTATCAACCACAGCACAATCACAGATCAATCAAAAGACCACAAATCAGACACAAATCAACTACAGACTGACCACAGATTGACAAACGATCAACCACGACATGACCAAGGATTAACCACAGATGGACCATGACACAACCAAAAATCAACTATAACACAATCACAGATTAACCACAGATTGACCACGACATGACCACAGATCAATAACATATCAACCACAGCACAATCACAGATCAATCACGAAAAGACCACAAATCAGACACAAATCAACTACAGACTGACCACAGATTGACAATTGATCAACCACGACATGACCAAGGATTAACCACAGATGGACCATGACACAACCAAAAATCAACTATAACACAATCACAGATTGACCATGACATGACCACAGATCAATCACAGATGAATCGTGCCAATACCACAAATCAACCATGACAAGATCACAGATTGACCACAACATGACTAGAGATCAACCACAACATGACCACAGATAGACCACATGTGATCAACCACTCCATCACCAAGGATTAATCACAGCTGGATGATAACACAACCAAAGATCGACTATAACACAATCACATATTAACCACAGATTGACCATGACATGACCACAGATCAATCACAGATGAATCGCTCCAATACCACAAATCAACCATGACAAGATCACAGATTGACCACAACATGACTAGAGATCAACCACAACATGATCACAGATAGACCACATGCGATCAACCACGCCATGATCACAGATAGACCACATGCGATCAACCACGCCATGACCAAGGATTAACCACAGATGGACCATGACGCAACTACAGATTAACCACAGATCCACCACAACATAATCAAAGAGTGACCACAACACAAACAAAACTGACCATGACACAACCGAAGATCAACTACATCACAACCACAAATTAACCACAGATTAACCATAGATCAAATATGACATGACCACAGTACACAACATACAGTGACATACAGACCGTTCTTAACAAGATGATGAAGTTGGGGAAATTTAAGGATCAAGGTTGTAGAATGCTGAGCACCCAGAGAACTAGATAAATTCCACTGTTTTGTACATTTATTGATGTATTATGTAAAATTATCTTGTGAATAGAGTGTTTTTTTTATTCCATTTTCAGTTTAACAACTGCTGTTTTGCTGCCAGCATTCTGTATTTGTTTTCTTCTTGATCTCCTTCTATCTCCTTTCTCTTTTTTTTATCTCTTCTTCTTTGGACTGACAGTTATACAAAAATAGATTATATCTAACAAGCTATAAAAATGACAAATTTGAAAAATACTAATAAGAATACTAATAAATAAAGTCATATACTGTCAAGCAGGAGGCAAAGGGAGATATAGAATCATACATTGATCTGTTGCAACAACATTCTAGATACAGACTATTGATCTGACTCTTGCCTGAACCTGTTTTTTTTTTCAAAGAAGAAAAAATTAATCTTATATCACACACATGGTCACACGCACCCTATAATAGAAGTTATAATGGTAATGGGCGTCCAGTTAAGTATTCAGTAGCATATTTGCTTAAATCTTAACACAGGCACAGCTAAAAATATAACACATATTCTGGTTTAACCAGTTGCTCAGAGAGGGTGAGATGCTATATATTTGTTGTTTAAATATTATGTTTAAACACAGTACTGTATGGTTTGATAGTTTTCTATCTTGTTAAAAATGAACATACAGACAAAGTACTGTATACCTCCCAAATTTTATGCGTGCCGAGATACAATTTTGGGGTGCTTCAGCCAAAAACTACATATGAACGGATCTCAACAGCAGCTGTATTAAGATGGTCCAGCTCAGGCTAATGTGATACTCAGAAAAGAAGTAATAGATCTGCACAAAAAAACATATTCACCGAAATGTCAACAGATTTTCAAACAGTGTGATTTATTCCACACTTTAATAATACAAAACAGGATGATTAGACATTTTAAAATTGCAACTTTTCATTTGATGTAATTCCCTGTAATAAAGTGTTTTCACATTTCTGCTTTTGCTTCTGTGAAGGTTCTTCTATTGTGTGTGTAAAACCTTTTGGGTGGGTGTTAACATTTTGGACAATAACTACTTTTTGAGTCCTGTTCCTTAAAAAAAAAAAAAAAAAAAGAGGGCATCTATTCTCCAACACTAAATGAAAATGAAATCAATATATATATATATATAGTCTTCTGCTTCATTCATGCCCTCTAGCATATTATAATTCCATCATGTTTATTTTTCTTTTGATGTGTTTTGAGGATAAATACCTGAAATAAGGTATGTGGTTAGAGCAAGTTTTACTTTTTCTACAACATTAATACATCAGTTATTTGTGAATTTTGACCTACGCCTGTCTACTCTTTGATTGATTCCTGGTTTATGTAATTTATTTTTATAGCAAGAAAGGAGGATTCATCCAAAACCCAGCAGCAAAACATGGCCAGAGACCTGGACATGACATAGTGACCCAAGAAATACTTGAGTAACTGAGTCATTTAAATTTGCTTTTCTTCTGTTTTTGTGTTGGTGCTAATGGCTTAAGTGACTAAATGAGACGATAGCAATATTTAACATCATCACACCTAGGCACTGAATGGAATTACAAGTTGGAATCTGAATGATGTAGAGGTGGAAGATATGTGGCCATGAAAAGATGCGGAAAGATGGTGGTGCAAAAATATGCTCTGTAGTTTGTGACGCTGAACATAGGAGATTAATTAACATCTAATTGACTCAGATTTGCCCAAAACACAACCGGTGTCAGGAGTCACGTCTAACATACATCCATTCATTCACCAGCCATCTTCAAGTCTGCCATTTATAGAACCTCTATAATCACACATGAAAGAAACCAGGAGCAAGTATTTACTTAATTAGTTTAATTAAATAGAAGTTATTGAGAGCAGAACGGGAGGTCATCTCACAAGATTGTCTGATAACTTCTGTATAGGCTTTATTTAAGTCTGATGTTTGAGTAGACTCAATATGCAATTCTTGTTCATGCTGTTGATGGGCTGGATGGTTTATACGTGGACCCCAGGCCTAGCGACCGCTATAGTGGGAGCTAACAGTGGATACAATAAACAAAAAATATTTTTTTGCCACAGAGATTAATTTCTACAATACTCCAAAAGGAAAAATCCCAGTGGCTTCATGATGAGGCGTTAACTTCCCAAACTGACATACATCAGCTCTGCAGCATGATTTAAAGACTTCAAGCAGCTTTGATGTCTGGCCACACGGAATCTGTTAAATATGCATTTCTGTTGCATCATGTAAACAAGCCAACAGGTTCCTGTCACCGCCAAGCTGAGATCAGACCACAGACGTAACCATTTGAGTAAAAGACGTGTGAGTAGGCAACTTGTTATCTTCCTGAGTTTGTGCTTTTTTAAAACAGAAAAACACATCTTATATTGTGATATTGAGAACAGCTTGCTCATCTCCCTGCAGCCAGCTGACACAAACACTTCGGTTTTCATGGTAAAAATGAGAATGATTCACAGAGATAACTAGTCTTTGATACTAGGGTTGCAACTAATGAAAATGTTTGGAGAGTGGATTAATCTATCAATTACTGAAATGGTGTAAAATATCAACCACTATTTCCCCAAAGCTGAAGATTTAACCTAAAATATATTTTTCTTGTCCGGACCAACAAACTAGAAAATAATCAGAGAAGAGAAGCTAGAAACAGAGAATTTGAGCATTTTTTTTTGTTAAAACACTGCTTAAATAGATTAATCAATCATAATTTATTGTCAACTAATTGACTAATCTCTGCATCTCTCCATGGTGCTGTGTCCTACAACACAAGTAACATCAAGTAAATAGAATCATGACACCCTGGCAAAGGTCAGGTGTAATCGATGTGTGTCCTATGTCTCGCAGCAGTTCGGATTTTCCAATAAAAGGCCGAGTAAATCAAGGGTTGACGTCACACCTAGCTGCGCCCTTGTTTCTGTACGGTCTATGGTTTCAGCTCATTGTTTAGCTGTGTGACAGTGATGCTGCTGTTCATCTTCACTCTCTGAGCTCTCAGATTCCCCATTCCAGATGCAGCAGGGATGTCTTTTTTTTTTTTTTCCACAGGAAAAGCTCTAAAAACCCACCGCACCGCACCGAACAGACACACTCAGCCATGGACGAGCTGGTGAGCATATTGGATCATTTAGCAGCTAAAGAGCAGATATTTCCCTCAGGAGCTTCTACTGAGCAACAACAGAGTTTAAAGAGTGAATATTCAATGACCCTTCACCAGGTGGACAGAAACACAACTTCAAATGAATGCTAATGTTGTGCTATAGCTGCTGGATGTGTAAATTAGCAGCCCTCTCCTAACTAGTTTGACATATCCGCTTCAACATGCAGTTTATTGTTGGAAATCTATGGTGAAAGTACATTTCCCCACAGGCTGTCGAGTTAAACATACTTGAATATTTACATTTTATGCTACTTTCTATGCATATCAGCTGCATGAATTTGACCTTTTGCTACAGTTGTGTTTTTCCCAAGATGATCATCTTATCAAGGGGTTTCACCTCTTGGCTGTGTGGATACCAGCTTCAGGAACAGATAGCTACAGCAATTTTAAGCTACTTACAGTATATGGGTCAGTGACAAATACTGGTTAGCAAGATGAAAAAGCCAAAAACTTTTTAAAATAAAGTTTTACCAACCATTCATCAGGTCTCTCAAAATGTACATTTTGTGTTCATGTTTTTTCTTTCTTTATTTATTTATTTTTACAAAAATCACATTTGTGTGGGATTCTTGACAATGTAAAATGGTGTAACTAAAAATGAATGATATGTTTATAGTATATACAACTAGCTGATAGCATGTCCTTTTGATTTTTTATTTATTTTTTTAAACCTTTTTAAGAGAGTTGAACCATTTTTTCAGGGTTACACCACGTGACAGTTTTGGCATTGTCCCGTATGCAGAAGAAATAACAATAATATAATAATTCATTTTACAGATCAATTTATAGATAAGTCAAAAGTTGGCTTAATAGTCAATAAGTCAAATGGTAATTTATGTTGTTTAGACACAAGTAAAAATATATTATAGGGATTTTTCAAGGACAAGCAAAAGAAAGTCATGGACTTATTTATGTTGCGGTCACATAGACTGTAACGCATACGCCATAACTTATGACACATATTGTACAGTTGACTTATGACTCTCGTAACCCCGCAGCAACCCTCCCCGTTGATTCCTCTGGGATTATATCCATGAGTCATGCTGTAACCTTTGTTTTAAAACTGTCCTTATTTTTGGTTTCCTTGATGTCAAGTGGTTATTTGTTCGTTTTTTGGTTTTTTTTACACCTTACTGGACACAGAGCACACTGTAGTTATGAGACAGCCTCGCCTCTACATCTACCACCTCGACACTGTAACTCATGCCTGACGCTGTTATTTAGGCATCTTATCCTTTTAATCGAGGACAGACCTAATTTTGTGTTAGTAGGTTATTTGTGCTTAGTTGCTTGAAAAAGATATTTAGTTACAGTTACTAGTTAATTTTCCCAAAAAGACAACTGAGTTAACTGTGGGACTGTTTCTGTGGGGCAAAGGGAGTGCAGCCTTCATTCAAATGCGCTGTATAAACAAGCCCCGCCCAGCTTCACCTCTGATTGGTTACCAATTAAAACTTTACTCTTCCTCAGCCAATCAGCATTCTTTCTGCAATTGTCTGCACACTTACAATGGAAGAACAAGGATAAACATCTCAGAGATGTTGTTCTGTTGTGAATTGTTTAATCTATACAATTGATGGAATGATTAAAGTAGGCCATTCCTGTTTATTTCAAAATTTAAGGCTGTAAGACACAGTATTTACAGTACTTACAGTTGATTACATCAATTTACAGTTTAATTAAAATGGCAACCAGGCCAGATGATGTTCTGGTCAATGAGATGAAGCTTTACTACCTCACAAAAAGAACAGATTCCGTAATAGTATAGTCATCAGTTAGGGTATTCATCAATGAAAACACCAATGTTGTCATTCAGAACTCTTTGTTACTGACTGATTGACTGTTACTTATGGTGTAGTTGAAATGTGCAATGCCTGTAGGATGCATTTATTCTAATAGAAAAGTGAGTCTAGGCCTGGATCTGTTAGGTGATAGTGCTGGGATTTCTTGAGGGTCTGTGAACATGTCTTTGAGTAAAAGTGTCTAGTGTGTAGAGCGTGGTTCTCCTCTGAAAGAAGAGAAGACAGCTGTGCTGTTGGCTACAACCCTGCTAGTCTGTGTTAGAGTGAGGAATAAAGCAGCAGCTAAACCAGGTATCGGCTTTGAATTGTAACAAAAGCGCTAGGAGCAACATGGGGAGGAGCCGTGATATGGAGCTTTACACTGTAACAAAAGTGCTGCTCTGTGATACGCGAGTCTATGGGATTTTAAGTTTGAATGATAATAATGATCTTTTTTGAATATCTATCAAAAGAATTCCACACACCATTGTGCCATGGACAAATTATATCAGTCAGAGGGTGCAGGCAGCTCCAGACAAAGAACAAGATCATAGAACCAGACTAGCATTTGTCTTACCGTCGAGGATCAGTGTGGCGAGGCTCCGTGCCGCCCGGCAATCATTACACACCGCAAAAAAAAACCACTAACAACCTGAAACGGTATTGTGTCGACAAACAGCTGCTACATGGAGGCCGGGCCGAGGTCTTGTCTCTGCGTGAGTGTGTGTAACCTCTGCAAGCGGCAGAGAGGACCGAGGCAGTCGCATTTACTCAGACTGAGACAGATAGTCATTAAGGGAGGTAAACATTCACTTAAGCCTGAGCGTGCTCATTGATGCCACTCAAGGGTCTCTGTGAGGAGTGATCAGGGAACAGAGTGAAGCTGGGGTTTTAATTAGCCTGACAAACCCTGACAGCCTTTGTCAGTGCATTGTCACAGCGGTGTTGACTTTACTCTTTTGTTGTTTTTTTCCTCTCTCTCTCTTCCCATACAGGATGAGTATTACTGTGACTTACAGATGTGAGATGAAGCACGCGCCTCGCCCTCATCGTGCAAATGTGTTTATCTGCACGTATGAGCTTTGATGGATAAGCCGCCGCATCAGTTTTGTTTGGATAAGTAGCGCTAAGTGGCTCAGGACGTGTTAACGGCCTCTGTGTCTCTATAAATTATACATTTCCACCAGTCGATTGTGGGGGGAAAAAAGAGAATTGTCCACAATATATATGGGGTCAGAGTCATTCATAATGTGGTGATTAGAAGAGCCAATAGCCTGGCAAAGCTTTAATCACTATCTGCATTCTACATATTGCTCATTTGGGTCATCAAGCTCACTATTAATCAACTTGTGAAAATGCTGAACGTCCATTCCTCTGCATCATCATCATCATCATCACCATCATTATTGTGTTTTTCTTCTCAGTGCAGGATTGTGCTGCATGGAAACACTTTACTTTATCTGCTTTCTTTGTTTGCACCGCAGTCTTACCCCGGAGGAAAGGGTTCAGTTTGTGTTTCCGTGGATGTTTCAATCTGAACTTTTCATATCAATGTTTTCCGATACGTCTGTATTTTGACAAATCCTGTGCTTTATTTTGTAGCATCTTGGTTAAAGTGGTTAGATTCAGGCACAAAAAAACAGTTGTATATTGTTTGAAGAATTCAATAAAAAGAAAGCCAATGCGAACAGACGCCTCCTGCAACTTTTCTTCCTTCTCCTGCTGAGAAAAGTGAAACTTAAGATGAACGTTGTCTGAACTGCTTCAAGTCTGAAACAATCAAGTACAACATACCTGTGGTTTGTCTAGTGTTTCGTGTATATATCTATGAAGTTTAGAATTAAGGGTCAAACAATACAAAAAGACAGATTTTTTTTTTATTTTAATATTTTGAAAAAATTTAGATTAATGACCAATTTAAGTAATTGCTACCAGATGTTGTCATTAGTTACAGCAATCTCTAATGTATGTAGAAAAATAGAAAACAGGATGAAAATGTGTATTTTTTCCTGCAATCTCAGTCCCCTTTTTATTGTGTCCCATAACATTTTGCCCTTGGTAAGTGATGCATTATTAGTGAGCTTATTCCCACCTCAGATGCCTTGTGGCGACCAACGTTTGACGGATCTTTGTCACCATGGTAACAGAGCAAAAATCCAGCGTTTGATTGCAGCAGGGAGACGTAAAACTCTTGTCACTCAGGAAGAATAAAAAACAGTAGAAACTGTCAATATTACGTTAGTACTTATGAAGTCAGTAATAGTTTAAGGATTCAATGATGATCATATGATTCTCATTATGTTTCTAGCAAGGATGCACTGATACCATTTTTATTCCAAAATGAGTACTGTATGAGTATTGCATTTGCGTACTCAACAATGCTGATGCCAAGTATTTTGCATAAGAGAAATTATCAACATAATTATTTTTATATTAAAATTGCTGGTATTAATATCCTATTATGATTTAATGTGTTCAGGCACATGCTGCATAAATTGACCTGAGAAGGTTACATTTCTAATGAAATTCAAATCAATAATGAAAAAAACACTATAGTTTTGTAAAAACTTAGTTCATTTGTACATGGCTGTTGCATGATCCATTTCTTTTTTTTTTCATTTTAAATAAGAAAAAGAAATAAACAAAAAGGAGTGGCATTTTCATTCATATATGTAATTAAACAAAGGTAAAGGTAAAGAAAAAAATGTTGCTTATGGGTCATAGACGAATAATGTTTAGCAAGATGAGAAAGTCAAACACTTTTTAAAATACAGAAGAATTCATCGGGTCTCTCAAAATGTACATTTTGTTTTCATGTTCTTTCTTGTAATTTCATTTTTTTTTTTTTTTTTTCACCTAGAATATATATATATATAACGACTGATTGCATGCTTTTTAAAAAAAAATATTTTAGGAGAGATAAACTATCTGGTACCCTGAGGCCAACAGGACCCTATAAGAAATAAAGCACAGTGAGCAGTCTCCTGCATGTTTCAGGAAGCCGCTCACTCGAACACGCCTGATTCCAATTATCCACCGGTTATCAAGCCCCTGACAAGCTTCGGTCGCTTCATAACCAAACCTCTCAGGAGCGGGATCAGGCACCTCTGCTATGAAGTGACTGTTGTTGCTCTCAAAATGCATTAAATTGCAGAGATTTATAGTCTGGTCCCAGTGTGGCCAGAACACATGACCCTGTGGTAAACCACTTATTTCTGTAGGACTTCACCACTGGGGCTGATCAATAGGAGACAGCTGCGAGGCTGTTTTAGGGTGGGAGCTCAGCCTCAATCTGCACAACACTGTTTCTATCAGGGTGTGTGTGTGTGTGTGTGTGTGTGTGTGTGTGTGTGTGTGTGTGTGTGTGTGCTTTCTCGACAGCACATTATGCCTAAGGTTGGATATGTGTGAAATTTCAACCAATTAAGTTGCGAGGAGCAAATCTGTGTCCTGCTGTGTAAAAATGCATAAACAGATTCTCTCCTCACCTGCATCAACATGGAGAGAAAACAGCTTGTTTGATGAGCCCCCGTGAACCCGTTGTACAGTATAAAAATATACACAGCATGTGTGAATGTGACTTTACTCACAATATGCAAAGGAGCTTGTTACTGACTTCTCTGACCTTGTTGTCTGTGAGTATAGCAAGAGGAGTGATTCCTGCATGGAGGGAAGATGCAAAGCGATGGAATGATGTCATTCTACATACGTTTTTTACCAAAAAACACTATATTTACCATTTTGATGTGTAGCTATAATTTAGTTGCAGTGTGGAATTTACACACCTCTGATCCATTAAAAGTATACTAAAACCTTGAATTGAAAATGTAAAAGTACATTAGTATTATCAGATAAAAATTTACTTGAAGTATCAAAAGTAAAAAATACTTGCTTTGTTATACTATTCTTATCATATATTATACTACTTGTTATTTTTATTGGAAAATTGTACGCAAATTGTATGTCATATATTAAAATCTGCTTCTAAAAAGTAACTGCAGTTATCAAATAAATGCAGTGTAAAGTATAAACTTACATCACATGAAAGTACGCAACTGAAGTACAAATATATCAACCTTTCACTTAAGTATCGCACTTGAGTAAATGTATATATGAGAAAGTATGGGTTAGTAGGCTGGTGCATAAACTAGGGTTTGGCACCCTAACATAAAAATATTACATTACTATTTAGTAGATCCTTCTTTTGCAGAAATAACAACCTCTAAACATGTCCTCTAGCTTCCAATGAGGGTCTGGATTGTGGTTGAAGGCATTTCTGACCATTCTTCTTCACAAAACATCTCCAGTTCAACAGGTTTGATGATTTCTGAACATAGAGACATCCCACTTTAAATCACAAATCTTCATAATATGTAGAGCCGAGGACTGAGATGGACCATCCTAGAACATTCTACCTGTTCCTCTGCATAAATGCCTTCACAGAATTTAAGCAGTGCTTAGAGTCGTTGCCTTGTTGAAGTACCCAGCCCCAGCGCAACTTCAACTTTGTCACAGATTCTTGAACACTGTTCACAAGACTCTATTGAATCCATGGACCTTGAACTTTAACACGAGTGCCAGTAGCTGCTGTGGCCGCACAGCCCCCCAGCATGGTGTGTTCTTCATCCTCCATGCATACCTCATTATGTTGAAATATTTTAGTTTCAGTTTCATCTGTCCACAGCACCTTATTAAAAACTGAAACTGTCTTGTTTCTTGCCAGATGCGCTTTAACAGACCTCAAGTGACTTGTTTGTGGCATATGTGCAGAGAAGGCTTCTTCCACATCACTCTCCCATACAGCATCCCTTTGTCTCGATCTGCAGCAGATCATGGTGTAGGTGTTTGGAGCTGGTCTGTGGGTTGAATTTGACTCTTCTTACTGTCCTTTACCTTGGCTTATCCGAGATTTTTTTACTTTTTAATTTGGCCTGCCACTCTGGGACTGAACCAGAACTGTGCCTGTGGTCTTCTATTTCCTCATTTCATTTTTTTAATATCATTCCCCTAAACCCTGACATTGAACAATCTTTGTTTTCATGTCATTTGACAGTTGTATTGAGGCTCTCATGTTGCCACTTTTTTAGGGAAAATGCAAAATGGTCACCTTAAACTGCCGTTGTCATGACCGGCTTCATCTCTAGGTCAAAGGTCAATGAGCTTATCAAACAAATTCAAATCAATAAAACAACAAGGGTAACAGATTTGTGTACATGCCTTCTTTTGTTTAGGCAATTAATGCACACTTTCTGTAAATGATATGAACTTCATTCACTTCTCAAATATCGCTTTGCTATATGATATGATGATATTTAACTAAAATTGCAGATCAAAACAACCAATGGTTTTTGAAGGAAAAATGTATCAGGGGTGCCCAAAGTTTTTCATATGACTATTGACTATGACTATTTGCCATGACTTGTGATGCAGGTGATTCCTTAAAGGACCTATGAGCTTCCTGGGTGTTACCACTGTTTTGTTTCATGTTTTTTTTTTTTTTTTTTTTTTTGGTATATGTAGAAGGTGTTGTGACATATTCTAGAAACTCAGGACGTGTACAGGACTTTTCTCTCGGCGTTTGAAACTTCCCTGCGATGCACCTGTCGCAGGTTCAGCCGTGCAGAGAGTCGGGTTGGGTTTGCTGTCGTCAGGGAGTGGTGAGGAGGTGGAGGACGGTGGGAGAACAAAGCTCCACTTCAAAGCACAAGAACAGATTCCCCTGGAACAGGAATAATAATAATGCATTTTACGTGTCAGTGCTTTTTACGGTTCTCAGACACTTCATCCACAGCCGTGTTCTTAGCAGACGTTCATTCTCAAGTTCTTGCAGCTCATTTGATGCTCTTTAGCAGCCGAGTTATTCAAATCAGTTTCTCCCAAAGTTACAGTCTGTTAAGAAGGAAATTCCGTCCTTTTGTTTCTCTGGGAATATTGCAAGTTGTTGCAGACAGAGAATTTTCAAGTGAGTATGTACTGTATTTACAGTATATTTGACTTTACAGTGAATTTTGATAAATACAACTGCACAGTAGAACTGCACCTAATGCACCTTATCATGTATGTAATCTATCAATTATTAAAATGATTAATAAATTGTTTTATTTGTTCCATAAAATTCCCAAATGGATGTTTTTGCAGAGACCATCAGTTAACAACCCAAAAATCATCAGTTTACGTTTATATAAGACTTAATAGGACTTAATCCCTTAATTGATTATCAACAAAGTTGGCGATTAATATAATAAACGTCAAATAATTAAATAATGAATTGATCTGTGCAGCTGTAGTTGATGTGCTATTACTTTCCTGTTCTTTCACTGCAGCTTGTTTAATGATCACATAGCATCACAAAACCATAGATTCCATAGATTCCATTCTTCAATTGTTCTTAAAATAATAATAATAAGAATCCTGTGCTTATAAATGTCTTACTGTACAATTCTGTAGACATCTGTCATGATTACCATGTTTCCCAAATCCATTAATCGTTTACCAAAGTGCATGACGTTTAATGTAATAAATGGACAATCAAATAATGGACTAATCAATACAGCTCTACTGCAAAGTGTATGAAGTATAGAAGAACTCCATGTCTTACAGTTTATATATGTATAATGTCTCTCATTTCAATTGTATGCTTTAGAAAGGTTTTATTTGCTCATTTATGTATTTACAACTGGGGTTATTTCTGTAGTTATTTTAGTTATTACCTTTTCAATTCTCATTCACTTCAGGGTTATGTTGTGTTATGTGCTTGCTTATATTTACACATTCATGTAAATAGGGAAATAGACATGTTCATCCACAGGGAAAACAGACCTCTGACAGTTGTCCCCCGCTCTCATCGAAGCATTCTGACATTCTCACATTTCCTCGGTGTACGGTGTGCATGATATGATAAGGAGCCTGTGGAAAATCATTGCGCTGTTGGGGCTGGGGAGTTTTCACTTCGCCGGGGAGTTGAACTAATTTGCAGGAGAACAATTGTTATTTGAAACACCATTAACTTCAGAGATTGAAATATACACAGCGATGCAGTAAAGAGTAAACATGAATGCTTTTTATTGAGTGGGAAACATCGGTCTAACAAGCTCCAGTCTGTCTGCATCTCAAGGTTTTGTGCATATAGTATGCCTGGTTTCCATCTAATGAAATGTGGGTAGGTATTGATACAGTCATTGAAGATGTTGACCCCCAATAACATTGTGTGTGTGTGGGAAGTTATAGAGAGCTGAGCATACACAGATCCCTGCTCATTGTTACTGCAGCAGTTGTTCAGAACAGCCTGTTTGCTCGGCCCCCTGGAAAAAGCTTCTTGCAGCATTCTTGTGAACCGCTCATCCGATAGACTTCAAGCTCAATACCGTGCTCTCCCTCGGGTCCTCAGCTGTGCACACGTCAAGGGTGAAGTCAATTGGATGAACGGTTCTCCATTCATACATGCATCCAGACGGACAGATGGGCTAAGATCCTTCCTTTGTGGAGGAGCGATGCTGCCTATTGGCCTAATGCTATCAAGCTTGTCAGTCACTCACAAGTCATATCTACAAGTGTTCATAAAAAGAAGTTACCATAGAACAAAGGGTTCAGGAGATATGGCGTGTTTTGTAATCTAAGCTCCAGCCACACATCCGAGGGTCAGCTCCAGCAAAACTGATCGATGGGAAATTTATATAGATGCAAATGCGGCTTTTAATCAATCGCTCAATCAATATTTGTCAGATGTGATCACATGTGAAATCTTTTTCATGGAAAGATTTGGGTGGTAAGGACTCACTGAATCCAAGAAGAATAATTAGATTCTGGGATATACACTACACACAAAAAAAGGAAGATTCCTGAGATTCTTGATTCATATAGAGATAGAAAACGTACATTTTTATGCCAACGTCAGCTAATAAACGGGTGGCTCACATCAGGGAGGCGAAATCTGCACTGGTGATGAACTGATGCTTTTGCAGGAACAGAAACTGAAAATCCTCCTGAAAACCTCTATTAAGCAATTGTTATTCTGCTGTGGACGCAGCTTTATTGAACCATATGGGTCAGTTATTTCTGACTCATAGAGCAGTCTGTGTGTAATTCCTCTATCGAATAATATTGATTTTGAACGTGGCACCATTGTGCCGCTCATAATTTATTTAAACGCTGTAACAGTAAATTCATTCAGCGTCTGTCCGATTACCGTCGGGGGAATCCTCGCGTCCCTTTAGCTTGAGTTGTGCTTCCCCAAACGATTTCATTTTGTCGCGTTTTGTCGTTTTGCTGATGTTACGTGAGTCATTTAAACAGACACTCCTTGTTTCTTTTACATCAGTTTAGATATTCTTGCCGCTGTACGTAATTTGTCCATTTTTTTTTAGAGCAAGAAGCGGCCTGCATTTTGCTAAATTACTTTAGGTGAGTGAACTGATCACTGACAACTCATTACACTGAGCGGCAGCAGCTTAAATCACTGCACAATCTGTATACTTAACTCTATAATACCTTAACTCACTATATATGAATCACTGTAACTTATAACCTTTAAAGAAAAAGAGCAATAAGGACTGTAAATAATGTGGTTTATAAGGACACACTGCTTTAGTCACATGCATTGAAGTTCATTAATCTGTTCAAACTTAAGACTGCATTAATTATGTCCAAAGCAAAAGAAAAAACAAAGGAGAGCTTGTGTCTTTCAGTCTGTGACTGGATATGTGGAATGTGTTAAAGCATGTAATGAACAGAAATCAATTTAACAGAGGGATATATGGAGGAAGTTTTTTTTTTAATCATTTTTTTATTTAATAACACTGGGTCAACACTGGACACTGGAAAAATACATTCAGATTAGTGGTATAATGCTTTTTGTTTGTGAAATTGTTTAAAACATATACAGGAATTAACAGAGAAGTGAGACTGTCCCTATTTCTCAGGAGATTATACAGGATTGGACATTAGAATGGAAATCTAGTGGATAACAAACACACACACACACAATCACACACACACACACACACACACACACACACACACACTGTTACTTTTTTATTTTATTTTATGAATTATTGATTGATCATTGACTTATCCTGAAATGTTTCTGCAGGCAGGGGAAAACACAGAACAGCAGAAACAGTAATACAATCTTTGAGTGCTCAGAGGTCAGAAACTGGAAGTTTAGTCAGTGGAGGCAGAAAAACCCATTTAGATGAGAAACATAACAAAAAAAAAGAAAAAAAAAAAAACAAGAAACAAATTCAAGCGGCGTCAAAAACCAGACGAGGCGCTGGAGGCTGATTACTGGCCACACACGGGTGAAGGGAATCGAGGCTCAGCTAAAACAAGACTTAATCAACATAGGCGGAGAAAAGGCAAGTCTGCCGAAAACAGGAGGGAAACAGAAATATTATCCAACATAAAAACACACCTGAGACTCCATTGACACTAAATTGATGCCTCTAGTTCTCAAAAGGATGAAATGGTAACATTTACGTATAAATTTCATCACCCTAGAGTAAAAACCTAAATATATATATATTTTTCAAGATTTGGGTAAAATACAAATGTCAGGCCGAGACTCAAAAAGAGGACTCAGATGCGGAGTGGAACAGCGGGTTTTATTAATAGATAGGCAACCTCTTCCACGGGGAGCAAAGAGGGCTATGACAAAATACAAAGAAATATCTATGGCTATAAATCAATATACTATAAAGGACTAGACTATGAATAGGACTGGACTACACTAAGAACTGAAAACATGAGGCTGAGCTAAAAGTCTACAATTAACTAAGGCTATGAAAACTACAACAAAAAATCGCTCCGAAGAGGATAGCACGACAGGCAAGGCAACAAGAACTGTGACTAGGGGATTTCGACTGGCTTGGGTGAACGTACAGGACGAAACACTTCGGCACCAGACAAGGGGAGACACAGACAATATATACACAAGGTAATTGGAAACAGGTGGAAACAATCAGGGCGGGGCAGACAATCAGACCGGTGACACATGAGGAAGGGCAAGTGACCTGAAACGAGAGGAGAGTTAGATTTTCAAAATAAAACAGGAAGTGACAAGACAAAAACCCCAAGACGGGACAAACTTCACCGCGGTGTGACAACAAAAATCTTCCTGTCTGTCTTTATATTTGGCTACATATTGATTGATTTTAATGATATGCACATAACTTAATATTACATTTATATTAAAGAAGAACTTGTGAAATAAAATTATTATAAAACATTATAGCCTATAGGATTCATCACTCACCAGAATTAACTAATGTTCAGAGCCTCTTCTGCACCATAGATTCTTGCTTCTTGAAGCCTCTATCATGAAAGTTTGTTCAATTGACCAAGTCAATGAATTTTATCCTAAATATATTTACCAAAAAACGGATGAAGGCTCTCTTTTTTTCTGAGGCTCACATGTCAGGCACATGTCAGCAAAGAAGCTGGAAAAATACATCAGTTCGTTATGGTTCAGTGTAGTCTCAGACTCATGCGATGATTAAAATATCCTCACATAAAATCCCGCAGGAGGAGAGAAGAAGAGAGGGAGACACAACATGAGTGGCCTGATTATTTTTCATCAACCAAGATGCTGCTAGGACCTCACTCCAGGAGGTTATTAAAAAAACATAAGAATTTTATAAAATAGTGCCTTGAAAACATTAAAAATATACACTATAATTGTGTTAATTCTATTTGTTTCATTTTAATGGGGACTAAAAAATAGACATACAAAAGGAAAATCATCAAGATAATCATTAAAGAGCCTGGGTATAACAAGATGTATTAAAATAAATAAATCATCTGTTAAAACCTCTTATCATTTAGAGTTTGAGTCTTAGTTTAACTCCTGTTTCAGATGGAAGTTTAACTGAGGTGCTACATATAGAACAATATAAAATAATAACTTTATTCATGTAGATGTTTTTTTCTTTTTTTTACAATGTGCCTTGACAAGATAGCAAGAGAAACCAAAGATTAGGGCCAAGCAACACGAAGCAGAATCCAAGCAGAGTTGAGACGACAAGACAGAAGATGCGAAAACACATGAAAGGGGAAACCGATGAAAGATTAAAACGGTAAAGCGATAAACGGCAGCGTATGCAAATAAAAAACATGCGAAGAGAATAAAAAGCAAAAACAATAGAAGTGATAAAAACCCTAAATAGATAAGGAGGAGTTTTCGAAACTGTTGAGCCCCAGAATATAAATATAAACCTGGAAATGTGCATTGGTTTCTGTAATGTGCTTTTATTTATTTTTTTGTTTTTTCAGATAAACTATATGATCATGAATCACAGCTCATCTGAAAATCAACTGATTCACAGCCATTGTATTTTCTAAACAAGACAAATACTTGCAACAAGTTTTTTTTTTTTTTTTTTTTTTTTCTTTTTAGCTTAGTAACCAGTTTAATTTCCGCCCAGCAAGCTGAATGCAGTTAAAAGTCTCATAAAACATGGTAAGAACTCTTATCTGACCGAGCAGATTGTTTGGCTGGCAACACGCATTCTACTCAGCCTGTCAGCATTATGTTTTTTTTTACCTTTCCAGAGTTACTCTCCCTCGATGCTAATCTGAATTTTTTGGGGGAGGAGGAGGAGGAGGAGGAGTAGGGAAGCGAAGGCCCAAGGACAATTCAGTCCCTACAGAGAGAGAGAGAGAGAGAAAAGCAACAATTCAGCAGTGACAGAGGTGTTTTTTTCAGAATAAAAGCAGCGTATAGGACTTATTGTCAGTGTTTATAGAGAACACAGGTCAGGGACGGTGGCGCAGACTCCGCCTATGGCGGCTGGCTGCTGATGAATGTCCTCGGCCGACCGCCTCCGGTCCTGCAGCGTCCAGCCCCACACACCCTGAGAGCTGTGCTCGGCTCCAGTCCCCTCATGCTGCACGCGTATCGTACACAAGCATGATTGGATTGGACTATTTGTCGGTCATTAGACACCTCTCGCCAGGACCTGGTCATCAGGGAACAGCCCAAACACCTTCTGGAGAATCATGTCTGTTTTGACATATTCGTTTGTAAATATCATATTAAAGGACAAATTGAGTTATTTATTTATTTATTTTTGTGTGTGTGTGTGTCTGAACATTGAGCGGGTTTCAGGTGAAAAGCTTCTTCTCAGAGAATAACGGTCTCATCATGTTACCACATTTATAAGAATGACATTAGATTTCTGATAAGTGATAATTCACAGACAAGATAGTCAGTGTTTGTTTTTCTATTGTATTATTGTTTATTGTATTTGACCTTCTCAATCATGTCTCAACTGTCTTTATGTTTCTCTCAACTGAAAATCTGATGTGAGCAGGGCGGTGCAGTCAGGGGAGGCAAGTGAGGCAGAGCCTTACCTGTCATCATGACAAGTAAAAAAAATATATATAATGATAACATAAAATGAATATCAATATTTGTCCACTGATCTTTGTGTATGACTAATTTTGAACAATTCTCTGGTCAAAATCGCTGAAATTGCATATTTCATGTTCAAATACAGGGGTGAAACACGAGGTGTGGCAGCAACGAGCCGAGCCTCATCTCTGAATGCGCAATACATCGCAAGCTGGGTTGAAACTGCAGTGAAAAGGCGCAGGGTGAGGCAGATAGTTCTCTGTCGCACCGAAAGGGGCGTACGTTAGCCAACAGCTTGTTGCTGCTGTCCTTTTACGAAGACGTGCGAAGTGAGAGTCAAGTGCACTGCCGCCAGCCGTTTATTTTGTGTTTTGCTCTGTCGGATTGCCAAAATGGAAGAGGATTCTTTATCTAAGCTTAAAAATTTCTCAAAACTGGAAAAGACTGAAAAAGATTTGGAAGTAAATGGACTCCCACCTCAGTGAGTTGCAGGAATATGTCTGACCTGGGAGCAGATCTCCCAGAAGCTCCAGTCTACTTTAGAGAGTTTAGAGTCCCCCTCATGCAGCAGCAGAAGAACAAGGTGGTGATGAGGGCGAAGGAGGTGGCAATGTTCTGGGTGAGCTTAAACAAACACACACAAACACAGCAAACAAATTTGGGAGAAAAATGCTCAGTGAGTTGCAGGAATATGTCTGACCTGGGAGAAGACCTCCCAGCAGCTCTGGCCTTCACCAGTCCAGGATCCCTCTGATGCAGCATGAAGTAGAAGGTGATAAAAGAAAGAACTGATTTTGGAGAGAGGGGCACTGAAAATAGTGTCCATATCCTCAATCCAGAGAGTGGAAAAGAAAGGAGATGCTGATGAGGAGGACATTGATAGTCATGAGGAGGAAGGTGATGAGGGTGAAGGAGGTTTTGATGGGGAAAGAATAGGTGATGATAAGGAGTGATCTAAAAGGAATGAAAGAATATGAACATTTGTTCTGATTCAGCTTAAAGAAACACACACAGCAGAGAAATTTGTGGAAAATTGGACTCTTACCTCAGTGAGTTGCTGGAACATGTGACCTTGGAACACATCTCCCAGCAGCTCTGACCTTCACCAGTCTAGGAATTGTCTTACACCACAGCAAAAGTAGGTGATAAGAAGCAAGAGCTGCTGCTGGAGAGATGGGAGCCTCCATATCCTTACTCGAAATAAAAGGAAGAAGGTGCTGATGTTGGAGAGAGGGGCACTGAAAATAGCGTCCATATCCTCTCTCCAAATACCCGGAAGTAGGTACTGTTGGAGAGATGGGCATTGAAAGTAGCGACCATATCCTTGATCCAAATAAGTGGGAGGAGTTGCTGATGAAGTTTCTGAAGAAACACACACACAGCAGAGACATTTGTGGAAAATTGGACTCTCACCTCAGTGAGTTGCAGGAACACGTGCCTTTGGAACACATCCCCCAGCAGCTTTGACCTTCACCAGTTCAGGATCCATCTTACACCACAGCAAAAGTAGGAGCTGATAAGTAGCAAGAGCTGCTGCTGGAGAGACAGGACCTGAAAAAATCCCCCATATCCTTACTCCAAATAGGAGGAAGGAGGTGCTGATGTTGGAGAGAAAGGCACTAAAAATAGTGTCCATATCCTAAATCAAGAGAGTAGAAAAGGAAGGAGGTGGTGATGTAGAAGACATTGATGGTCATGAAGAGGAAGCTGGCGATGATGGTGAAGGAGGTTTGGATTAGGAAGGAGTAGGTGGTAATAAGGAGTGATCTAAAAGGAATAAAATAATATTAATATTTGTTCTGATTTAGCTTAAAGAAACATAGCCATACAGGAGAGAAAGTTGGGGGTAATTATACCTTCAGCACAGTGGCTTTAGCAGCACAGAATCCGTCTCATGAAGGAGTAGAATGTCCAGGCTCCCGGCTGCAGAGAAGGCTCAGTCTGAATAACAGTTTCCTTAGTGACACCATCGTCTGTTGATGAAGTCACTACCTTTGAAATTTTGAGAAGAAAATCAAGATATGTTCAGCCAGATCTTTAAAACAATGACAATTCATCTGTCAGCCTATTTTTAAATGATTCATTTCATCTGATTTGTTCAGTTTAAATGTATTTCAGTGTAAGTAAATGCATCCATATCTCGCAGGGGATTTGTCAGGGAGTGTCGCTCTGCTAGTGAGATTCAGACAGAACCTCCTCAGTAGCTGACTCTTCCTCAGGCTTCTCCACAGATGTCTGCTCTCCACCCAGCTGCTACCAGTTGTAGCAGCTCAACCACAGCAGGCCCTTTTTAGGGTTTTTGCCGGACGGATGTTTTATTATGGCTTTGACGTACGATTTAACCAGGTGACTCCAACCCACACTTTGCTCGGAATCAGAAAGGGAAGGTCAGGGAATTGATGAACTTCAGCAGAATTTTCTGGCATTTCCAGCAGCTCTTAAACTGACATCTGGTGTCACTGTCTTGTCATGTTACTGAGGCATACCATAAAGCATTGGTGATACCCTTGATGATGTGAAATACCTGGTCCAGTATCAGGATCGTATTAAATTCACAAAACTGCGAGACAGCGGCGTGCATGTTGTCCTCAATGTCTCTATCTGTGAGGTTGAAGATGTCTCTGATCCGATTAGAGGGCGGGTTGAAATAAGAAGGCTCCTGGTAACAGGCGTTGTACCGGGGAGCACAACAGCTGAAGACCTCTTCCAGATAGTTGCTGATGGCCTCTGTATAGAACTTATACCCCTGTGGGCCAATTTGGTTGGCTTCTTTTACACATTCCTGTCATAGAAACCTGATTCCATGTCCTGCAGCTGACTTCAAAAGAAAAATCAACATGGTAAGAAACAAAACCCCACTGGTACACACAAATGCAGCCTGCTGAATTGTTAATAAGTGTTTTGGGCTTGAGAGTCGGAAAACTCACGTTTCTATGAAACTGAGGAAGTACTCCTCAATAAGGAATTTCAGCTCCCTGCCTCGACCTCCATGGTCTGCTGCTCCTCTGAGGCTCTTCTCGACAAGCTCAGGTCCGACCTCACAGTTAGGTGACCGGGTTCTGCTTCCAGCCAGGCCGTGAAAGGCCTTGGTGGCAGATCCAGATGGACTTGTGCAGTGCTGTGCTCAAACACAGGGATCCTGACGAGGAAGGACAAATGAAATTAAACCAGTTTTATTAGTATAACTTAATACTAATCATAGGGAGCTTTGTAGTCCATGCAGCAACACAACATCACCTGTCCACTGGGTAGCTGAGGCCTGCTGACCCATCCACAGTTTGGTTAGGGATGGGGTGAACCAGATTCTTCTTCTTGTTTGTGAAGAAACCCTGTATCTTCTCAAAGACACTGTAATCACAACACTGCAAAAATGACACCTCAAGAACTAATTATATTGTGTTTTTAATACAGTTAGTCCAACATAGAGTAGTAGAATTGTCATGAATTATCTTAGTACGATAAGAATACCGGTACTGGAAATAGGTTTAAATAATTGGTGATCTAAGTTCTTCCTACTTTATTTAAGTAAACATAGAAATATTGTCTTCTAAAAATGTTTAATAGCTAATAAAATACGCAAATTCAAAAAATTACTTCAGTAAAACTACACAAGTATTATCAGCAAAATATCGCTAAATAATCAAAACTAAAAGTGAGCATTGGCTAGTATATTACACTACTGGTTATTAATCACAAAATATTAGTATTTTTAAAGTTTTAGGTCATCAACACATCATAATATTTGGCATATTTCACACTAAGAACAAATTGATATGAAATATGTTAAATAATAAAATCTGATTCCAAAAATATCACTATACACAGTGATGCAATACACACTGTTATTCTATGAATCAGGTGCATTTCTTTTACATTTTTTAAAATGTTCATCAAGAGGATACTTTTCTTGTTTTAATTTAAAAGGACATTCCACAACATGAAAATATATGTATAAAATAATAAATAATAAAATATATATGATAAATAGTTAATACATTTTTTTTACCAAAATATTGTTTTTATTTTAATTAAATATATCTGATATAAAAATGAACAAATTTTACTATTCTATAATCTATATTACATTAAATTGTTGCATTGCGTTTTTTTTTTTTTTTTTTTAAGATTCCAAATATCATGATGCAGTACATTTACCATTAATCTACAAGTATTTAAAATTATTATTTTTTTTAAAGTATTTAAGAAGCTCCCCATTGACATATTAACAAATAAAAATGCTTCAAAAATATCTTGTTATTTTAAACAAGTATAATATAAAATCATATTAGCAATAACAATAATACAGTCTGCATATATGTACATTTTACTTCTAATAGTTAAGCACAAAGTAGACTAACATTTTCAGTTAGGAACACTATTACTTCTCAAATAAAGGTTCTACTACTCTATCCACGACTGCATACAATGCAATATTTGACTTTAAAGGCCAATAAGTAGCTATAATACTCCCTCAATATTAAATACTCATCTAAAAAGGCATATTGCTTATTAAGAGATTAATTCCATTACCTCATTGTGTAAGTGACTTTACCCACAAGTTTGAAACACTTTCTCACTGTATTGTGTCATTTTTGTTGGTTCTTCTTCAATTCAGTCTGTGAAGCTCTGAGATGCTGCTCAGTCCATGTGTAAAAGTAGTAGTAAAAGAGTTCTGATCATTTTTTTTTCTTCAATCTGTGATACTCACAGTTGATGTACTTTTTTAAACCTGTTCTGTGCTCAGAGTCCTGCCCTGTGAACAAAACATGCTGCTTGCAAAATTGTTTGAACGTATTTTATTGTGCACATATCATCTTTCACACTTGAAGAGCGATGCCCCTCTTTTTCTTCCTCTTTTTCCCCATTAAAGGTCTTTTTAGGGTGATTTGTGATTTAGGGCTATACAAATCAAATTAAATTGATTTGACTGATTTGACATAGATGAGGCGTTTAGGAGCCAGGACCCGACTCTTTACTCCTCAGCACCAAGCAGGTTTACTTCCTACAAGTGCACCAATGCCACTTTTTTGGCTTTAGTGGATTTCTTATTCAAAAACTTATTATTATAACAACAACCCATTAGACTCAATGATGCAATATTTTTGGTCAAAGGTCAAGGTCAATATGACTTTATGCCCGTCTCAGGAAAATTAATTACATCTGTCACTACTGGATTTTTTTTTTTTTTTTTGCAAGTTCAAAGTTCATTGTTTTGAAGCTTTGATTGTTGCAAATGGTAATTCATAAATTGGTAATTGAAGTCCAGGGCAACCAATATGTCATAGAAATGCATTGTCTGGAAGATATTTTAAACTCAGTGCCAGATTTGTGACAACATAAAACAAAAAAACAAAAACGTGTATATCATAAATCCACATTGACTGGTAAATCACCTGAAAAATGCCAAGTTATCTTATTAGGCCTCTCTCACTCTGAACCATAGTTGAGAGCTGGTTTTCCTGTGTTTTAATCGTTGCTGGTAACTCGCATCATGGAGTTCAGACCAAAGTAAGTTATGAGAAGGAAGGAGGACGAAGTCGTCCGGTCATGCAGAACCGCACATTTATTTTCTTCGGGACACCGCTGCTGACTAATAAACACATGCTATCCCCATTTCCTCTGTCTATTCCACTGTTGTTCTCTTCGTTTACTCTAGCTGAGTGTCCGCATTATTGTGGCTCTAAAACAGGATCCTGAGGGCTGAACTGTGGCTGCTGGATGGCAGGGACACTTTAGGTAGTAAAGGAACAGCAGCATTAAAAGCGGAGCCTCACCTGTCATCATGACAGGTAAAAAACATAATAATGATAACATAAAATGAATATTAATATTTGTCCACTGATCTTTATGTATGACTTATTTTAAACAATTTTATAGTCAAAATCGCTGAAATTGCATATTTCGTGTTCAAATACAGGGGTGAAGCGCGAGGTGCAGCAGCAACGAGTGGAGCTGAGCCTCTGAATGCGTAATCCATCACGAGCTGGGTTGATACATGCAATTGGCTTGGGCCAGTTTCCGTATCGCTGCATGTCACCAATATAATGTTTGCATATACGTTTATATATATCTTTAACTTTTAACGTTTAATGTTTGGTAATGACATATTTAGTTTTGCTGATGGGACATAAAACTGCAGTGAAAAGGCACAGAGTGAGGCAGACAGTTCTCTGCCGCACTGAAGTGTAGGTTTGCCAACGGCTTGTTGCTGCTGTCCTTTTACAAAGAAGCGCCAAGTGAGAGTCAAGTGCGCTGCCGCGAGCCATTTATTTTTGTGTTTTGCTCCGTCAGATTGCCAAAATGGAAGAGGATTCTATATCTAAGCTTAAAAATTTCTCTGGGATTTGATGACGTGTGCGATGATAGATGAGCCCCTGCTGTAGCTACGGATGTCTTGGGAGTGTTGGAGAAATACAGCTGTGTTGTTGTGTACACCACTCTATACTCTCATTTCTGTTGTATGAATTGTATAATTGCAAAATAACCTCACCGCACGTTACTGGTTGTGAGGCACTTTGAGCTGCAAGTAAATTATTGTTAATCATTATCATTATTAACATTGATTAAGGCTTTATCTAAATATAACATGTCACTCCTTTAATTAAAAAAAAAATAATAATAATAATAATAGTCATAACTCAATACTTCATTATTTCCCTTTGATTTGATCAATTAGTTTGGAAGTAGTAGTTAAATTAAAGGTAAAGAAACATCTTCAGATTGATGTGTAATGATACAAAACAAAGTTGTTCAGAACAAAGTTTTATGTGGGTTTTTAAATAAACTGCAATGTTTGTTCATGGTAGGGAATGTAATGAAGAACATGTAACCCAGGAGAGTGTGAGTGTGTGTGTGTGCATGAATCTTGAACAACAATGCACTTGTGTGCCATGGAGGAATAAGATGCATCAGGCCGAGGAAACACAGACAATAAAGAGTCGATGCATTGTTGGGATTCGGAGTTTTAATTGGGTTTATTGACAATATAAAATGATGTAATAGCCAGACGAAGTGGCTTTTGTCTCTGGGCCTGATAAGAGCGAAGTATCTGCAAGTAGGAGCTTCTAAGAAGAGAGCAGGAGGGGGCCATGGGAGCAGTGGGAGTGAAGGGAAACCTGGAGATAATGAGATAAATATTGGACTTTAGAATTGTCGGATTGTGCTGCACTTGTGTGTTTGCAATAATTTTATGGTCATTGTTTGCCCACATTAGATATGAAATAACCCCACCACAGGTCACCGTTGTTTAGTGGGAGAAGCCGCAGCATATAACTCATTACGTTCTAATCATATGCAAACTTAATCTGTGCAGAGAGAAGGTTTTTTTTTTCTTTTTTAAGGGGGAAACCAATACCTGTCCTTCAGCTTCCAATTTAACCTTAACTCTTCTCTTCTCTTCTCTTCTCTTCTCTTCTCTTCTCTTCTCTTCTCTTCTCTTCTCTTCTCTTCTCTTCTCCTCTCCTCTTCTCTTCTCTTCTCTTCTCTTCTCTTCTCTTCTCTTCTTCTCTTCTCTTCTCTTCTCTTCTCTTCTCTTCTCTTCTCTTCTCTTCTCTTCTCTTCTCTTTCTCTTCTCTCCCCCTAATTCTCTACTCATGCCAGATAAATGAAAAAATAATTTAAACATTCCCAGGACTATTACCAAATTGCAGGTATCGCTCAGACATGGCTGCGGGCTTATTTGAGATAATACGGTGGCTGAACATATCAGAATCTTAATAGAACGTAGCCGAGGCCTCATCGAGTTTGTTCTTATGGTTCCACATCCTAAAGGTATGAATACTGCAAACATATTATCATGTGTGCCATCTAAACCTGTCCACACTCTCCATCACGTCTTTATATATCGAGGGCTTGGAGCGAAACGGGTTGTAGGTGACATTAGGGGCGAAAATGAGTTTTATATCTAATTTTAAACATCAAATGATAAAAGAATAGATCACTTTATACTGGCAATAAACCTTCCATGGAGTCACTTTGCACCTTTTGTGTACAACAGTTTATGACCTAGTTTGTTGCTCGGAGTATAATTGAGATTCAGAATGGTGTGATCCTGGAATACAGGCGGAGAAATGCAAATAGGTGTAAAACAGAAATTTAGCAACTTAAAATTTAATGATAAAAATGTATAACCCATGACAGTAACACCATGGATTCCATGGATTAATGAAAGCATAACAAGTGGCAGTTAGATAATAATGTCAATAACAGTATTCTTTGAAGCAAATTATTCATAAAAGTAGAGATCGCTCATATACAGTATGTTCTTTCTAATTAAATCATTAAAATGAATCAAGTTTGTTTTTGCCCCAAGCCAGAGTGAAAAGGCTCCTCTGGCTTGCATTAAAACACCCAAATAATCTGGCTGGATTGTGATAAAGTCATCTGCAACTGTTAAAACTGACTTGTTCTCAGCTCGGGTATTAACTATTAATTCACGATTTTAACTTCTCCTAATGTCGGCTTGGAGAAAACAATGTCTTAGAATAATATACGCAGCGGTGGGAGCAGGCATGGTAGGTGCTCCTAAGCCACAGAGATGACGGCCACTGTTGGGCCATGATTGTCCGGTGCAGGCCCGGCACATCTCTGAAAAAAACGATGTGTTCACATGTGTCCCAGCTGGATGCAACACAGCCAATTTGAGCACTTTGGAGAAGTAGTTCTAAATCTGGTATGGTTATGCTGTATGTGTAAAATGTATAAAATACCATCATTCATCATTCAATTATCTAGGCTTGTCATCATTTAAAACACTACTACTACTACTATTACTACTACTACTACCAGGAAGAAGAAGAATGATTTTTGTATTTTATGTTTCTGTGACAGCTCAGCTTTCCTGAGCCTCTTAAAAGCACTGTGTAGGCATGTTAATGTCAAACTTATTTAGTGAATTAATCTGCAATTCATGTCCAGTTGTTTAAATTGCTTCACTGTACTTGTATCCATTTTATCTATTACAGTCATTGTAGTTTCACTGTGTTCAGCATTTGCTTTGCTTGTATTCAAAGCCTGACCAAATTCAAACTACAAATTAGCTGAAGATGAACATCTTCTATACATCACATTTTTATGTTTAAATGGCAGTTTTATATGTATCGTCTCTGTTAAGTAAACATATGTAAATAATTACATATACCTCTATAAAAGACACTTTCCTCACAGGCTGATATAAAAACATGATTTAGTGGAATGATTACAGAAGGGAGAGTTGTTAGAGTTAATGCAGCAGTGAACTGGGTAAATATAGTATTCTGTGTGTGTGTGTGTGTGTGTGTGTGTGTGTGTGTGTGTGTGTGTGTGTGTGTGGCTTTGTTTGAGACATGGCCAGATGCTCTTTTGGGATGTGCACTAGGGAGAATAAAAGCCTTGGCTCTCTGAGCCTCATCAGCTGCCATCAACAGAGAGACAAATAATTGCATGTGATCACAGACACTTAGAGAATAAATGGAAGGTGGCGATCAGAGGGTGGGGCTGGAAAATGATTGACAGGCCAGGAGACAGATGAGGGCGACATGTGAGAAGACAGGTGAGGAGACATGTAAGGCGACATATGAGGAGGCACGTGAGGAACCATGTAAGTAGACATATGAAGACACATGTATGGAAACATGATAAAACATGAAATGAGATGTCAAGATACTTTTAAGGAGACAGCTGAAGGCATGTTAGGAGACACGTGAGGAGACACGTGAGGAGACATGTGAGGAGACATGTGAGGAGCAATGATAAAACATGTAAGGAGACATGTAAGGAGACACGTGAGTAAGCTGCAGTTCTCACAAACCAGGGAGAAACACACCAAGTAGTCAGAACATGTTGTTTGCATTTTGTATGGGTGAACCTCAAATATCAGCAGGATCCAGTTTTATTTTATAGAATTTATCCTAGGAGCTGAGATCATGTTGATGTAATATTGCAGCAAATAGCATTTTAAGAGGGATGGAAAAGGCTTTTTCTAAAAATAGCATTGATTTTGTTCCCTTTAATCCTGGAGGTTGGTTACTTCATGATAATCACTGACTTGAAGGTCATGTTTTCTGCTGCGTTCTTTATTTATTGCTGCATTATTACCCACAAACAGACACTGGCTGTTCAATTCACCAGCTGATTAGTGATTTTAAAATGCTGAAAAACAATGTTTGAACCACCTTTGCTGCTTTAGAGGTTATGCGATCAGATAGTTTTATGCTTTTGACATGTATGTCTCCTCAATGTGTCCATACATGTCTCCTTACATGTTTTCTCCCATTTTCTTTACATGTATCATCATGTCTCCTAAATGTCTCCTCACAACGACAATGGGGCATTTTCTCCGCAGGGTGGAAACGTGTTGCGATGTAACACCGCCAAATGAACCGAGGCATGAGACAGTGGGACATGTCATGTCTCCAGGATCCATGCTGTAATGTCTCTGTGTTTTTTGGGTCTTGACGGTGGCTGTGGCTCCAGCAGATGTTTTGACACCTCCCAGCTCCCCTGCTTCAATATTCTCACCAGGGCCTCCTGCTTTATTTTTAACTGGCATGAATGCATTAATTACTAGAGAAGGAGCAACACACACACACACACACACACACACACACACACACAAAACATGCACCTGCTCATAAATCTTTTGCTGCAGAGACCCAGGCTCCTGCGGTTAATTGTGGTCATGTAACTTGTGTGTAACTGCATGTTTCAGTCCGAAAACACGTCAATAATATAATATTTGAACTTTAGGTTTTTGTAACCACAGTAACAATGAAGCAGGGATGGAAAGTTAGTAAGTAAATGAACTCAAGTGCAATTTTGATGTAATTATACTATACTGGAGTATACTTTACTGCATTTATCTGAAGCCTTAGTTACCAAATGATTGTTTTCACTCTAATACTTTTGTTGTTAATACTTTTACTTTAAGTGAAGTAGGATTTTACTGCAGTATTCTTACATGTAAGAGAGGCTTGTGCATTACTGTTTGTGCTTTTGCTTTAGGAAAAGATCTGAATACTTCTTACACAACTGGAAATTACACAAGTAGATAGGACACACACATACATTATGTCAACATCACTGTTTATAAGTTTGCCCACAGACACCTTCTAAGGACTTTTTATGTTTTTTTTTATTCCTTTAGAACAAGTCAAATTTAATCAGTGGAGCTGGGCAGGGCTTATTATTACTTAAATTGTAATTAAGTAACTAATTAACTTTTGGAAGAAGTAACTAGTAACCGTTACTTGTTACCTAATAAAAATAACTATATATATATATATATATATATATATATATATATATATATATATATAGGGGTTGATAGTATCTTTGTTCCATAAGAAGCAGCATTAGGTTGCCATCCTCCACTGCTCTCAGACGCTCACTCACCCTTGACATAAAACTCTTCTTCAGCAGTCCATTCGCTGAAGGATTGTTCAGTAAATTAACCAAATCCCCCGCCGCATGAGTGTCAGGTAATGATTTCCCTAATTACACTTTAATTCAATTTTCAGTATATTGACACCCTTCAGTGCGCCTGTGACTCTCCGCCTGTCTCCCGCCGTTACCTCCTCCTCCCTAAAGGGGCAGAAGCAGCCGATGTCTTCCCTTCATGCTCCGTTTGCGGCTGATGCCGCCGAAGTCCTGGGTCCCTGGCACTGCTGTAAAAAAAAAAAAAAAAAAAAAAATAGACTCCATTTGTGGAGGATTGTCGATAGTAAAGTCTGAACACATGGCGTCGAAAGGTCCCAGCTGGATCTGTGTCTGCGCCGCTCCACCATAACAACATAAAACCTGTTTATTACTGACACTTAGGCCTCCGGGTCATACAGGAGACTTCTATTGGTTTTATTGGTTGTAAATGCTGAACCTTTTTTATAAAATAGAACATCACTTTTGTTGTCACCAGGTCCAGATTTAATACTTGACTTCTACTGCTACTGAGAGGAACAAAAAGAACAAAAGAACTGAATGTGAATTGTGAAACCTTCCATCTCTGCCTAATGTGACGTAGAAACAATGTTGTTTTCACGTCCATTGGTCCTAGTTTTGAGATACAGATTTCCCGAAGGATTTCTTCTGTAACTCCAGAAGATGGCCTTTTTTTGAACGTTTGCTAGATGTCTAACTTTGATGTCTGAGGGCTGTTTATTGTCCAAATTGTGATAAGGGGCGAGCCTGATGTATCAGAACAAACCCTCAGGAATGAAAATGGATGTGAAAACTTGAACCAACAGACCCAATATAGACATGATCTGCACATCTGTCCAATGTCTTACGTTTAATGGGTTGTGAACATGTGAATAATAATGAGAATAATAATTAACTTCATTAATTTTGAAAAAGTCACCACAATCTAATATGGATTAGGCTTATGGGAGCACATTTATCTCCAACCAATCAGAACACCTGGTTGACTGTGATGAGTTAGCAACATGGAGCCAGAGAGCCTTCAGAGGAGCAGATTAGAGAAAGAAGTGTTTGGTAGAAATAGTGACTGAGACAATGGAGGATGATAAAAGACTCTGTGGTTCTCAAAGAATCCAAAAGTCTGGCTCCAGAATCTCTTTCTGTTGGACATTAACGCTCCGCTTCTATCTGTGGGAATATTGTCAGTAGATTGTGACCCGGGGCAACGGGCTGTCTCCTTCTGTCTGGGGAGGATAAAGCAGAGGCTCATGAATCAAATCCTGAAAAAAATGACAAAGTGTTTCAGCAAATCAATGGATACAACTCATGAAGGATTAAAGAAATATGAAGTAAAGTGCATCATCAAAAACTCAGTTTTTATCCTGGGGCACATCAGTATTATAGTTGCTCTCAACAGACAATATAAATCTAGCTACTTTTTATCATACTGCATATTCTGCATTCATAACATTGTATGCATTGTGATTGTAGATTATTATATTTAGTTGGTAGTACTATTTTGATACACATTTTAAATTAAATTTCACAAATATACCTGTGCACCCCAGACAGGTACCAGCCTATCAAGGAGCACAGACAGACACCATTAACTCACATTCATACCTACAAGCAATTTAAAATTTCTAATTATTCTAAGCATGTTTTTGGACTTTACCATCACAGAAAGATCCCAGACAAAGGACTTGTACCTGCAACTTTCTAGCTGTGAGGCTGCAGCTTTACTGCTGCACCATATTATGATTTAAGCATGTAAAATCATCTCATATGAATAGATCCATACAATAATATTCTGTTAACAATACAATCGATTTATTTTATGGACTTCTGAAGATTGAAATCTATGGTTTTGTTTTGCCGTGTGCAGTAAAAGAACAAGAAAGTTATTCTTTTCCAACTCGATCTTCAACAATTATTTGATTCATATATAAGTTACCTACTATTATATTAATGATGGACTATTTTTGATCATGGATTAATCAATTTGATCCACTTTAAAAAAGAAAATGTCCAAATTCTCTGGTTGAAGCTCCGTAAATCGGACCATTTCCTAGTTTCTTCAGTCTTTTATAATAGTAAACTGATGATGTTTGGGTTGGACTGGACACAAAAAGACATTTTAGACTGAATCTTGAGCCTTGGACATCTTACATCATTTTATGAACCAATGAACCAAACAACTAATCAATTAATCATTTTATTAACTGCTAGATCAATTCATTCATCACAATTTCAACAAAGGAAGGATTTTTCCTCTACTGAACAACCTTTGTGGCCAATCGAGAATACATTTCAGCGTTAATGAGGAGTGCTTGAACACACCTTAAAGACTCATGCCTGGCCATAAAAAAAGCTGTGTTGATATCAGATATTACGTGCGCACTTGAATGCACCATGTTGGTTTACCACTTTATGACTTATGACTGACTATGTCGCAGAATCAGTGTTTAATGTAAGTGTTAGTTTCTAAGTGCTGATAGTTTCATTATGGCGGAACGCCACCAATAAATGAATTGGCTCCATGTTCGGTGTTTTATTCCTTTGGCGCTGCTGCCTGTCTACTCACAGAGAAAGGAGACAAGCTCATCTCCATTAAACTTAAACATTTATTTTCTTTCCTTTTCATTAAATTGTTGTAATTCTATATGGAATCTCACAGGCCACAGGAAATGAGTTGCTGGGCCAGAATAGACCTGCAGACATTAAGTTGAGGTTTGAAGAGCTTAATTTTTTTCATATGCAACTTACCTAAGATGTATTTCCTCTAACTAGCGCACTGCACATAGGAGGTATGTATTCCCATAGAAAAGTGGAATGTTTTATTTCACATCTTTTCTATACCTGCTTATTTTATAATAGAGTCAAGGGGGTCTGCTGGAGCCAATCACAACACATTTCAGGCAAGAGGCAGAGATACAACTCAGACAGGTCACCAGTCTATCATGGGTTCACACTCACTCTATTCACCCACACTCATACCCATGGGTAATTTTGCATCTCCTATTAACCCCAGCATGTTTTTGGAAACAGGGAGGAAGTGGGAGAACCTGTAGAGAACCCACACTGACACAGAATGCCACCCACTGCTCCATTGTGTCGCAAATTTAGTTATTGTAAGAAAAAGGCTGCAATTTATGTTGAAAGTTTGGTTGTCAATCTACATATCAGTTTTTAAATTGTGTTGATAGGCCAAGTAAAACTGGAGTTTTGATAAATATCTAACTTTATACGTTTTTCTGTATAGTAACAACCTGGACATGTTACAGTTATATGTGTTTATGAATAAATTAGTTTAGATTCTGTTCTGTTATGTGATAGTGCTAGGATATCCCGAGTGTTTTCTAATGGAGTAAGTAACCAGCTAACATCTTCATGTTTTTTTGAGAGAGAAATTACAATACATGTGTTGCGTTGCACGTTGCACGTTCTGCCGAAAAAATATGAAACTGAATTTAGGAAAGTTTGAGAAATTAATTCTTGCTAAATGCCAGAACACTGCAGTGTTATTAGTCCATTTATTCAACATTAGTAAGCTTAACATGTCGCCTCAGCATCATTGTGACCTTTAGCGGTAAACTTTCCTTTTTTTTAACAAGGGGAAAGAGTTTCTCCTGATTTCAAACCTTTTATTAATGTTGTATTGGGTAGTGAACACCTACGCAGATTTATGCATATAAAGTATGTATTTATATTTAGTTCAGCTCCGTGTTGAAAAATATGTTTCTTTCCCGTGCCTCCCTCTATGCCGGACAGCTCAGCCCCTACAGCAGCTCCCAGGCTTTATTCCTATAAATCTCATGAAAAAAAGGCCGCAGAGAGCAGCATGTCAGTGCCACGGGCACCGGGCGCTTCCTGTGAAGCATCATATAAACCATATAACAAGCTCACATCCTGCAGGAGCACCGCACAATTTTTTATTCAGTCAGGGGAGAAACAGAATAGCACATGCAAGCGTATGGAGGGAAATCTTAAACTATTGTGAGGGGGGGAAATGATCACAGCAAGGTTCCCACGCAGACACGGAAAATAAGAGAAGAACGGCGTCCCACTGAGCGCCAAACTGCTGCAAATATCGCATATAAAGATGCCACACAGACGTCACTGGTAGAACATGATGCGAAATATTTAGAGGCTAAAAACAGTGGCGGCACTTAGACTCCACATCCATCACTGAACAGACTGCTGTGTTTGTCCAGAGGAAGAGGAGGAGGAGGGAGAGGAGGGGAAAGAGGACAGGAGAGAGCTGCTGGTGTGAGCTGACTGCTAAAGCAGCTGAGAGCTGCCTGGACAGGAGATGAAAATCTAGTGGATAACACACACACACACAAACACACACACATACACGCACACACCGTTTGTAGCTTTGCAGTATAGTGGGTAATACAGTTGGAGACTAAAGAGGCTGAAATGAATCAATTGACGGTTTTAAACATCCTAATTAAACTTGAACAAAAGAAACCCAAGTGTAAAATAACTGAAGCAGAAATATTACATTCTGTTAAGTGAAGAACTGTCACCTTTACAGCTATGAAGAGACTGTTGTCTTGGTTACAGGACATTTGGAAAATTATTATTTTACTCTGTTGAAGCCAAAGCAGCTTTATTCATGCACATCTCAACACTGGGAAATTCAACATATTATACAAAGCGCAAACAAATTATATAAATATATGAATAAATGTATAGAACTTGTATGTATTTAAATGTGGATTAAATATGTCATATAACATGGCATTTCGACAGTTGGAATCCTAAATGCTCTTAACAGTATTGATTATTTTAGTGACTGAGAAGACTAGATTTCACCACAATAGTGAACGAGTTCGTTGAGCAGAAGAAGGAACCCAAAGTTCACCTCTGACAGGCGAGTGCAACGTTTCTTTTGCTTATTACAGGAGATGATGACTGTGGTCGTGCCATCATGTACGTGTCTGCCTAATGCCAGATATGCACTGGGACCTCACACAACCATGCTACACTACTGTGTTACTAGTGTACTTTCATTATATCAAATGTTTTCAAATCTAAAGTAATTCATGATATGTTTATATAATTTAATTATTATTATTAATAATATGACTGCTTTTTACTGTTTCCTGTGCATGTGTCCGTGTTGTATTTATTGTTTTTTTTGTTTGCATCTCAAACTGACATGTGAGAGTTCATAATTTGTAGTTATAGTAAGATAACATTTAATACATAAGGTGTAGATAAAACATGCATGTGGGATAATGTCAAAACTGCCATGTGGTGTTATCTTAAAAAAACTTTAAATGACAATGATCCACAATGTGCATTTTGAGAACCCTGATGAATGCTCATAAACCTGTACTTTTTTTTTTTTCTCATCTTACCAACCATGTTTTGTCACTGACCCGCATATATTGAATTTCCTTGCCGAATCTCCCTTTTATCTGGTGACATCACATCGCAGCAGAGGAGCTGACAAGCTGCATTGTGCAGGTTTTTTCTGCCATGTGACAGTGTAATGGAAACCTTCATTCTTAAGTAAAGTTTCTTGAGCCTGACTATTTATCTCCTGTCATTCTCGTCAGACTCCAGATAGCGAGGCCATGGCTGCTTTGGTCGACCAGGCCATGCAACTACACCCTGTCGGCGGCTGAACATGACAGACTGTGTGATTAACGGGTTTTAAACCTGACATATTATATATTATAATTTTGAGAAGGTTAATTGGAGGAGAAATGGATCTCGGAGGTTATATTCTCATTCTGGTTGTTGGAATTATCAAGAAGTAGGGATTTATTTAGCCTGAGAGTACCTGCTGACCCCAACTCACCCACTCAAAATTTAAAGCTTCTTACCCGAGTTCAGCTAGCTCTCTGACTTCTTCTGAACATTTTTGCTGTTTTGGTTTTCCGATCAGTTGTTTTTCAGCCACTCTCCAGCTGCAGCGTGGATCAATCCGACCTCACCTTTCTCGCTGATCCCCCGCCATCGCTCGGCTCTGTTCCTGTTTGCATCGGGATGAACTGACTGTTGCTACCTATTACCTCCTGTTTACCGAGTCCGCATTGATCTGTGACACGTCAGGCACAATTTCCTCCAAGTGCCTCTCGTTGGACCAGAACGGGAGAAACCTCCCGTTCTCCCGCAAGTTAAGTTAAAATTAGACGACAAGTGCTTCCTGTGACCAGACACCAAACAAATCACTGGCACGGCATAATTAGTCTATAACGAGATTAAGGCAGAACCATGTAAACACACTCAGATTATCTTAATGTGCTTATGTTGATGGTTGAAGTATAATCACAGTGGATTTACTCCGATCTTACTGGCATATTGCTTTTCAGACTGAGTGGAGTCACTGCAGCTGATGAAGCTGCTCATGTGTAAATGCTGATGCAGTGTCAACACCTGAGGATTGTTTTAGGTTCTGTTACTGCAGGAATAACTTTTCTCTTTATTGTTTTCTCTTTTAAAAAACTATAGTTATGGGGAAAGGGAACATTAGCTACAGGGATGCAAGCTTTCCTTAGCACAGATCCTGGACTGAACTTCCATATAAGGAGTTGTGTGTCACGCCTCCTGCTGTGATGTCAGTGACTTTTTAATCTTATTCTTTTAATCTTTATTTCATTCATTATACAGTCCAATGCACATTAAGCCACATTTCTGTAAAAGTGCCAGTGTTAAACAGCAGGCTAATTTTCAACAAATCATAAAATGACCAGTTTTCCCATAAGAGCTGAGATCTATTCCTCCTTAAAGGGAAATTATGGGGGGCATGAAACAGAACAAATAGACCACATGGGAGACATTTCTGAAACTATTTTTGAAATACTAACTCCCGGTATCATGTTACATGTATTTCACATTGGATGTTTATGGTAGACTCATTTGAAAATGAATCCCCTTGGTATGTGCAATGTATAAAAACATGAAAACATATTTAAGTTGGTGCTTTAGGAGATATTGTACAGCAAATAGTGAAAAGTGGTTAAAATCATTTCACTGGATTGTCTTTGAACAATCACACAATTTAAATAATGAAATAACTTAAAAAAAATGAAAAAAAACAAACAAATATGAAACAAAATATAACATTAACATATTAAACATTTTAGTTGAAGGTGAATAATATCTTCTATGATCTCAAACTGACCAAATTCAAGACAAAACATAATAATAATAATAATAATCTGTCAATGGAGTATGATAAAACTGGATAATTACAGTCAATATTAGACTCAAAACCAAAATAAACTAACACCATGTGAGAAGGAGATGACCTCTCCCCTTCTCACCTGTTTATAATGGGGAAGTGAATAGCAGAGGGGGAGTTTCCCCCGGACATGTTTGCGGACTGGCTGTTTTGGTCCACCTGCCGAGAGGCGGACCATCCTGCTAGCAGAAGCTTGTGCTGTTGTTGTTTTTTATGTACCACCGTTAATAAACCGCCTTGTTTTGACTAAAACTGAGTTCCGCTGCCTCCTGTCTACACTTCTTCTGGTTGCCCTGATCCCATTTTGTTGGGAGGCCACTCCGGTCGTTCACATTTGGTGGCAGCGGTGGGATCGGTGGCGCCATCTGAGAAGCTGGAGAGAGGAGGTGAAACTGGTGGACAGATTGTGATATACAAGCAGGAGGACAGTGGCGCAGCGTTGGCGGAGTGTCGGCAGGAATGTCGGCGGAGTGTCGTCGGGAGTTGTCGGTGGGAGTTGTCGACGGGAGTGTCGGTGGGAGTGTCATGTCGACGGAGTGTCATGTCGACACAACACTCACAACACGACACTATGATTTTTACAGTATTATCCATGATCGAAAAAAAAATCCATCAATTCATGTCTGATCTTGGGAAGTGAAAAAGCGAGAGCCATAGGAATTCTCTCTCCATGATGAACACTGTGTTCTGTGGTTTTAATGGAGTCACATATGGAGTCACATATCCATACTTCTGCTTCTCTTCCTACAGTTTCTGTGTGTACCTCAGAGCTCAGAGCAGGTGGTGGCTTTTAAAATCATGGCACATTGTTAAACTGTATTAATTGGAATAAATCAAGAACAAAAAAACTCTATCATGAGCCATAATCCTCCCTCACTGCCAGACACAGACTCTGAGTTATTAACAGAAACCCAGTGGATCAATGTAACATTAGTTAGAACATTAGGACATCAATTAAAAATAAAATGTCAACAATAGTAATAAAAATAAGCAGGACAAATAACAAATTATTTGACCAACAGTAACTGTATTAATTCAACACTCTTTTGAAGGTCCATTTGCTGAAACCCGGATTTTTTTTTTCTTTTTATTGCAATATTAACACAATTGAAACATCTGTTAATGGTAGCATTCCTGAAATTTGCTGAAAGTTTGATGAAAATCTGGGCTGAACTTTTTGAGTTATCTAGCTAACAGAAAACAGACAGACAAATGCCTTTGAACACATAACTTTCTTGTCAGAAGTAATTAATTGGCAAGCTTTTTTTATTTCTTATGCCACAGTAGGTTTTCAATGTATATTATGAAGTTAAAAGTCTGATGTGACATAGGTATATGTCACCACAATTATCACCTGTCTGCTCATATAATTCACTTGTTTAACTATATCTGACAGAAGGAATTACTTTTTATTTATTTATTTTCTTTTTTATTATTTTTTCAAATTTTTCTATCCAAATTAGATTAAAATTAAATCACATTTTTTTCTGGTGAAAACATGACCTTTATCTTCAGTTTCAGCCAATAGCATCATAACATCCACCTGTCAATCAAGACGACTGATCCTCATTATACAACCTATATGTATTTTTATACAGGTGAGACGTCACAATACGAATGTTAGAGACTGAGAAGCTGTTTCAGGGGAGCTTGAAAACTATACGACAAAGGAAGTAAACAAACTGCTATTTTTTATTTATTTTGCTTTTTATTACTAACATTTTGTCGACCCTTGTTCCATTTCATGTATTGCTGCTCCTCTGGGTGTTTTTTAATTGCACACGAGGACAAATAAAGTTCTTTTAAGTTGAGAATTAAAGTATATGATGCATGTTAACAAAATTATTATTATTAAAGGTGTAGTCACCACAATCAGTCAGGTCAGGTTTGATGACTTTAAGGTTTGAGGAAGAGTTAGTGGGTTAAAATGACTTATGTTATTACAGTATTATTCTTGAAACAAGGTGACCTTCATCACCATGAGGAAACTGTGAGCATTTTAATCAGTTCATGTTCTCTCTCCTGCCAACAGTTCACTTCTCTTTGTTTTCGCTATGAAAGAAATGTCTAATAAAAAATGTCACAAGTAATTGCTGTCATTTAGAAAAGTCACTGATAAAAATCCAATTCATTCATTTTCATAGAGTTAAGAAGGATTTTAAGTTAAATGAGAAACAGGTCTTTTAAATTGTTGCTGTGATGAGCAAAGCAAAACAAATTTGCCCATAATTATATGCCATCGGTATGAAGACATAATAACAAAGAACAAATAAGAGAATAAATAATGACTCAGCTCCATTAGGAAAACAAACACAGCTCATTTTCCTCAAGGGATTGTGCTGCAGTTATTTGATTATTTGTACAAATAACAAGACAAAAAACAGCACTTTCCTCGGCTACAAATAAGAAACTAAAAAAGAACAAATAGGAAACTTGGAGGGAAAAAACAGGCCCCGGATGAACCTGAAAGAAACACACATCAAGGTGACACGAACAGAAGCTTATTTATTTATTGTCAGAGAAAAGAACTGTGTTCTCTCACTAGCGCTCTGAGGTTCTTTAAAGGCGGCTGAAGCATTGGTGCGAAGTTGAACGTGGCAGCTGGAACTCAGCTCAGCCATCAGCCAATCGCTGATGCTGCTCCATCCGTTCTCAGGGAGCGACTTTCCCAATAATAATGTTCAGAATATATGAATACAAATGAGCTAATAGACAAACCAGCTCAGCCTCAGAGGGAAACACCAATATTTTATGTTTCTGATATATGCATATTTTCACAAATTCTGTTTTATGGTGTAACTCTGCAGGTTAATGTGGTTACATTTGAATACAAAAAAAAAAAAAAAAACTCCTGCTGAGAGAAGGGGAACCTAAGAGGAACATTATCTAAACCACATCACCACGTCTGAAATGATGACTCTATGTATCCATGGTTACAGAAACATAAACTGTTCAAGTTTCCCTGTAGAGACTAAGATGAAGTGGTGACCTGGTGGAGCAGTGTGTAGAGCTGTTGCCCCACAGCTAGAAGGCCGCTGGTTCAATTTCTTAAATGGGACCTTTCTATGTGGAGTTTGCATGTTCTCCCCCTATCTGGATTCCATCTGGGTTTTCTAAGTTTCTCCCACTTGAGATGATTAGAGAATCTACATTGCCCATGATTGATTTGGTGACGCAAATATATAATAGAACTGTCTGAGATGATGTTTCCTCTGGAGACTGATATGACTTTTCCTCTGGAGACTAAGATGGTGTTTCCGCTGGAGATTAAGTTGATGTCTTCTCTGGAAAGTAAGATGTTGTTTCCTCTGAGACTAAGATAATGTTTCCTCTGGAGACTAAGATAATGTTTCCTCTGGAGACAGAGGTGATATTTCCTCTGGACAATAGATGATGTTTTCTCTGGAGACTGAGATGATGTTTCCTCTGAGACTAAGATCATTTTTCCTCTGGAGACTGAGATGATGTTTCCTCTGAGACTAAGATCATTTTTCCTCTGGAGACTGAGAAGATGTTTTCTCTGGAAAGTAAGATGATGTTTTTCTGGAGACTGAGATGATGTTTCCTCTGAGACAAAGCAAATTTTTCCTCTGGACTTTCCTGTGGAGACAGAGGTGATATTTCCTCTGGAGACTGAGATGATGTTTCCTCTGAGACTAAGATCATTTTTCCTCTAGGGACTAAGATAATGTTTCCTCTGGAAAGTAAGATGATGGTTCTCTGGAGACTGAGATGATGTTTTCTCTGGAGACTGAGATGATGTTTTCTCTGGAAAGTAAGATGATGTTTCTCTGAAGACTGAGATGATGTTTCCTCTGAGACTAAGCTAATTTTTCCTCTGGAGACTAAGATACTGTTTCCTCTTGAGACTAAGAAAATGTTTCCTGTGGAGACAGAGGTGATATTTCCTCTGGAGAATAGATGATATTTCCTCTGGAGAATAGATGATGTTTCCTCTGGAGAATAGATGATATTTCCTCTGGAGAATAGATGATATTTCATCTGGAGAATAGATGATGTTTCCTCTGGAGAATAGATGATGTTTTCTCTGGAGACTGAGATGATGTTTTCTCTGGAAAGTAAGATGATGTTTCTCTGAAGACTGAGATGATGTTTCCTCTGAGACTAAGCTAATTTTTCCTCTGGAGACTAAGATAATGTTTCCTCTGGAGACTAAGAAAATGTTTTCTGTGGAGACAGAGGTGATATTTCCTCTGGAGAATAGATGATATTTCCTCTGGAGAATAGATGATGTTTCCTCTGGAGAATAGATGATGTTTTCTCTGGAGACTGAGATGATGTTTTCTCTGGAAAGTAAGATGATGTTTCTCTGAAGACTGAGATGATGTTTCCTCTGAGACTAAGCTAATTTTTCCTCTGGAGACTAAGATAATGTTTCCTACGGAGACTAAGAAAATGTTTTCTGTGGAGACAGAGGTGATATTTCCTCTGGAGAATAGATGATATTTCCTCTGGAGAATAGATGATGTTTCCTCTGGAGAATAGATGATGTTTCCTCTGGAGAATAGATGATGTTTCCTCTGGAGACTGCGATGATGTTTCCTATGGAAGATACAATGTTTTTTTTTTCTGAGCTAAGCTGATTCTAACCTGGTCTTGCTCAGTGCACCTGTTTCCTCAGCAGGCGGCTGTATAATTTTGTGTGATATATTCTGGGGGAATGACTCGAACATTATGCAGAGAGGCACATTTTCGGCCGCTTTTCTCACTCTCCAAGAGCCTCTGAAGGTTGGTAAGTGCTGGCAGCCACTCTGCATCCGGGCAGGGAGCCGCCGTGCGATGGCAGCGGTGATAGGAGCCGTGTGGCGCGTTGGCTGTTAGCCTGTTGTGCACTGCTGGACAGTCATTTTCTCACCAATTTGACATGCGTGGCATTTTGTTATCTTGCGAGGATTCCTTGTTCAGGGAGCAGCAGATTATTCATCGAATGTCAAGGAGGGATATTGTCTCCTCTCCATCCTTAAGGGATCCAGAAAGCTCAGTGACGATGATTCATTCTCTCCCCCATGGTTTTAGCTAAATAACACTTGAAGGTGCTGACATTACTGCCCAATGGAAATGGCTCTATGCAGGAAGAGATGGATTAGAGACAAATTAGGAGCCAGGTGAAGGTGAGGTGCTGTGTTTTAGAGAAATGTTCCTCTTCTCCTGTAGGGACAAAACATAAAAGTTATTAATGCGAAAAATATAAATATTAATAACGGGGCATTCAGAAAATATCAGAAAAGTAAACACATTTCTCTGCCTGAGAAAACCTTTGGGGCTGCTTTCTCGTCGTTTCCATGGAGACAGAATGAATAAAAACAGTGACACAGATGCTTTGAAACTTAAATTATTTAACAAATAATGAAAGAAACTAGACAAATATGGGAGGACAATAGTGTGATTTTATTTTATGAGTATGTTAAGGGGAAAGTGGCCAGTCATTTGTATTCAGGTGTCACTTTTAGTTTGGAAAAGTGTACAGAGAAGTCCTGAATTATGAAAAGGCTAATGTGTCCCATTGAGGACCAGGAGGAGGATTATGCAGTCAACATTTGGTATGCCGGCCATTAAAATAGCAGACACCTCTCTGCAAAGTGTGAATCCCATTGAGACGAAAGTGTGATTCATGATTTTGGGCTAGACAAATTAATTGACTAAAATTTACTCTGTATTTATATGTTTCAATCTGTGCTTTCTTCCATCAATTCACAAGCAGATACTTTGACTAACTTCATAAGTAAATTTATTAATCATTTTAATGTAGTCGACTAGTTTATGGCAGCGGTTGTGAAACCAGAAGGTGAAGTTTGTGAGTGAACGGATGAAAACCTCAGGGCGACCTGCAAGATGCAGATTAACTAGTCCAGTGCAGTTTTCTTGGTGTCTTCATTCAAGCGTCAGAACACGTGTTTCTCCATCTGACCTTGTGCGTTTCCCCCCACAGGCAGATCCAGTCTAATGCAGACCACCTCTGACTCACCGTCCTCCAGAGGTTCAGCTTCTCCCTCACCAGACCTATATACAACTGCAGAAATAGATAAGGTCTGCAAACTCTGTCCTCCGACTCACACGCTGCCTCCACTGCTTTTATGAAATACAGATACTATACGTTCTATTATACACCTCATGAAATGCAGTAATCTTCTTTACTGAACATTCAATGTTATTATATACTCTTGTAGATGGAGCACGGTGGTTTCTTTCTCTTTATTGCATTGTTCTGTGCCGTCACAGAATACATATTTGGTTTCCTCCAGCTCTTTTCTTTGCCGTCATTGCTCTTCGTATTAAATTAAATCAAGATGTCATGTCTTTTGCCGCAGTCATTACTTGGTAAACTTTCTAACTTCCAAAGTAAATAAAAAGTATCTCAGAAGCATTTATGCCTCATATTTTTTTTCCTTTTTTTATTTTTTTTATTTTTCATTTTCACAAGCATTTTCTCTCAGACTGATCCCTTGTGAAAGAATATTGCCTTTTCCTCACTGACAGATATTGTTTTTCTTGTTTGTCTTGAAGAGGTAGTTTCACATGCGGACAGACAGCAGAGCAATGGAGAAATTCATGCTGCAGGAAATCTGTCAAAAGGAGCAATTAAGCAATTACATGCAAATACTACACTGAAAAAAAACAAACATAATAAATGCATCAGTTAACAATAGCACAATTAGTCCAATACTGAGTGGAGTTATCTTTAATTATTTTGTTCAATTGACAGAATATTTTGCTATTCTTGACACAAACTATTAAATGTTTTGACATTCACATATTTAAATCAACAATATGAAAATTTAAGAGCATAGAAAGAGAACATAACAAAACATATAAAACACAAATAGGAGATAAAAAATACACAAATATGAAAGACAAACATACTCAAACATGAAATAAAAAAAAATACGGTTGCAAACAATGTTAAATCGGTGAAGAAATGAAATGAAATGAAAGTTAACTGATCTACCAGTGGAATAAGATAAATAAAACACTTTTAAAACAGTGAAATAGGATATAAAAACACACACTCATTCTGCAATCTGTCCTCTATCAGCTGTTTCCTGCACACACTGCAAGTACAGTTCTTTCAGATGGATATTTTGGGTGTGGTAATAATGCTGGTTTGTAATAAATAAGCTGGTTTAACCTTTTGATGTAGTATTAGGCTTATCACTCAACTCATTAGTTTGAAGCTTTACATAAATGCTGATGGTTATGTCATGATCTGTTGGGTTGTGATTTTAATGCTTATACCAGCGATCCTAGTGCCTAAAAGTGTCCAACCCCCATGTAGCAGTTAATGGTCCAAGAAGTGTAAAAGTGTCCATACTAGAAAGACACTTCTCAGGCATTTGAATGGATGTCAAGTCAGCCTACTGTCCAAGAGAGTCTCGGGGCAGCAGGGAATCTGCTGTTGGATGTTGGCGCTGCACTTTTTTCCCTAGCGCATTTGTATCTGCGTTGTCATCATAATATTTATCTGTGTTTTCATCTTCTTTCTGCTGTGCTGTTTAAGATGCTCTGTCACCAAAAACATTGTTCTCATCTTTTTTTTAATTTTTTTTTTATTTTTTATCTTCGAAGGTATGTGTTACCATTTACCATAATGTGTCTGTAGTGAACCGTGCGTGATTCGGTCATCCGGACCAGATGTGGGTTGAACTGCAGAGTTGGCAATGGCTGCATATTCAGTATATTCTGCTCCAGTGGTACACTGACATTAATCTGTGAGGCATTGAACGACTGGTTCTGTCCTTTCAAATTTCACAGCAGATTTTGCCAAATGTACAAAGAAAAGAAAAATCCATTTATTACTGTATTACCGCGATTATTGGGAGAGGCGTCTGATTGGGAGTCTGCAGTGAGATATAATATATGAGAGAATAACTGTATCCAACAATAGTGCTACTCTAAACATTTGCTTCTTTGGATTCCCCATGGTTTCTCAAAGCCTTTGGTGCACATCTGCTTCCGTAACTCTTGATAGACAGTAACTCCTGCTGTTTTCCATTGAGAATTGCATTAATGTTTGCGTATTTTTTTTTTTTTTTTTTAACCATATATACAAATGTTTCTGGTTTTGTCCATCCACACATACCTCTCCTCTGCCACAAATTCTTGAAACTACTGAGCACTGCAACATAAGAATATAACGCAGTCTAACATAACATAGTGTAACATAATGTGAAGTTACATACCATAATGTGACATCCGGGTAAGTCACGGTTTATTGGCAAAACCTGTTTCCAGGATCCCAAAACATATTTTATTTTATTGATAAGCTGACTGAATCCACTTCCGCCAAGTGTAAAAACGTTACGTGCAATTTTGGTGTCCCCATCCAAGCATTTATTCAGCATTTTTGAAAATAAAAGTAACAAAAGGTGGATGAAAACTGAATGGATGGCGTGACACTGTTATACAATACCTACTGTGAATCATGGGGTTGGAAACATCATGTTTTGGGGCTGTTTTCTGCAAAGGAACCAGGATGACTGATCCGTTTAAAGGAAAGAATGGATAGGACCGTGTACTGTATGACTTTGAGTAAAAACCTCCTTCAATCAACAAGGGCATTGGAGATGAAAAGTGGTTGGAGGTTTTCAGCATGACAATGAGCCCAAAGACACCGCCCAAGCAAGATTTTCTGAACAAATCTGGCCTTGTCTGTGTCTTTTCACTCCCTTGTTGTCACAAGTTAGTTAAGCATTTTTATGTGTATTTAAGGCCTGTTTTCAGTCCTTACATTCAGTTCAGTCGTATATGGATCTATCTGTGATTGCTGTGTCATCTGTAAAAAAAATATTTGAAAGTCTATTGTCACTAGTCATCACAGAGACACATTACAATAAAACAGGAGCATCTGATTCCTGAAGGTGTGTTGTGTATTGCATTTGCGTGCTGTGCCATCTCTGAACAGGTCTCTGGGCCGGTGTGTGGCAGCGTGTTGTCTTCATTCTGTGTTACATGATTGCTTTGGACACGTCAGGAGCCAAACGGACGTGCTCCGTATATTTGTTTCCGCTGGAGTCTGGGGGGAGGTTTAAATGTTTCAGCAGCTCGTCGGGCTGTTTCCAGCCAAATCCATTTCATCCTCTCTGTGAGCTCAGTTACAGAAAGATCCTTTCATCCCCCAAAGAGGAGTCGCAGCGAGACAGCATGGCTGACAAAAGCTGAGGGGAACACGCAGGGGGGGACACACCCCTGGCCAACCCCTAGTCTCATCTCCGATCCATAATCTGGCTGCTGCTACTGCGGATTGGCATCATGGAAACCATTGGTAGATATTTTTTTCTTACTTCAAGTTTGTTTTTCCTTGATTTTGGCAAATTTAATCTTGTTTGCTTTAATTATTTATATATATATTTTGTTATTGTAAGAAAAAGGCTACAATTTATGTTGACAGTTTGGATGTCAATTTACATATCAGTTTCGAAATTGTGTTGACCTTCCAAGGAAAACCATATTAATGATCTCTTACTTCATACGTTTTCCTGTATAGTGTAACTACCATTGCTTGTTCCTGTTCTATATGTCAATAAAACAATTAGGTCCACAATCTGTTCTGATAGGTGACAGTGCTGGGATTTCCACAGTAAGACTGCTCATGCTAACAAAGGTTACTGTGGTAAACTCACAGCTGCTTTAGCATGTGGCTTTTGAGAGAGGTTACAATACTTTGGTTGCACACTTCAACCGACAATGAGCTGTGATATGAAACTTACTGCTCTAACTAAGTGCAGGATAGCGCTGTGATATGTAAATCTATAGGTTTTCTCTTTTTTAGCTTCATCCAGGCCTTGAACTGTTTAACAGCGAGCCTCTAAACGGCAAGTGCTCTACCCCGACACTACCACAGCACACCAATTAGAATTTTAACTTTGAATGATATCAGTTATAATAATAATGTTATAAAATTAAAATATAGATAAAAATACACAATTATGAGATAAAAGGTCAAACAATGTAATATTCAAAGATGTCCGATTCAATCTTCAATTCTTTCACAGTGGTCTTCTTCTTTTTCTTCTCCTTCTCATACATCTGTCTGTCTGGTACCTGGTGTTATTGTGGCCAGGAGCTTGTGAGGGCGAAAGTTTATCAGGTTTTTGTGCGGATGAAGACTTTTCTCCGCCATCTGTGGACGTAATCCGCACTTCCAAGAGAAAAGGATTACTGCAGATGAAAGGATCTGGAACAAGAGACTTTAAAGGGCTGTTAATGCACCACATGCTCAGAAATTCACAGACTCACACAGACACATTAAGAACTATCTGACTGTATCTAACTGGTACAGTCATGTCATATTACAATATGAGGAGTGATACTGGATTCCATGAAAAAAAGTCTTAGCCTCAGAAGAACGCAGCTTCAGTTCATATGTTTCTGTAACCACAGATACGTAGAATCAACGTTTCAGACATGGTGACGTACTCTTCTCCTAGCAGAAGCAGGGCCGGGTGGATGGATCAGTGCTTTGTTTCATGTCAGGAGTTGGAGAAGCTGCAGCAGACGACTGTTAAACACTACTGTTAACAGTCAAACACTGATGTTTTAACCCAAAACGGATCTTTTTTAACACTAATTTAAACCCAACCCACCTCAACCAGTGTTGAATACACTGTAAAACCTTAACGGGCACAATTATCCACAAGTATCTATAATTATTATCATTAATATTTTTTTTCACAGTAGAACCTCTGTTTACAGTATTGTGTCTTGTCTGTAAAATAATACAAATAAATGAATTAATTGAATTAAAAAAATAATACATGATATGATGATATTTACAGTACTAGTGCATGCCAGTAGAGAGTATGTGTTTCTACATAACAGAAGACAGATTGGATGTACATGATTTTTTCATGTCTCGCACACTGCTACTACACAGTATGTCTAGTAAATGGTGAAGTGATAGTAAATATGTTGTTTTTGTGTGTATTCACACAGTAGTACTTTGACTACTGTAATTTATTTTAATCTTCATGTACAGTCACTGTGTTCAACACAGCAAATATGGAGAAATAAAAGCAAGTTTTACAGTGTACATCATAAATCAGAATTTGTGAAATTCTAAATGTTGATATGATCCTTATGAAACGTTAACATTTATCTGCAGGAACACAACCGGTGGATGTTTCTCTCCTCGCTCCTCGTCCTTGACTAATCTACTGTTTTCTCGATCCTCTCCCTGTTCCGTCTCTTCTTCCCGTCTCCCCTCTGACTTCTTTACTGCCTCTCTCTTCTCTTTGTTTTCCTCGCTCCCTTCTCTCTCGTCTTCTGTTTCCTTTTATTTGTTTTATTTCTCATCTCATTCCCTTCCTGTTCTCTGTGCCTTGGCTTCATTTTCTTGTTTCTTTTCCTCTCCTCTGTCTACATTTTCTTTTTCACCACATTGTTTTCTTTTTTGTTTTTCATCTCCATATATCTGTCTGCTTCTCTTTCATTTTCCCTCGTCTTTGTTTCCTCCCACTTCACCTCCTCCACCTTTATTTTCTCCTTCTGCTCCATTATCTGCTTCCTATTCTTTCTCCTTGTCTTTTGTTTCCCCCGAACATCAGCCTCTTCTCTCCATGTCTCCATCCGCCCCGTGACAATTACATGTGACAATACCCCGCGACAAAAACCCAGCAGCTTCGCAAGGTGTTTACTTCCAATGACATAAAAGTGCCAATCATATTTATACAGCAATAACAGCGATGGCGGTGAACACTAAAAAGCGGTATTAGAAGCATCATTACAGCGGCGTGCTGATTAAATAACCAATCCACACTTCCTGCAGCCTGCTCCACTCATTTATTTTTAGAGGTCCCTGCATAGCTGAACACACAGAGACAATCTCGCTGCCAGAGCCTCCACTTTACCCATCAGGCCACTGAGCAGCAGTTATATATATTACAGTTTAGTGCTTATGTGCTTTAAGATGAATATTTCTCAAAATGAATATGTTGCGGTGTCTGTTTCCTGCAACGCGGCCGCGCTCCTGCCGCTGAGCCGCCGTGATTCATGGACTCGCGTTTTTCCACACAGGGTTGATTTAATCTGGAGTTATGGGTCACGGAGGAGGCCACGCACTCCACTAAGCTGCGAAACGACGGCGAATGAAAAAGGAGCAGTGCAATAGGCCTGACAAACTACCGGCCGAGCCCCCGTGTGTTATTAATGAACAGCTAACAGGACAAATGCACGGAGAAGGAGAAAACGCACAACTCAATAATCAGGACTTCACTCAGGGCCTCCAGCTCGCCCCACTCACCTGCTGCTTTATTGACAGTGGGAAATATTTATTCTGCTTGCTGTAAACTGAGCCTGACTATGGTAATGCACCGTTCCTTCCTGTGGAAAAACATGGTGAGCAGCAGCGATCCGTCAGGGAGACGGATCTGCAAAGGGCTTCGGCAAAAGGCGGAGAAATAAGGAGTAAATAGAGCAGCAAAGTGTGAGGCGGCTGCCTGCCTGACACAAAACAGCTTATTTCATTAGTTGTGCATATAACCAAATCTTTTCTTTATTTTTTTTTCTTTTTTTTCAGAAAAGAACAGACATTTTCCTTCTGAAGCTCACTGAAAGCTATCGGGAATAAATTTTCCATGAAGCCTCTTGTTACAGTTGGAAGTGCAGTTCAGGTTCCGTATCAGGCGGCAGGCATTCAGCGTGAATGTGGGGTTTAAAAGTGCCTCAGTGGATTCTGGCATTTTAAACACCTTTCTTTTACTGACAATGTTGAGTAACCCAGAGTCTTCTCAGGAAACAGTTCTGTGATGTCTTACTTAATGCTATGCACAGGTTTTCCATGCATAATCCGACAAATGTCTTAAGATACTTCAGACAACAGCATTTTATGGAAAAATGTGCATTTTATTTTCAGCAGCTTCATTCATTGAACATATACAGCCTTTATTGTTTTAGTGGTTATGAAAATAATTTGGGTTTCTGTGGTTGCCATTGGTGATTGCTTTGGTGGGTGCTTTGAATCACATTCAAGTGCTTTGAATCACATTTAGTGAGTCTTAGCTGCTAACAAGAAATATTCCTGTCACCCTGATTTGAATTCATCTTCTCTATTCTTCACACAAGCAGAACACACAGCGGTCACGCCCCCTTTTGAGGGCAGAGTTAAACACAGACAGACTGACCCTGATGCGGCTTGGTGACTGGTGTTTAGATAAATGATGTCGATGATGATGTCGATGACTCAATGATGTTGACTAGTTGACCCAAAAGTACAGAATCTTTCTGAAGGACAAGTGCAAATACTGAATAAAACATACTCAGTGAACTCAGGAGAAAATGCAGGGAATAACAGTAAAAAGTTGTTAGGAAAAAAAACTACTCAATACATTAAAGATACCTAAAAATCTCCTTAAGCACACCATTGACATATCCCTGCTTTGTCATTTCCAGCTCTGCTCTAAGGACATGAAGGTTCAATGATCAATCTCTGTACATAAGGAACATATTATTAAAATTAAAATTAAAACCGCTCAGCTTCAGTCACCATTGTTTGTAGCAGACTAGTGTTTGATGGTGTAACTTCAGAGAGACTCAGACACAGCAGATAAAGCTTTTAGATAAGAATCATCACTTACTACATTTACAGAACACTGAAGAAAATCAAATTTTTGTGTTAGTCTGACTATGGTCAGATTTTTAAATTGCATATATGCACCTGAGTCGATTTAAAATCGGAGCGAGTCGGGCTTCTTATAGTAGAACTAACACGCCCACTGTAATGCAACTGGAATTAGATTTTCTCTGACATGTACTATATGCCTTGGTCAGACTGGAGCTGAACAATGCATGAGGGCATGCTCCACAACAGTAGAGACGGGACAAGAGGTTTTTTTTCCCCAGGGCTGTGACCTGGAAGTGGAAGGAGACGGTGGTATTTCATGTTATTTTTGCCGAGAATAGCAAACAAACAACGGAGCACCCACGAAGCCATTGTACATCTTAACTGTGTAATTATTAATGAGGACACCATGTAAGACTTGCGTTGTGCTCTTTGAGTGCCATCTTTTAATAGTCTATTGTTGTTGCTGCTGCCAAAGAGTTGATTTTGTCCCTGGTATGTATACTTGGACAATTTCAGTTGTCCAATGGAGTAACATAGTGTTAACAACATAGTGTTTCCTGGATCTGATTCATTAATCATCACAGAGAGATTAAAAAATAAAATAATAAATAAAAATGTGATGAATCACATTCTTTAACAGGCTGATTGAGAGTTTGGAATGATTGAAAGAAAGAAATCACTTCACTTCACTTTTCTTTCACCATTTCTTAGAAAATAAAAGACTTCCAACAGACAGACAAAAAGCCTTAGTGCATAACCTTGAGGATCACTGAGCCCTACAGGGTAAGGGTTAATACTTGAAAAAATCTTAATGAACAAAGGTTAAACCTTCATCTCCTCAAAGCAGAGAAATGTGACAAGTACAAATACTTCATTAATGTACTGAAGGAGTGTTTCCGATATTGGTGCTTCACATTTATTTATTTTTTTAATTTAATACACATGCATCTATTTTTACAGAAGTAACTGTACTTGTCCCTCAGTAAACATTCTGTATTTTTGGATCAATGACTCAACAAAGTGTTCTGACATTGTTTATCCATCAGGTTCATGCTTCCTTGGGTTTAACTCCTCCTCCAAAATGGGGGGTGGCCTAGTGCTTAATGATGTTCTGCTGGTGTGATAAATAGAGAAGAAGAAATCCACTGTGATGGGTGATAAAAATATTTGAGCAGCTCTTGGATAAGTGATAAGACTCAATGACTATGATTCAGAGAATTCTACGATGGAAAAATGTTAAAAAAAAAAAATGTGTTTCACCACCACACGGGGGAAACTAAAAGCAGCATTTATGTCTAAGTTGGCAGCTAATGGTGGTTATTATTTGGCCTTTGACTGTGCATTAAAGACCAAACGTCTGAACAGTTGCATGTTTGCCCATAATTAGAGGCCTGAGTCAAACACCTCAGCTCACTGCTGCTCATGCTCCTCCAATAAACTGGAAACAGCGAGTGATGGATTCATCACAATCATCAGGCCAACGCTGCATCTCCAGAGGCTAATGCACACATTCTCCATGTTTAAGATCCATCCATCCATCCATTGTCTATCCCGCTTATTCCCTTTCGGGGTCGCAGGGGTCTGCTGGAGCCTATCCCAGCGCGTTAAGGCGAGAGGCAGGGATACACCCCAGATGGTCGCCAGCCAATCGTGGGGCACACACACCATTCACACACCATTCACTCTCACACTCACACCTATGGGCAATTTAGAGTTTACCAATTAACCTGAGCATGTTTTTTGTATTGTGGGAGGAAACCGGAGTACCCGGTGAAAACCCACGCAGACACGGGGAGAACATGCAAACTCCACACAGAAAGGCCCCAGACCCAGGCCCAAGGCGGGTCTTGAACCTGCGACCTTCTTGCTGTGAGGCAACAGTGCTACCCACCGCACCACCGTGTCGCCCCTGTTTAAGATCCTTGAAGTTTAAATTAGAACTGTGAAAGCACCGTTTAGCTTCATCCCTCTCGCTGCGGGAAATGATGGTGCTTGCAGGTGCAGAGAGATTCTGCTGCTGATCATGTTTGTGTCTGGTTAGTGAGGACAGAGATGGAGAAAGGTCAGAGGTCACAGTGGCTCTGAGTTCACAACAAGTTGAATTTTAGCAGTGACACAGACCAGCAGTGTGTGCATGAGGACCTGCCTTGTTTACTCAAACTACTGGACAAACAGAAACTGCCACACATGGTCTTCTCAACTATTTCAGCTTTGGTTTCCTCACGTTTCGAGATCTGTTTCATCATCATCCTTAACTATTAGTGTTAATCTTTTCCAGCTGGCAGAAGATGCTTAAATGCAGTACATCAAAAACAAACACAAAAACAAAAGGCATAAAACAAACATCTAAAGAAAACACCAGGGATAAAACACACTAAAGTCATAGACTTATAATAATTGTGGTGCGTATAGACAGAACAACAAAGAGACAGACAACGTGCAAAAACCATGATAGATGAATCAAGAATAGATGACTTACATTTTCCAAGAGAAGTTTGAAACTTTTTTTTTTTTTAAGCGATGGTGGCTGCGGGTTTACTTAATCTGTAGCAGCAACATATTTCAGCACAAAGCCCCACAAAAGTTAAAAAAGAAGATCTAAGAGCCAGATCTAAGAGATAATTGATACGCTTCTTCTTGTTGTAAATGTTGATGCTAAGTATCAGTTTTTCTGTCACATTTTCAGCTGCTAAAGGTGAGCTTTACATGTCCATAATGTATCAAAGTTTTGCAGCATATAAACTGTCAAAAAGATTTAGATGCAGTTTCCAATAGTGACACAACTATTTCCTTTAACCTTTAGGAGCCAATGAGACATGAGACTGAGGGCAGAAACAGGATTACGCTTCATTAACATGAAGCTCTACGCATGAACCTGCGAGTTCATGAACACACACTCTACCCAGCATCCAACACATTCAGCAGGCATAAGATCTGGCTCTAAATTTCACTTCCACCTGTCCATTACCTGCTGCCCTGAAGGAATAATGAGCTAATTAGAAAGAGTACAGGGGTCCCTATGAAGTCCAGAAAGGTTGCAGCAGTTGCTTTGTAATCACCCACATCCGAAGTGCACATGCTCTCAGGGAAACACCTTAATATCAAACCAATTTTGAAATGATTTGCCTGCAAGGGAAGTAAACAATTTAGCAGCGTCTTTTATCGACTGGGCAAAAATTGCTTATTGTGCAAGAAGAAATGTAACTTGAGTAAACTCCATTAAAAAAGAATGTGCGGGAGGCATTTTACCCTGGTTTCCCTCCACCTCTATTGCTATCATTACTCCTCATTCTGCAAATCCCCTGCGCCTGTTATTACCAAAAATAATTCAGCCAAAAGAATCTATATTGCTGTGTAGATATTAAAAAGATGGACGAGGCTGTTGCATGCTGCTGTAATCTGTCTGTTTATCTCTGTTTATTCGAGTGTCTTGTCTTTCTGACTCATCCTTTCCCCCAAAACACCTGCAGACAAATGACCAGGTCCCTGATTTCTCCAGAGGCTTCTAATCAATGACAGTCTATGTTTCTGCACAAGGGAGCAAACCTTTGTTCGAAGGTCTTTTGTTGCCTGCTTTTCCTAAAAAGGCTCCTTTGTTCCCAGTAAAATGCCAAAAAAAAATAGTCATCGGCTTCATGATTGTGTGATTCAATGCACAGAGGTAATAATATTTTGATTTTTTCCACCATAATAGCAGAATTCCACAACAAACAGGTCCATGGCATCATTTATTTCAGCATTTCCCTTGCATTGTTGCATTACCCTTAATGGGAGGCCTTTAACACGTTGGGTGTAACCCAACATCTAACCCTTAACACTTTTTTTTTCTGAGGAAAGGTCCCTTGTTCCCTAGTTACAGAACGCAGTGGGGAATCTAGGACCCTAGAAACACAGGCATGATCCCCTGAAAACCACAGATGCAGACATGGTGACATAGTTCAGATAACATTAAAGTTTGTAGATCTTCAAAATGGAAATAATCTGACTCTTAGAGGGAAATGTTGCTAGTTTATACACTATATTGCCAAAAGGATTGGCCCAACCATTCAAATCCACCTATCCATTAAGACCTGGATGTGGATGAACTTGACTGGTCTGCACAGAGTCGTGACCTCAAGCCGACAGATAAAACGCCTTTAGGAGGAATTAGAGTGGAGAATGAGAGCCAGACCTTATCCTCCAACATCAGTCTGTAACTCCCAAATGTTCTGATAAGATCCCATTAACAAACTCCTAAGCCTTGTGGACAGCCTTTCCAGATGAGTTGATGTCTCTTAAATTCATACTGTATGTGACACTGTTTTTTTGTGTCTGAACCTAATCACACCTGAACCACAGCATTACACCATACAACTGGGTTAGTGAAAACAGGCATGGATCAAAAATGTTAACATGATCCAAACAGTTTCCTCTGGAGACTAGGTGGATTTGTCAGTGACTGGTGAAGGAAAATGACCAGTAAATATCATGATATCATGGCTCCATGTGCCAGTAAGCCAACCAGTAACACCTGGAAGAACCAGTTCAGGGTTTCTCTAAGAAGTAAGACACCAACAACAACTGTGAATTTTACAATTTCCTATTGTTCAGTGAACACTGGAGAAAAGAAGCAGCATCTTTTGGTTGTGCCAACAAGTATGATGGATAAGGAATTCAAAAATAACTAAATATCTGAGATGCTTTCTACCGCCAGACCTCTGCTGAGGTATTGAAGTTTAGGTTCATAATCAATCAAGTAGACAACAGTCGGGCATTGCAATCACACTGGTATTGGTTTCCTTTTTGAAAAATGTAGAACACAGCAGGCTGTGGGCCTTGAAGTTACCAAAGTATTTTAACTAGGGCAATTTTCAGAAGTGAAACTCAGCCAGTTTCCATCTGGCAGAAGAATGATTTGTCTTCTTAAATGACTACCTGCTAATTAATTGATCACTTAACATTTTTTTAATGTTCACCATGGTCCTGAGGATCTTCAGCAATTAAAATCAAGGGCCGTTACCAGCCTCATATGAGAGATTTTCCTTAAAGTCGGAGTAAAAGTTTTCTTAAAATAAATCCATTGAAACAAAACATCTCTAAGTCTCTTTAAGGTCTCCTTCACTTTACTGAAGTATTAATGGTTCTTTATTTATTATGTCTTAGACCTAAATTTCTTCAAACCATTACTCAGAGTTCCTTAGCAATCACAGATTCTTAGCAACCAAAGTAAGTGAAAAAAAAGTAAAGTAAGTAAAGTAAAGTAAGTAAACGAAGATGTTTCCCCTGACTCAATTTACATATCAGAATTCATGAGGATAATTGAAGTAAATGAAGCAAGTTTGTGTTATTTCCTTGACGATGGTTGTTTTGAAGCTACTTTTTTCCGCCTGAGACTATTGTTATCTTCTTTACATTATCTGTAAGATGAACTTTGTGAGACAATAATAATATAGACTGTGAAAATCAAGAATGATGAAACATATTATCAACAGACAACATTGAATGATAATTAAATGTTAATGCAAATTTTTCCATGATGATGTTGTTGTGGATATGCCTGAAATATCTGGATGAGGTTGAGGTTTTGGAATAACTGTGATTGAGGATACAATCCCAGTCTCCAGCAAGAAAGCTGTGCTGCAAATCAGCTAAGTGCTTTTACTCAGAGAATCATGTCGTCAGAGATGAGGCGTCTCTGAGGATCTTAGATGTGCAGGGTTTGTCTTCTTCTTTTTTTAGTAGCTTCTAGCAGTTGCTGTTAGCTAATGGCTGCAGTTTTATGGCAGAGCTTTTATCTAAAAGTTTTTTTTTTTTTTTTTAGAATTTGCATCTCAATCATCTATTCACACAACATGTCTCTATATACAAAGAGTGACAATTGTGTTTTCATTGGAAACCATTACAGTTTTCTGTTAATAGTGTGAGTTGACCAATCATGTTTGAGCAGGCTGTGGCCACACAGAGGCAGAACACCTTGGTAAAAAAAGTAATTTTGGCCCTGAGGGAATCAAAGGGATTTTTTTTTATTTTATTATATTTGTGTTTACTAGGTTTTCATTAGTTGTTACAAGGTTTTATTGGGGTCATCCATATGTTCTCTGGATCCTATGCTTCTTTTTCTGTGACCAGAGAACAGAGAACCTTTATCAGAGAAAAGGTTAAGGGTTAAATGTTATGGTTTAGGGTTAAGGGTTGACAATAAGGGTTGGGTTTAATGGTTTAAGGTCAATTATTACAGTTAGGGTTGAGGCTTAGATTTAAGGATTAGGGTCAATCAATAAGGGCTAGGGTTGAGGATTAGATTTAAGGATTTGGGTTAAGAGTTGGTGTTAAGGGTTAGGGTTAAAGGTTATAGATAAGGTTAAGTAATAGGGTTAGATTCAAGGGTTATTGTTAAGAGTTAGAGTTAAATGTTAAGCTTAAGGTTTAGGGTTAAAGGTTATAGGTAAGGTTAAGTGATAGGGTTAGATTTAAGGGTTATTGTTAAGGGTTAGAGTTAAATGTTAAGGTTAAGGGTTAGGTTAAGGGGTTAATGTTAGGGCTATGGGTAAGTTAATGGTTAGGGTTAGTTAATAGTTAGGGTTAACTACCATAAAGAAACAATGCTGAACCAAATCAGGCAGGCCACAGACCTATTTGTCATGGAAGTCAGCATTTTTTGGGGAGAAAATGAGCCTTTTTTTCTAAATATGATTACCTTGCATGGTGAATCATGTGTGTTCATGATTATGAGGGATCCAGCCTAAGAATATTTTTGGTGTTTTGGGGGGAACCAAAGGAGTCTTCTAACACATCCCTGACTCTCTTGGTGAAAAAAAGGTCATATGTTCGTGAGTGTGAACATCAGACCCACAGGCACATAAGCTATGCTATGTTTTTTCAATAACTTTTATTTTATTAATGGCTGCCAGGTTCTGAGGTCAGTGCTGGACCGACCATCAGGAACAGTCTGTGATCCTGCCCAGTTTATGTGTCCATGTCCGGCGCCACAGCTGCCTGTTAGTTAATCAGTGCCTCAGCTTTCCAGGTACACTTTACCCCCTGGAGTGAGTCAATGAAGTAATCTTCTTCCTGCTGTTTTGGCAGTGCCAGGAATAGTCCATAAACCAAATGGTTGGTTTTATGTATGAGATGAGAGAATAATTTTTAATTGGCACAATTAGAGAAGCTTGGTGGAAATGAGTTAACAGCTTGGGGGGGGGGTCAGTTCCAGGGAGACAAACTCTTTTCTCCATAGTTACAGAATAGAGAAATTGGTTTTATGGAGGCTGAGGCTTACTTTTTTACAGGCCTGTAAACTTGTCACAGTGCCTCAGTGTTATATTATTTTATGTGAAAAGGTGCCATTGGTAAAAGCTGTGGGGACTGGTTAAACGTGGTTAAATCCTCACGGGATTTATTATTCTCGTTACTCCAGCTTTGGAATCACATCGGTTCAATCCATCATCATTAAAGTGGATGCGGTTTACATACAGATATTGTGTTTGATGGCCTGCAGCCACATCATTTATTTACCTGTCGTTAAGCGTAACTGCTTGTTGTCACTTGCAGGACAGTTTCCAGGAATAAAATAAAAAATAAATAAAAAAAAAACAGCTTTACTCTGTCACATCGTTTGACGTTTGAGCCGTTGATTCTGAAAACTATGCGAGCGAGGGAGTTTGTCCTGGGAGTTAATCAGGACGTAGTTTTCACATCTGAGCATGTGGACGAACTCAAAAATTGTTCAATTTACAGCAGGCGCGACTCTGTGTAGGAATCAATCAGCTACTCTATTGCATTGGGGCTCTGTCATTGGCACTGTTTCCTTTCGCAGGCTCGAGCTCATCTCACATAAATAGTGTTTGTACACAGTCACAGTAAGGGGAGTCAGTCAACCTATATATCCCATTCCACATTATGCAAATAATACTCCTATTAAAATTCATGTTTGTTTTATGACTCACAGAACACATACACAAACACACACACACACACACACACACACACACACACACACACACACACACACACATATATATATATATATATATATATATATATATATATATATTAGAGAGAGAGAGAGAGAGAGAGATCACAGCTCGCTGTGCATTTTTCAGTCCATCCACCGGCACAGTCATAACTATTACACCTAATCATGATTCACTGTGTCCTGTGACTGACTGTGAGAAGCCGCTGGTGACATTTCAGTCCTGTGGCTGCACTGAAAGTGTGAATCCAGTGACCCGGACAGGGGTCGCAGCCGTAATGTTCACATGCTGCCGACCTGCTCCGATTCCTCCTCAATTAGCAGGTGACCACTGAGACGAAGCCGCACCTGTCAAGGAGGTCTCCAGCTTCTGTGCAGCTGCCGCGCAATGATCTCTGATCTCTTTATGCCGCAGAACGATGATCCAGGGGAAAAGGTAATAAATTACTCTGGCGGGATTCGAGTCGTGCACAAGTCAGGCAGAGCCTCTATGAGGGGGAGGGGGGGGAGAGCAGAGCAGAGATTGTTTTGTGTGCAGAGGCACCAGGGGAGGTGGGTTTCCTGGCGTTTTAGATTAATGCATCTGCCACTTTACAAAACACCTCTGCAACTGCACTGCAAGCTGTAACATGAGCGTGAGACGTGTTCGATTCAGCACCGTGCGACTTTGGGATCAAGCAGTGATTTGGCTTTTTATGTCAGCCGGTGGAAGTATTAATGACCATTTGACATTCAGGGAGAACAGAGGAGGCTCTTTGACGTTCTCGCAGGCTGAGGTTTGTATCTGATGTCATTACTCTGAACACCAGAGGAAGGAAGTGTCGGATGGCTCGAAACCCAACCAACGTAACACACAGGAAATCAGGCGAGGAATAAAATACACGTGAAAAAACTGTGTAATGATTGGTGGAGGCAAAATTATACAGATTTATCTTATTCCATTTGCAAATTGTTTACCTAATTTCAAGTTTTGTTTTGTTTTGATTTTGGTCAATTTAATCTCAAATATTCCTATTTGTGTGCTTTTATTCATATTGTTGACATTTTATCTCATATTTCTTCTTTTTTATCCACTTTTTAAAATCCATTTCATTCAGATTTGCTTGTCTAATATATAATATTCATTCATAATTTCTATATTTTACCTCATATTTGTGACTTTTTGTCATTGTATTTGATATTTTATCTCATTTGTGGCATTTTATTGATTTTTTGACATTTTATCTGGTCGTTATTTTGTTAATGTTTTTATATACTCTATCTTGTGTTATTTTATCGGAAATTAGTATCTCTGTATGCATAATCCTCATGTTTTATTTATCTTAAATTTTGATCTCATAACTTTAACATTTTTTTCTCATATTTTTAAATATGTAAAAGTAAACATTAAATCAACAAAAAAGCTTGATTCTACTCAGTATATATTAATAATAATATCCCTCATGCAGGTGCTGCTGAAACTGAGAATATAATGAGTGGAGCATTGAGGATGAAGAGTAACTGACTTTGGCTTCACTTGAAACGTCCCTGAGGCTTCAGACCAGGTGGTGAAGGTAAGTTTCTGGCAAACAGAGTAAAGTTTTTTATATCTTCAATAGAGTGACTCTGCATACATTAATGTCCAGAACAAGCTGATGGCTCCAGTAAGAAAGGACAGAGCTGCTTACACTTGCAGTTATTAAATATAAAATATCATGAAAGTTGCCTGAAGAAAAAGTTGCACATGTCACTGTTAAAACATACACATCCTCAGAGTCACTTTATTAGAAACATTCTATATGAATATAAATATCTTTTACAAAGCTTATATATTAATCAGCTTTTGCTGACATTTTCAGAAATGTGATAATTTGACTTTATGTCTATTATTGAAGTTGTAGTGTATTATACCGAGTAGTGTCATGTTTTGTCCACCGAATTATAGAATAAACAGAGTAGAAATATCGCCTTTCTGACAGAAAAACAGTAGAATTTATGGCACAGCTGTTATTGGACTGCACAGATATTCCTAATAAACAGTTTTCTCTGGTGCAACATTCTCAGTGTGAAAGTACATTCTTGACCTTAAAAAAATATAGTTTGACTGAACAAGTCTCAATTAGCATGAATTTCATAGAAAATACAGATGATGGGTAAGTAGAGGTTATATTTACTCTTGTTGGGAAAGACAAAAGAAACTGTCAGATCTGATTAATGCATTGACATCAGAAGGGAAAACAAGGAGTATGAACCTAACAAAAAAAAAAATTCTTAACAAAATCAATTCCAGTGTGTCCACAATTTTTATACCTTCCCTCAGGGAGCTGTTTTCAGCCACCACAAGAGGAAATGCAGTTAAACCGTTAAACTCCAGAACATTCTATTATTTAATTCACTGCATTACGTGTTTTTTTTTTTTCTTGTATTGCCCAATTGCCTGCTTCCTCTGACCTTGTTCCATGTTTGACCTGATGATGTATGGAGGTCTGACTCCAGTCTTTATATCCTAGTTCTAACAGAAAACATATTTGACCTGTGAAGTGCCTGTATCTCTGTTTTTATGGACCACTTCCAAGGTCATTTCGAGTTGATCTTATGCTTTCACATGTTGAAAATCCAATAAAATAAATAAAAGAAAATATAACAAAATACTACTCTACTGACTCTACTATACTCTACTGAATCTGTCACATCTGGTTTTCTTGTGTTTTGGTTGTTTCTACCTTCCCTTCTGTGTCTACTTCATGTTGTTCATGTTTGAAATGGCTTCTCCCTGAGTGTCGCCTTTCACTTCATGGCTGTCTGATGTGTTTTACCTGCGACTCATGCATGTCTGTCATCAGTAGGGTTGCAAAGGGGCTGAGAAGTTCCGTTTCAGAAACTTCCCAAGGGAAATTAACCTGGGGAATTTTTGGAATATTCAATTGAATAGGCTTATGCTTTGGCCTTAAAAGTGTGGCCTCTAGGAATCACCTTTGAATGAAGGGGGTGTGGCCTCAACAGCCCTGCAGTAAGCAGTGTGCTCTGTGCATGCGAATGTACTTGAATTAAAGGAATACTTCAACACTTTTTGTTTTGAAAATTTGCCCATTGTGACAATTCCCATAGTCACAGCAATAGGTGCTTTACCTTTCTTGTTTGTTTGTCGATACCACCAGACCACACTCATCACTCATCACAGTGTTCGGGAGTTGCTGGATTGTGTATTTGCTGAGTTTGTTGAGGGAAACCAAAAGATACCATTAGCCATGTAGTAGCTGAGCAGCTCACAGTTGTGCTGAGCTGGTCTAGAAACAGAATTATATCAATTCTCTGTTAAGTAATAACCTTTAATTCTGTAAATTCCGAAATAATTCCTATTATTTCCCATGGAAGGTTTCCAACTTCAGAAATTCCTGAAATTTTGCAACCCTAGACATCAGTACTTTTTTTTTTTTTAGTTTTTCTGCATGTTTTAGAGACAGGAAGTGCCTAAACTTGTGTTTAATGTGGACAGAGAATGATATTTCTTGGTCAAATATGATCTCTACTTCTGAACATGTGTACATTTTGTTTTCATGTTTTTGTCACTTTCTTCCTTTAGTCGCTGAACTTCTAAGTTCCGCCCACTTTATATGGGTTTTCAGTATTGCCTTGTTTATATGAAGTCTCTTTGTAAATGATGTTGACTTTTAGTAAAGTGAAGGCAGCGTTTCACATTGCAGAGGATAAAGTGTGTATAACCTTCACCTGACTGCAGGTCTCCTGCCTCCTGATGGACGACTCTGACCTCTCCTCTCCTCTCCTCTCTGCTGCTACTGTGATTTAGCACCTCTCAGCCAATGCTAAACCCGCGAAAACATTTCTGCAGCTTTATTTACCGCGGCCGAATGTATTCTCGGCCATGACGTCTCGTGACTGACTGCGGGCCGTCACCGTACATGTGTCCGTGGGCCGCGTTTTTCTCACTTCAGCTGTCTTTCTCTGTGACTCACGGCCGCTCCATCTGCTGTGGCTTCATTAGGCAAACCACCATATTAACGCCGTAGATCCTACAGGAATTTCAAATCTCTTGAGAACATACCACGATTTTCTTTGGAGTTAACCACCGGGCTGACACACACACACACACACACATACACACACAAGCTGCTGATTCTTTAATCTCTGCTGCTCGTCTTGTAGGTACTTGAGTCACTCAGCCAAACAGATACATGAATTATATTCAACAGGAGCATCAAACGTTACCGAGCTGTTTACTGCCATGTTTTTTTCAAAGATCTGTGGCAGCTGAGACAGTTTCTGCCGCTGAAGTGTATGAGCAGTTTTTTGGCTGGATCAGGTTCATTGTTGAAGCAGGCAGACAGCGGCTCAACATCTCTCAGATCTCTTCTTATTTCCAGGGCCCGCCGGCTATTTCGACACCCGTTTCAGAGGCGTAGCACCAAATTCTGGGCTAGTGCATGGACCACAATTCATTTATTGTTGAGCCAGTGCATGAAGTGTGTGAGCAATGAAATTATTTAAAATTTTGAATTTAATCTACATAAAACTTTTGATCACAGCAGCAGCTGTCTGGAGTGGACAACAGTATGATAATATAATTGGATGTGTTGCAAGCAAAGTTGGTTCACCTTTTAAAAAGAAATCAGTCGACAGCTGCTTTCCTTCATTCTGCTTCTTTTGGTCTTCTTTCCACTTTTCAGATTTATCCTTTTTGGGCAGATTAAGACAGATTACGTGTCTTTACGACCATTCTCTGTGGGTGTACTAAACCTATTCGCACTTCCAAGAGGGGCCACCCAGATATAGTACTGTGGCACAAAACACAATGTCCATTCTCTCATAATAAAAAATAAATAAATAAAATAAAAAAAGTATCAATACATTTGACACCACATTCAATCATGATACAAAATAACAGCAGGCCTCATTCATGCATTCATCAAAATAAATACATAAATAAATAAATCAGGTCCACTTTCTGCCGCACCACCACACCCATGATCGCTTTACAGACATATCTCTATTTAGACATGCCGATTTCTGACACTTTTTACTATCGCTTTTCCAAAACTTCATCCTATTTAAGAATTGTGATAGCCTATGCAGAATATTCTTTCTCTTCTCAATCTCAACAACTATAAATTTACACACTAAACATCTTTTAGAAGGATGCATTCCATCATTAGTCCCTGTATTAAGCTAGCTGTACATGTTCAGGCTGCTGTCCATGGTGCTGAATGCAGCAGGTCTATAGTTAGTACAGTAGGTAATAGAGATAGAACAGTATATTAAACCATTAGAACTATTACGTTTAATTATTACAGTTCAGTTCATGTGTGTTATGTGTCATTTATAATCACAAGCTGCTCCTTTTTCTTATTCTGCTTTTTCTCATTGGTGAAAGTTTACCCTCCAGAGCAGAAGGTGGTGGTGCCACTCCTAAAGCCAACCACCCGTAGTAAAGAAAAAAATGAAGAAGGGAAGCAGCATAGCCTGGTGTAGCAGATTGTAGATGGAGCCTCAATATTAAACCCCCGCCCAAAAACACTTGAGCAACATAGTAACTCCTGCACTTGAACGGAGATACATCATTTCAGACATAGGGGCCTAAGTCTAGTGCTGATAGAGCCTAGCTTTGCTGCTTTGCTAAAGAAAACTTTGTTTGATAAATAAATGAAACACATCGCAAATATCAATGTTTCCTCTCATGCAGCCAGAATCTCATCTCATTTTAACCTTAGACTGTAAGTTATATTTTAAGCTAGAGGGCATGATTGATTTTTCCACTGATCAACCTATAATGAACTATTTGTGACATTTGAATATTAGTTGTTTTACTGCATTCCCATGGCTAGCAGTTAGTACATTTTCCTGTTGGTATCCTATGTGGCCTAAGCATTTTTTTGATTAAGTGCTTTGCAGCAGCCAAAGCATGTTATGATATGTGAGAGCTTTTATAATATTAATAGGCCTATTAATGTCTGAAAAACAGAATGTTTTGAAAATAGTAAAGACCATCTACTATGATTATAGAAAAGAAATAGTAGTGGGATACTTAAAAAATATTGTAATTACTCCAGTAATTAGATATCAATGTCTAAATGCCTGTTGGAATAACAGCATGTCACCCTTATTTCCATCTTGATGCTGAATCAACTGGTCTGCTCAACTTTTATAGGCAGGATCAATTAGGACATTTTTTTTAGCAGCAGCCATTAACAACGTTAAACATGTAATATAAACAAAAACACACAAAACGCTGAATTATAACACAATTAAAACAAAGATGTCAATATAGGACTGTACCTGATGCAATTTACAGGTGATTCACATATTGGACAAATGATCTTGGGTATCTATTAGATACATTATTGATGTGATTGCTTAATTGCATTACACAGCTGCATGTACTTCTTCTGTTCTTTATTATGTATTTTTTTTAATTTATTTTGTTTTAACAATCTCATTTGAACATCCACTTTTTTGTTTGTCCTACTTTGGCCCTGGCTGTTAGCTTTATTACTATTTTTTTTTTCTTTTACTTTTAATTGATGTCCTAATGTTCTAACTAATGTTACATTGATCCACTGGGTTTCTGTTAATTAACTCAGAGTCTGTGTCTGGCAGTGAGGGAGGATTGTGGCTCATGATACAGTTTTTTGTTCTTGATTTATTCCAATTAATCTACAGTTTAACAATGTGCCATGATTTTAAAAGCCACCACCTGCTCTGAGCTCTGAGCTACACACAGAAACTGTAGGAAGAGAAGCAGAAGTATGGATATGTGACTCTGATTAAAACCACAGAACACAGTGTTCATCATGGAGAGAGAATTTGTCTTTCTGGCTCTCCTGGGCAGCTAAACTCATCTTCTGGTGAAGATAAATCAAGGACTGTAAGTTGCAGAAGACACATGGATATCTTCAGATGAGATTATTTTTTCACTTCCCAAGATCAGACATGAACCAATGAACTGGATTATTTTATCCAACATGGACACTACTCTGCAAACAAATTAAAGTGTAAGTAACTTACTTATTTTTACCTCATTAGAGTTGAACTTTTGCAGTGTAAACTAGACTCTAGCATGATCCGTGGATTAAATTCTGTGATGGTTGAAAGCTCTGCAACAATCCAGTAAGACAATTTCAGACACTTTTTTCACTATTTGCTGTACAATATCTCATGCATGTATTCATGCATGACAAAATTTATTAAGTTAATCATGCATGCACACAGACATGAATGTGTGTCATACATCATACATACGCAAACACATGCACACACACACATAAATATATATATATATATATATATATATATATATACATATATATATATATATACATATATACATATATACATATATACATATATACATATATACATATATATGTATGTATAGGAGCAACCTTCATACATTGAGCAACAAGTCCCCCACTAGCAGAAGTTGTGCTGTTTAGTTAGTTACAAGGACACCGTGGAAGTCCTGCAGCCATCAGTCCTCACTGTGGATGTCCTACAGATTCGTCCTCAGCCTGACGTCCTGCAGATTCGTCCTCAGCCTGACGTCCTGCAGTTGGAGACGTGGAGGCAGTGAAGCACGTGCAACATGATGCCAGCAGGCGACCAACAGAGCTCAGTGTGTCTCTTCTCGTCTCGGAAATCTGGCTGCAGAGACAAACTTCATTCAACTGTTCACAACAGGATGCGGCGGGTAAATAACGGGTGGCTTCAAACACGATGACAGCTTGTTCACTCGACGACATTCGTAAACAACAGATCCGTCGAAAGTTTAAGATCGAATTAAGTCAAAGCAAAAAAATTCAGCAGCTCATGAATGTGGGCAAGTAAACTCAGTTTATGTGTTTCTGCTATCTGGAATGAACACACGCATGCACACACACAGCCCCTGTTTGGGGCAAATAACTGGGAGCTATACACACGTTCAGTTTTCAGGAGTTGGGGGGGGTTGAGACCATTTAGTTATACATTTAGTCCACTCTAGAGGATTTGGAGGGGCGGGGGTGGTGAAGGAAATGAAGGGAGGAAGGAAAGAATGAAGAAAGGAAGAAAGGAAAGTTGAATAAGGAAAGGGGGAGAAAGGATACGGGATAGAAGGAAAAAGGGAAGGAAGGGCGAAAGTAAAATAAAAAAAAAATACGGTAGGAATGTGAAAAAATAAAGTTAATGAGGGAGGAAGGAAGGAACTGGAGAGAAAGGATGTAATAATGGAGGAAGGATGGAAGGAAATAAAGATGGACGGGTGGAGTATAAAGAGTGTATATATAATGAGTGGGGAAAGAAGAAGGTAAGGAAAAAAATGAGGAAAGGAAGGAAAGAAAGAGGAGGAAGAAAAGTAGTAAGGAGGGGATAAATGAAAGATGGAGAATGTCTATTGATTAAAATGTTTCTGACAGTAGAGCAGAGAAAAGCTGTCGGAATAATATACAGCAAAGTGAATTGGAAACATATTACATGCATGTGTATAAGTTACTGTAACTATAACAGGAAGCAGTGATTCACTCATGTTTAATAAGCTCTGCTCAGATCAGTTATGCCTTTAAAAAAACATTATTCATCATTCGACTGCCCAGCGTCATATAACATTGTTATAAATACAAGCTGTATGTAAATGTAAGAACATTGTATGCCGCTCTTCATGCAGGACTTTGACTTCCGTTTGCAGCCTGCTGAGTAAAAGCTGTGAGTCACTGCCAATCAGACACAAGTGCAGGTGGGTGGATTAAAGGTCTGTGTGGAAAGTTCAGAAATTCTCCCACCTCTGCAAAAAGCCCCTGTATAATTGTGGAAATGACAGTTATTAGTGGCTTCCTGTTTCTTTTAGCGTTCGACCCCCAAAGGGTTTAACCACCTGCTTCTCCTCTGTCGGACCATTCTCACTTTGATTTGAAGGAGAGAAGGATTGGTTGTTCATTCACAAATACAGGTGCAGGTTAATTAGCAGCTTCTCATGCATCTTGCTTGTGTAAAATAACATACCAGTCTGATACTCTTGAGAAAAAAAACAAAAACAAAAAAACACCAGCATGAATGCTCACCACTCAAACAAATGTACCATGATCCAAATAAACAAATCATCCCATTGTTATGAGGACAAGCTCCACCCACCATGTCAGTCAAGTACCATAACAACTTAGTATAGCATATAAAGTCATAAAATTAACAAATTCATGTCATGAACCTTAAACACTGATTATCGTGCACTGATCACTGACCTCTGCTCTTCTTTCTGGGCATATGAGAGATTGCGCAATAACCTTATATGTGCAATTACTTTAATCACTATTTCAATAAATTATTGATACATTTCAGTCATTTTTAAGTCTCTCTGACATACAGAGACTGTAGATGATTATCTGCTTACTTTAGAGTAACCCCTCCATAAGAGTGGTATTTCGCTTTCCCCCTTTTTCTGTTTTAGACGAGCGCACATTGAGAAATAAACACCTTTTTATAAAACCAACGAGTAATCAATAAATCATTTCATAAAACAGCCTTGATGTTCCATGTGAAGGCTTAATTGCAATATTTACAACTCAGGTAATTGACATTTACTAAAATCAATAGAAGTCAATGGTTGTTTTAAACTTCGACAAAGAAAATTGACCAACATCTCTAAATTGTACCAGCAGGTCTGCACAATGGTTCAGACTGGACAGTCCAGGAAGCTGCAGATGTAAGCATCAATTTAGATTTTTTAAAGGATTAATGTTGGTCAACCGGACTGTCGGACAAGTTTTATTTCAGAGCATTCCACCAACTTCCTTTTGGGTTTAGGATTGAGCAGGTCTGGGTCGAGCTATGAGATTTATAAAGGAAACGTCACCATCTTTTGTACCAGCCTCAGATCCTCTGTGGGCTCTGCTCCTTGTTCTGGAGTCAAGGCTTAAATCCAAAGGTGACTAAGTCTTTCCATCAGCTCTTTGGCTTTGGAACGAGCTGTCTGAGGAGATAAGGCGGCAGAATCACTGACATCTATTAAATCACTTCTCAGATTCTTCTCTTATAGACTGACTTCCTCTTTTATCATCTATTATTTCGTAGTTTTAGCTGCATTCATGTGTCTTACTGTTTTTACAATGTTGTATTTTTATTCTCCATTTGCAGTTTTATTGTTTGCTTTTGCTTTATGTTCAGATTTTACTCCCAGTTAAACCACTTTGTGTTGCTGATATAAGGTGTTCAATAATTTTTTTTTTTTTTTTATTATTATCATCATTAACAACCATCCACATCAATAACACAGACGTGTTCTACTGTGAAAAAGACATTGTTTAGTGTTATGACACTTCCCAGACATTAAATAAATTCTATAATATTTGACATGATGTTCTGTACATCTTTTTGTGCATAATCAGAAACAGTAACAGTCAATTACACAGCTGCATTGTTGCTATATATACAGTGGGGCTCTCATTGGCAGAATGTGTGCAGGGAGCATACAGCACAGAGTATGAGTATGAAGTGTAGACATAAAGTGTAGCAGACCCTCAAGTGACACCATAAAAACATATTTAACGGGGATGAGAAGACAGGCAGAGAGAGATGGAGATAAAGAGACAAACGAAAGTCTCCCAAAGCTAAGACAAGGAAATATGAAGAAGCGTATGTAGTGCTTGGCTCCACTGTGAAAGAGAGGTGTGTTACTTTATCTAAAATGTTGGCAGTGGATAGCATTAAGACAAAGAAATTAGACACAATCAGGCTGATAAGCTGATTTTATGTAGTTTTATTTTTCAGTAGCATATGGTTTGACATGGTCAGTAAAAAATTGTTTATCGTTTATTTTTGAATTTATTTTATTTTTGAATTTCATATGCAGTTTAAATATTTTCTGTTACAGTAATAAATCTATTCTTTGTTGTAAGTTGGTCCATATATATATATATATATATATATATATATATATATATATATATATATATATATATATATATATATATATATATATATATATATATATATATATATACTATATATAGTCATTTTTCCATAGCTGTGACATGCTGAAGAAAACAAAATGCAATGGAAAAAAGATAATTGTAATGTGTTATTTTACATGATAGAGATTAACACTTATTGTTAGGAAAAACATTATCCCATTTATGACCTGTTGGTATAGAAAATCAGTGTATTAATCATATCTCATGTATACCTCACTTATGTACTGAGTACATATTGTATTAAATGCAATCACACTGGTGCACTTAAAAAAAGCAAAATGCATAATATTATTATTAATATTTTTTAAATAACCTCAAGAAAATGTTAAGCAACAAGGGTGTAAAAAACAGGAAAGAAAAACTTTTAAAATAACAAGGCTTGAGGAAATACTGGTATAAAAATTATGAAAAAGCAACCAAAAAGGGATTATACTGGTGTAATTGGTTAATGTATAGGGGTTGGACATAAGGTGTATATTAGATATGGGACAAACCATAGCCATAAGCTATGTACACACAGGAGTATAACAGATGGAACACAGGCTCCTAAAAACTTCAGACCACTTGGGGTGGACAATGGGTCCACTTCAAACAGCTCTCCTTTGTTGCCTGGCAATAGGGATACTTTGCTTCTGCTCGGAACTGTGGCTCCTGGTGATTTTTTTTTTTTTCTGATCAAGATTGGACCTCAACGTGAACCTTTTCACACTCAGACCCAGAGATGTTTTTTTTTCCTCAAACCACCCACAGTGGCTGTCTATGACTAGGGTTATGATGATAAAAATGTCCGGTTAAACCTTCCCACCCCTTTCCACAAACAGATACTGCTCGACTAGCCACAGTTTGTTTAAGAACTGTTGGTTGGTGTGTTCCTGGTTCATGTTCCTTTACTGTGAATCAAGAATCAATCACGAGTACTGACTGAACTCTGATGCTGGTATTTAAAGATGGCCGCTGCTCATCCTGACTCTTCCTGTGATGTCTCTGGCCAATCAGTGTCCAGCAGCTTGGTGTCATCACATCAAAGTAAATGCTCAGCTTGAAGGAGGTGAAACCACAAGTAGAACCAGCGACCAGGTTTGGTGATTTGATTGCAAAAAAGGAGAGTTAAGTCAATACCAGAGGAAACTTGACAATTATGCTCCAGAGCAAGGGGTGTAGCACCAAATGCTGGGCCCTTACACTCCTAATGTCAACAGGCCCCTATTCATGCCAGTGCATAAAGTGTGTGAGCAATAAACTTATTTAAAATGTTAAATTTTAGGATACAAACAACTTACAAATATCAGCAACAGCTGGCTGGATTGGACTATGCTAACTTCATTTGGATGTATAACAATCAAACTTGGTTAACCTTTTAGTCAACAGCTGCCTTCCCTCTTTCAGCCTTTCTTTTTTTTCTTTCCACTTGTTCTTATTTTCATACATTGATTTGTGCTTTTTGGGCAGCATGATGACTAGCCCCCAGGGTGGTTGTTCAAACCGACATTACAGATTTCTCCTGCTGCTCTCTGTGAATGGACTAAACCAATTTGCACCTCCAAGAAGTGACTTGAAGAATGTCCATTACAGTACTGTGGCACAAAAGGTCATTCTTTCATGATTAAAGAAAAAAAAAAAAAAAAAAGTATCAATACATTGGGCACCAGGCGACACAATGAGTAATGCGTTTTCATGTTCTCCTCATTCTGTATGGCTTCTCTCCAGGTTCTCCCGCTTCCTCCCACAGCTCAAACATGCTAAGGTTGATGAATCAAAATTAACTGTAGGTATGAGTGTGTGACTGAATAGTATGTGTGCCCTATGAAGGGCTTGTGACCTCGCTGGGGTGTACCCCTACCGTTTGCCTGTAATGTGCTGGGATTGGCTCCAGTAGACCCCCGCGGACCTAATGAGAAATAAGTGGGTATTGAAAATGACTGACATTTGACACCATATTAAATTATGACACCAATTAACTGAATGCTTCAATTAATTAATTCATCAAAACCCCCTCTCTACTTGGGTAGGGTAGTCTGCTTTTCCGCCGCTACCACGCCCACTTCTGAAGCACTGCTCTGCTGGTGATTGAGCATATATTGCACTTGGATTATCTAACATCTACCCAACCCTGCACCTTCAAATGTGACAATTAATAGATTTTACATATAAAACATTGGTAGACATCCATCAAAGTCAAAATCAAAGTCAAAGTCAAAGTCAATTTTATTGTCAATGTCTTCACATGTACTTGACATACAAAGAAATCGAAATTAGGTTTCTCACTATCCTATGCATTTTACATGTACAACAACATTAAAGTGCATCATCTCATTTAGTGAATACGCAGGAATAAGGACTGTGGTCATAGCTGCTGCACCAGAAACAGCACAACCATGAGACCATGTGTGTGGTCCAGCAGCAGCAGCTTGTGGTCATCTTTACAGTGAAGGACAGTAACAGTAGAGCAACAGCACTGCAAGATTAAAGAAATACCCCCAACAATCTTCTGGCAACTGCTTTAATCCGCTCAAGAAAATACCTGACACTCCATTTTTCGGCGATTCTGTATGGAGTTCATTCAGGACTGGAGGTAAACTCCACCGGCTGAAGGACACAAGGGCATTGAGGTGGCTGTGACCTCAACGCTTTTCCTCTCCTTCACCACAGCCTCATGCTGTTCATACACACAACTGTACACTAATGTCAATGTTTTGATATGTGCGTTTTTTTTACAAATGCCACTTTTCGTTATTCATTAATTTCATTATGTTATCCCCCATTATTACATTATCGGCCATTGTTAGCTTATCGGTCATTATTACGTTATGGGTCATTGTTAGGGTATTGGCCGTTATTGCATTGTGGGCCGTTATTAAGTTGGCATCAGTAAGTAAGCTGTTATTATGTAATCAGCTGTTATTAAGTTAGCATCCATTATTACGTTACCTACTATGTATTAAGATATAGCCCGTTATTAGGTTATCAGCCATTATTATGACATTGTCCATTATCACACTATCGGCCACCACACACAACTTTTCACCAGCATCTCCGCTGGGACTGCAAACTACATTTTGTATTGCAAGACATGTAAGTGCCATTGTAAATGAAGGAGCAAAATTACAAATATTGATGCAGATAAAGATCCCTCTGGGTTGTTTGTGTGTTGATTTGTAGAAAAACAACATATATATATATATATATATATATATATATATATATCATTTTCTGAAACTGCCCTTGAAAGTACAGCGTTAATATGTTGATTTGTCTAATGGATCCTTAGCAGAGGGAGTAGCTGTGAATGGAGGTGAGAAAAACAGCCAAACTCGCCCCACATGTCGGACGCATGTGAGGAATCTAACCCGATGTCACAACTGAAAATACATTCAGTGGGAAATGGCAAATAAAGATTTGGAAATGCTCTGTTTCACATAACACATGGAGCCATCATATCATGACATTTAGAGGTCATTAGCTCCACTGATCACTGACAAAGCCCACCAGTCCCCAGAGGAAAACACTGAAAATCATATCAACCTTGTCAAATATGTGCATATTTTCACAAATCCTGTTTAGTGGTGTAAAGTGTGGTTAGAATAATGCCTAAGAACACTTGGTTATCATTTGTGGTGAAATAATTAACGTTGGACATGCTGGACAAATGTCAGCCAACAATAATGTTGAATAGTCGTCTGCTGCAAATTTTCCAACTCCAGACATAAGGCAAAGCACTGATCCATCCACCCTACCCTCCTCCTCCTGCTGAGGGAAGAGGAACTGAAAGGGAATGGAAACGTAAACAGCCTGTAAATCCACTGTGGAAAAACGGCTCTGACAGATTTCATCACAGATCTTTCAGTTGCTGTATATATTAAATGATTGTTTCGGAAGGCCATTGTGCATCTGCTGTGGCACAGTTGCCGTTAATTACTGGTGAAGCATGAGACACCGCAGTGCCATTTATTAGGCGGAAAACAGGAAGTTCATCCTCCCTCTGTGTGATTTCAAAGCACACTTCACATGCATTGGGATCTGAATAAAAGGATTTCAAGGATAAAAAATATCTTGAGTGGAGGCTTGGAGCATGACATAAAGAACACTTCTTACTCACCCACTGTGCTTCTCGGCGACTTTAAATCCCACATTCACACAGAGGAGCACCGCCACGAGCTGTGAGCGGAGAGCTTTATAAACTCGGGCTGCTCGATCAATGCAGCCTCGTATTACTCTTCACAGTTGTTGCATTTATCCCCTAATTCCTGATTATTCTGCAGTGAGCTGCAAGGTGTGCTCAATTTACAACAGAATAGCAGACGGATTCCGTCCCTGGGGCCCCCAGCAGCTCAATGCATTTCTTCGGCTTTTCGTTTTTTTTTTTTTTTTTTAATTAGAGCTTAAAAGTTTAACGGTAACTGCTGAACCATTTAGAGCTGCGGAGGTGATTATCATAGGCAAAGTATTTTAATAATAGATCATTTAGCACTTAGTTGCAGGATCCCTGTAGTGTGAAGGGAGCTGTGAAGCTCTGGACCTTCAGGCACATGTTTACAGGGATTCCCTGTAGGAGAGGAGGAGACTTTTAATTGTAAAACCATTATTTAGGTGGTTTTCATAGTCTCAAATGGATAAACATAAGATATTAAAGATTTAAAAAGAGGCATAAAAGTAATTGGAATATTCTACAGCTAAATGTTTAATTAAGCAGGGATCGTTTTAAAACACCAAATGTATTGGTGTCTAGATTGATTAATTGTAGTTATTTATATTTTCTGGGACATACTGATTAATACAAAAAATGCATTAACACATGTTGCTGTGAATGTTCCAGCATTATCCGGAGGAGTAAGCTCATCTGTCAGGTTTTACTAGCTGAAAAACAGGACGACATTTTAGCATGTGAAAAAGCAAAAGTTATTAATTGCAAACAAAAACATGGCAGTAAAGAGCTAGATGCTCAGCACGGTGACGAAAACAAATGTAATTAACCGACAAGACTCAATTACAACGGTGGGACTGACGTTAGCATGTGAGACACAGTTCTTCACAACAGGGACAATAAAACAGGAACAATAGCAGGCAGCAGCAGCGACAAACAGCACAATACAAACAAGAGGATTAGAACAAAGAGAATCAACCACACATAGACACACACACACACACACACACACGGATGAAGACAGGCTATGAAAAGGTGAAGTATGACGGCAGCAGCTGCTTCTGAGCCAGGTATTAAAGTGACATATGAAGCAGTGATTTGGTTTTACGTTTTAATATCAGGAGCAAACAGATAAGATCCATCACGCCGACATTGTCTCTCTGTGAGTGATCAGTCAATCAATAGCCTTTATTTAACCAGGTAAAAGACTCATCCAGATTAAAACCTTTTTTTCCCGACTGGGACAAAAGAGGCAGAAAACAACTTTCACAACAACAAAACAGCAGGAGCCACATGTTACAACAGGAAAATGATTTAATTCATGAATGCCACTTCGATCTAAAGATGATATTAATTCATTTAAATGGGTCCAGTCAAGTTCAGAGACTTCAGATCATTTCAATAACTTTTTAGTCCAAAATTCAACCAGTGTGACCTGGATACTCAACAGTACAAATAACTTTTCCTAGTTTCCTCTTGTTTTTTTTTTTTTTACTCTCAATATCTAATATCAAACCAACTCATCCGCTGTTCCATCATCCTACTTTGTGTTTTGTTTTCTGTTGGCGTGTGGTGATGACATCACAGTAGACTAAACCGTTGACTCCAACATGTGCAGGATGTCCTGTGAGAGTCGGAACATAGATCAGTGGAAGCCACAGGTTTATAGAAATAAACCATCCATTGACTAAATGTATTGGAAGATTAAAGACAGACAATTTGTAGCTGTGTAAAAAAAGTGCAGTGGCCAACGAGTAATAAAACATTAAGCACAAAGTAAAACTGCTTCTTCAAATATGTTGCAGGCATTTTCATGAAGAGTGAAAATGTCTCCATAATGCAGTAAATGAATAGATGCTATTAAAATCCAATGGTCCCCGATTTACAGTAATACTGGGACTTATTTCTATGTGTGATTTTAATGAGAAATTCTCAGTAATAACAATTCCTACGAACTTACTGTACATGTGTTGTGACCATTTCCATTATAATCCCATGAGCAGGTAATATAAAGATGTAGAATGAATATAAAAAAAAAAATTACAAAGCTGTATGGTTTAAACCCTAACCACTCGGCTATCGAGTCACCCTGCCAGAACATGTTTAATGTGTTTTGAAATGGGATGGACATAAAACCTAACCTGGCAAACACTAGCAAACACAGAAAACCCCTCAATGTAGATCGAGATGAAGTTTGAACTTTCATACGAATAAATGAACAGATAGTTTCCAGAGTTTTTTATTGGGTGCTAACAAAGTATATGAAATTATTCCGTATGTAACCAATCATATCACACATGCCTGATGATATATGTAAATTCATATAGAGCCCTTCTTTGTTGTTGAAATAGTTTTGTGCTAAAAGTTTCTCATTTATAAAAAAAAAACACAACTTAAAACTTACTTAACACTTTTTAAGGCTTCTTCGAAAAGTAAATTACAGTCTAGTCTTGCCATGTTGGATCCACAGTTATCAACAAAGTCACTTCTGTGTTTCGTCACTCTCTCCTGTTATGTGATTTGCTCCCTAGATGAGGGGAATATTCGGTCCTTGGTGTCTAGACCGAATTGTTAAGCAAGGTGCCTGTGATGAGGGATTGGTATACCCAGACTAGATGAAATCAAGAATCTCAATTCAGGAGTCAAAATTGTACCTCATTATTTGATTTTTGTCATCAAGGCAGAACAAAGCATCAGCCAGGTTAGTTGTATGAAACCATCCTGGAGAGATGAAGCTGTCACCAAATTCCTACATCCACCCTGGAAAAGTCCTCTTTTCTTGTTTGGTCTGAGCAGGTTTTATCTCGCAGCAACATGAGGCTGCAGCCGTTAAACTCTCATTAGAACAGCCGGTGGCTTCTGGCCAGATAAACGGAGGAGGATGTATGGAGGGAGGACGGTGGGCCGGGCCACGCCGAGACAATAAGATATGTTTTATAGGCAACCTCTAATTCGTCGTTCCTCTAATTGAATAAGTAGGAGGGGGATCAATAACGAGCGGCGGCCGCCCGGCTTGGCCACGCCGTGACGTGACGGCACCGACCAACTCCATCTTTTATCAGCGACAGGGCTTAGTGTGTTTACAACACATCCCTTATCTTTCAAACTCTCATCTGTCCTGCTGCAGGAATCCAATTATGTTCCCGATATTAACCCCTTGAGAGAATTAACCCCACACACCACTACTCTTTGAACAAATAGAAGTGGGCGAGTAGCTGCTGCCCGTGTTAAATGAGGAAATAAATAATGGATGGCGGCGTTGCCTCTTTCTTTCGGAGCTCCACTGATCCAACCCACCTGGAGGGTTCTAAATAAGATCCTACGCTGGCTGAACACAGCGCAGCAGTTCATTGATCCCCACCCTGTGGTAAGGCTCCTTCCCTCAGGTGGCCATGTGAAGGTTGAAGAAAAAGGGCGTAAAGAACGACACAGAAGGCAGACACAGGAATACACACACACACACACACACACAGAAGCTGGAGGGGAGATCAAAGTCAGCAGCTTGTATCTTTGTGTGTGTGTGTGTGTGTGTGTGTGTGTGTGTGGTTTACTCCAAAGGAAATCAAACCTGGCATGTTCTGTATTTGCCGCTGAATTGACGGCGTTAATATGGCGATTCTTCTAATGGATCCGCAGCAGATGAAGGAAGACGACTGAAGTGAGAAAAACGGACGGAGCGGGGCCCACGGACGCGCGTTGGGAGGCCGTCTATGGTGAGTCACATGACCCTCAGCCACAAATGTGTTCAGAAAGCCGGAGGAATGTTTTAAAGCAGAGGGAAACATCGGAAATGTTTCTTCAGGTAGGATGAATGCTTTGATGCCTTCACAAATACAGTTTGTACAGTGTAACACGGCATTGACTTTTTATTGGTATATTACATGAGGAAACATCAGCTACAACACTAAATAAAGTATACACAATAACACTGTTACAGTACCAATATATATTGTCATCAATATAATAGAATAAATAAATTATATTATTATGATATCAGTAGTAGGGCTACAACAACTAACCACTATTTAGATATTTTATTTAGATTTTAGCCATTTGTGCAATTATTTAATTGGTCCTAAACTCTTTTCTTTCTCTTTGTTAATATTACAGAATATGTTCTGTTATCATGTTCTGTAATGATTTTCAGTGAGATTTTATAATTTTTATTATTTGATCTTTGAACTCAACGCAGTTTTATCTTTTATAAAACACAATTCTAGACTTTTTTAATATTCTAATTAAATGTACACTTCTGTAGTCACCTCACATGTGTTTCTTTTCATACAATCTTGTTGAGATAATACATATTAATTGTCATTTAATTAAGTTTAAGTGGTTTAAGTGTGGTTATGTTCACCCTTACGAAAATTAACCATGGCTTTACCATGGGAAATACCGTGGTTTTACCATGGTTTTTTGGGTAACCATGGTTAACCATGGTTTTTTTGTGGTAACCATGGTTATACTATGGTTTTTATGTAGTAACCATGGTTCTACCATGGTTTTTGGATACCATAGTATTACTATGGTTGGTTCATGGTACTTCCAAAAACCATGGTAGAACCATGGTTACTACATAAAAACCATAGTATAACCATGGTTACCACAAAAAAACCATGGTAAACCATGACCCAAAAAACCATGGTAAAACCACGGTATTTCCCATGGTAAAGCCATGGTTAATTTTCGTAAGGGCAAGCACAAAAAAACACTTGGTTAGTTTTAGAAAAAAGATCTTAATTGTCTTAAAATGATCAATGTGCCACATGACGGGCGAATGCCAGTTCCCAGTGATGTTGAACAGTTGCCTGCTGCAGCTTCTCCATCTTCAGACATGAAACAAAGCACTGATCAATCCACCCAACCCTCCTCTAGCTTGGAGAAGAGGAACGTTGACTCAACCAAAATGTCCAGAAATGTTGATTTAACAGAAACATAAATTTTCAACATTTACCTCTGAGTTGATGTTTCCAAATCAAAAGCATCAACTACAGTTACATGAAATGATAAAGACCCAGGAAAGAACTGGAAATGACCTTATGTGAAAAAGAGAATTTGGGGATTTTCAACCTAAGGTTGAGTCTATTATATGAATCTGAGAAGAGGTTTCTAAACTCGGCCTGTTATTGATCAGGAAGCACTTCACAGAGAAGCTACTGAGCCTGACAGACCAGAACAATATTTTTATAGAGACAAACACAGCAGAGCATCTCTACTGGACCAGATTCATAATATGTCTGCTCCGATGATTCTAATACACACGAATGTTAGAAAAACAGGGTCCAGAAAAACAGAGTTGTCCTTTAGCATGATGTAAATAAATCATCAGATAGTTGAGACGCAACTGCCCCACTGCAGTGTGGTTAATTTGTGATCAACAAAAACAGTATAATTTGTAATCAGTGGGTCCATGTTATATTAATAATGCAGCACAGAGCACCACAGTAAAACATGTAATGTTTAATACTTTAGGCTCTAACACGCTCATGAAAATGTGTCAGAATCTAACCTAAATTTGTCAAGGACGTAGAGTCCCACTGGGAAAGCTGTGTGTCTGGTCTACTTTATGTTGTTGTGCGTTCTACTTGTAGCTTTGTTTATTTACCAAAACACTGATGCAGCCTGTGGCAAAAGGCCGAGGCACTGTGTTCCTGTGATGTCACAGCCGGTCCTGTCGGTACCTGCGAATCTCCTGATGCAGCAGTGACACAACTTTCGCACTTTTACTAGTTGTGTTTTTTTTCTTCTTTTTTTTTTCACAGAACAGGCAGTGAAATGCATCATAATGCTAATTTGTTCCCTTGCCTCAGTCACATGTTCTGCCTGTGAAAGCCTCAGAAAGCATAAATTCACTCACACCTGTTCTAAAGCAGACAGTTTGTCTGAATTGCAGTGGAAAGTTTATATATATATATATATATATATATATATATATATATATATATATATATATGTATATATATATATATGTATATATATATATAAACTTTTTTTTTATCACTGTTGCTAGTCTCTGTCAGCTCACAAGCCGACTGTCCCACAGGGAAAACTCTCTACTCCAGATGGTCGAATCCACCCCCGACTGTCTTCATTTTCTTTGACAGGAGGAAAGTACAACATAGCATCTAAGGGAAAAAAATAAAATAAAATAAATAAGTATATTAACTACGGCCGAAGTTACAGAGTTTGTGTCACACTTGATTTATGGACCTGTTTTCGCTAAAAGCTAGCGGCATTTTGTGATTCATACATAACAGATCTGACAGCTTTGTGTAAACTCTGCAGTTTCCTAGAAACCACTGAACATCTGTCGATTGTAGCATCCGGCGCATGTCAGGTCCAAGACTTGTTGTTCAGTTCATCACTAGTTGTTTCCAGTCGACTGGTTACATCATGGCACAGGAATGGAGCAGGCCAGGTGTAAGATGTGGTCAGATGCAGGCAGATGGACGTGTTGAAATCTTGATTCACATTAAAACTTGTGTAAATAAAAATGACTGGCTGTGTCAAAAGAGAACAGCCACTGATGACCTCATGTTGCTGCATGTGATGAGTAGATCACACCATGCAAATTTCATATAAATCAGATGATGTTTGACATGTCGCAGTTACCTCTTGTGGTGCTATGAGTCAGTTTGGTTGTGCTGGTGTCCTAAGTGTCTTAAGTGTCTTAAGAAGCAGGAAATGTTTGCTGTTTGCTCCGAAGTTAGTGCAACCTCCTGAAATTTGCTACGTTGTCATGGCAAACAGGAATAAAGCTTGTGGGAACTTTTCATCTCCGATGTCTGAAGAAGATTCAGAGTGGATTCGTGGTCCTTTAGAATAGTTCCTTCGAATATGATATGTGAGAAATCTCCAAAACTCTGTTATTTTAATTCAAGATAGACAATATCCTTTTGGTGTTAGGGTGTTGGGACCAAGAGACGTTTTGATGCGTCTGGACATGTTGAATTTCATTTATCTACAGGACAAAGTCATGCTGGTACCAGATACTTTTTCCTCTTAAAAATGATTAAAAAATACATAACATACCATTAAAAAATCATAAATGGTGCAAATGGACTTTCAAATGACAAGAAAACCAACATGTACACAGAATGTAGATTTTGAAAGACCTGAAGGAAGCTCTTAAAACTGTATTTTACACAAAAGTTTTTGACTCTACAAGGGGCTCAACTTCTTTTTCTTTTCTTTTTTTTTTTCCAGCTGAATTGACATTCAGCTATGAATATTGATTCAAAACATTACCGTACATATAAACCTTTTCACCAGGTGTGACTTGCTGACTTTTGGGCCACATTTATGGGACAACAGGCATAGGCTTCATTTACAATATATAATAAGGTAAATAGAATCCTCACAGATGGATGCACAGCCTGGACTCTTTATTCTCAGCACACACACACACACACACACAGATCAAAGAAATCTGATGAATGTGTATTATATCAGAATGGTGGATTGCACCTTTAAGGCAAGAGAAGATTCCAGATTAGCTGTCAGACAGGTGGGAGTCAGTCATTACGTTTACAGGCAGAGCTTAATAAAGCTATGATCAAAATGTGTTTGGGCCTGCAGACACAACTGGAGAGATGACTATTTATCAAACACACACACACACACACTCACTCACTCACTCACTCACCTATAGACTCACATGCAATGGCACACCCTCACTCTAAGTTCAACTGGCTTTATTGATATGACCAGTTTGACATTTGTATTGCTAAAACTTATATTATAAATGGTGATATACAGTATATTAATTGAGAAAAAGAAAACATAATGAAAATGCTAACCATTAAAGGTTTAAAGGTACAGTAACAATGAAAGATCCCTCATACACACACACCATTTCCTCTGGCCCCTCCCAGCAGCTGCACAGACTCTGACTCTAATTTCATTTCATTTCATTTATCGCTCTGAATTAGGTTTCATGTTGCTGCTTAATAAGTAAAATCCCCTGAACAGCACTTTCTGTTTTCATCAAGGTCGAGGATCAGTGAGAAGATGACGAACGATGATGATGATGATGATAATGATGATCATGGTGACTGTAACAGCAGCTGATTTAGTCAGCAACAGTGTGCGCAGAACACCAGAATCAGCAGGAGAATCGTGTAAATTTAGCCAATTGCTGAGTTGCCAAACAAGTCTGTAAAACTAAGTGCTGTTTGATCATTTTCCTGTCTGCAGTCTAAATTTCTCAAGAAGAAATCATCACATTACTGTTTAAATGTCACAGGGAGTTTTTAACCTCTCATTTTATTTTATGGGGGTAACCAGAGAAAGCATCATTATTTGAATCATTTTACACTGAAAACAATTTAATCTTAAAAGTGGCAATATTTTATTGTTTCCCTTAATATTCAGTATAATTGCCCTAATCCCATTCAATTGAAAAATCATTTATTATTTTTATTTTTATTTTTATTATTTTTTTCAGATTTTTTATAATGTAAGCCTTTTTATCCCATATTTGTGTCTTTTTATTCAGATTTGACTCTATATGTTGCATTTTACATTGTTTTCTCACATGTTGAATATGGAAAAATAAACATAAAAAAAAAAACTCAAAAGAGGCAAAATTATCAATAACACAATAATATAATTCTACTCAATAATGACTAGTTAAACACAAAAAACAAAATATTTTTGACTGATAGGATTTAACTGTTTCCAGTGTAATAAGGCAACTGTGCATGTGTGGAGGCAAACACGGACGTAAAGCAGGACACAGGTGGAAAAACACAATAAAAGCAGCCACGTCTCACAGAATCTAGAGTTCACAGAATCTATCAAATCAAAAAGACTAATGTGAAGTCGTCTTTTTAAGCCAGGTGAAAGAAGCCCATCATCACCATAAATTAGGTTGCTGTTTTTAGCTTCAAATTACTTAAAAATGGGAATTCCTTTACATATAAATTAGACCATATGCCTTTAAGATAAGAAAACATGACAGCTCTCTCAGAAAAAAGTAAATAAATAAATAAAATGTTTTATGAAAAAAGACCCATGGAAAGATCCATAAATTCACAGGGTGATAACTGGCTTTAAACACCCACCTAAAAACATGTTCTGCTTCGGTTGTAACAAAGTCCTCAGCATTCATGAAACCAAAGAACCAGTATTTTACTTTGTGAAAGAAATGTTTCTTCAGGGACTATTTTCCGGTGGAGACCATTTCACTCTTTCAAGTCATCAAACAGTCCTGAACAAACAGGATCATTTTTGGCAAAGAAATAAAGCACAAAGCAGTTTAAAACCGCACACCTCCTCAGAGAAATAAACAATATTGGACACAGAAGTCAAGTTCACGCCTCAGTGTTGGCAAAAAAACCATAAAAAGGAAACAAAATGATGTGTTGACAGCCCTGTGCATCTTCACTGATTCTCCACATCTGGTTGATTCCTTGTTCATGTTGCTCCCAAAGCTGCAGCACAACTCTCGTTGCTGCTAAAACCAACAGGATATGTGTTATGTGTTGTAATCACAATAATCTCTGATGGAAGTTTGCATGTAATCAGTTCTCTTCACTGCAAAAAAGAATGAATGTTTTCAGATAGTTACAAGATATCCCCTGTTTTTGGTGCAATTAGTTCAAAATTGAGAAGAATTATCTCATTCCATTAGGAAAATTGTGCTTATTTCAGTAGAAACAAGTCAAAATATGATATATATATATATATATATATATATATATATATGTACATATGAAAAAACAGGTGAATATTTTTCTTTAGCTTCTTCAATTTGTACAATTCAAACAAACTATTAAACTAACTAAAATAAGTAACACATATGAGGATTTTCTTCAGATACTGTTGTTTTATTCCAAATATTTGGATATTTCTTCAAGTATTGTGATATTCTTCTCAAATATCAGGATATTCTTCTGAAATATTAGGATTTTCTTCTCAAATTACGGGGTAGGACAGGACAAAACTGAATCTTGAGATGTGGAGTTTAGAACTGAAGAGTTAGAGAGGAGTGTTTGAAGTAACATGATTGATACATGTGTTTGCAATGAAAGCTCGTATAAAAGCAGCTTTCACTGATGACAGAGGTGAGTGGAACAGTGGTGTTGCTCCACGCAGTGGCTCTGTGAGAGCCGTCTGAAGAATATACTGAAGAATATACTGGAAGTTTAACCCACGCAGCTACGACTGTGCAGCTTAGGAAAAATCCTCCTGCAGGCGAATTAAAAAAGCTCTGTTGAAACTGATGAAACTCATCAGAAACTTCTGCTTAGCGGAACAGAGATTTTCAGCCATGATGAAATGTAGAGGGAACAAACTCAATAATAAACTAGGAAAAACGTCACTGAACGCAGAACAAGTCGAAACAAAGTCTAGACAATATAAAGGGAGGAAGGAAAAAGTTGAATCCAGAATATTTTCAGAGGAGAAACGTCTGACATGTGTCTGGTTTGAAATGAATCAGCTGTGACCATTTATGAATCTCATCTCTGTTGGTGACACAGCAGATTCATAGATGGGTCAGCATGTCAGCCAGTGGGACAGCGACTCAGAGTTTTGTCATCAGTTGTATTATGAAAACACTAAAAATCTGTGTCAATCAGAATAGACCCAATAGTTTTTTTTTTTTGTTTTTTTTTTTTCCTGTTCACAAACAAACAAACAGCTTAGAGAAAATAAAGGTACAGCTAACAAAATTAGAACTGCTCACTGGCCAAAGATTCATAACCTCTGCAGCAGCAAAATAAAGCAGGTTCTAATGTTCCACATTTGCAGATTTGAAGCCAGTTTGTGACCTTTGTTCCTTCCAATCTGAAGTCTTTACCTTCGGTCCAGGGGTTTAAAACAGAAAATAGAAAATGACACTATATATATATATATATATATATATATATATATATATATATATATATATATATATATATATATATATATTAAAATGCAGAAGCTTTGTGCTCTGACATGGTGCTAAAGCAGAGTAAGTTTGACATTTCAGCTTCAGGGAGCAGAGTGAAAACAAGCAGGGTCACAACCAGGTCTGTCAAACCCAATCACCTCAGCACAGAACACATGTTTTACTGATGCTGAGTAAACTGGACAGCATCAGGCAGCAAGTTAGAGGAATCTCATAATATTTACAACTAACTAAACATAAATATGCAATTCCCATACTGAATTCAACCTAAAGTGTGTCATTTGTATTTTAATGCCGTCATCAGTCTCCATTTGTTGAAAATGGTCTGGCCTTTTCAGAGTTAAAACAGTTGTCGAACTGTGACAATAGAACAAAGTATAGCATTTTGTGTATCTCAAATAAAAGGCCACATTCCTTATTCAAGGTTGTTGAATAAATACTGTTGCAGTATCATGCATTGTACCATATCATGAGATTAGTGTACAGGTACACCCAGGAGTGTGAATCTGAGACTCTGCAGATCTATTAAAACAACTAAAAACACATCTGACAGGTATTTTGGTAACGTGGTAGTTAAACTGTCAGTGAAGGTTTCTGGTTAAGTCCTATTTCATGGATTTTCTCCTATGAACTAGAAAGACAAGACCAGTGATTATCTGCTGCTGACATGCAATGTCACATGCGATGTGACATCGCGATGCCTCCAACTGGACGTCACATTTACGCTGTTGTTAAAGCTGAAAAACAATCGCAAATAAGCCAGTTCCAAAACATGTGGACTCCTGAGGCTCCATATTCTTAAATTGTCAGTAAAAGCAGGTGAACCTCAATGTCTCTTCAGAAGAACTGGATTAGAGGCAAAGATTAATCGATGTATTGATTAGCCAACTTTACATTAATCACTAATTATTTTCATGATCAATTGATGGAATTGAGTCATGTTTAAGAAGAAGATGTGAAAAATGTCTGGTTGCAGCATCTCAAATCTCAGATTATTTTCTGGTGCCGTTGTTTTCTATAATAGTAAACGGATGATCTTTGGGTTGTGGACTGTTGGTGACAAAAATTAAACGGATCATGTTTCTTCACTTAAATGTAAAGTCAATGAGATGAGGTTCAAGCAATAACATGTTTAGTTTGTAAATGGTTTATGAGGCGGGATATAAAATACCATATGGAATTACTGACACAACATATTAGCGGAATACTTTTTGAATTGGAACTTTTTTTTACTCCTGTCATCTCTCCTGTCTTATAAATTGAAGGTCAACTAGTTTTGCAAACATTTATACTGTATTTATTGATCTATAAAGTAAAGAGTGTCTGTCAGTCTGTTCCACTCATGACTGTTTGTTGGATCCACCTCAACTTTTGAGTATTGCTTGCAAATGGCATGATAGTGTGTATCCTTTTTTTTTTTTTTTTTACATTCCACCGTTTACATCACCATTTAAACCTCTGTTGTCTAGCTGCACTGATCGTGCAGCCAACGTAGTAAAAATGAGTTATCTGGTTTAGCTAGATGGATGGATAGATAATTTGTTGAACAAGGTGAACAATGTGAAGGTGATTTGTCATTTCATATTTCATTTACTAAACATAGTGTGGTTATCAGAGCAGTGTGTGGGACATGCAAAAAATCACAAACATCTATCTATGTTTCTATAAGAATAATGAATTTCTTTGGGCACTGCTCTAGTTTACATAAAAAAGGAGAGGGATTTGTAGGTGTCATTATTAATATGTACATTTTTAATATTTAGATTAAATGACACCGTACGTAATAATTGTAAAAACCCTTAAGGAGAATCTGTGATTTGTGATTTCGTGCTGAACGTATAAAAACAGACCTGACCTGTCTCTGCTTCTTCCCTCTCAGCGAGCATCAGGACGTCCTCCAGCCATCCCCCAGCTGTTGTTTTTTTTTTAACCCGGGCTGGTGGAGGGATTATGGGTAATGGGGTTTGTTAAGGAACAGAAACAGGCAGAAAAACAAACACACAGAAAAATTGTTTTTTTATCCCTGTTCTTATCTAAACAGCAGCACAGTCCCGTTCACAAAAAAAAGCTTTATTCCCAGGCTTAGTTATTTACGTTATCTCTGCCAGCAATGGGATTTTAAATGAGGTTTTCTACTTCTGGAACAAAACCCGGAAGTTGCTGGTTTCACTTAAACTCTGCTAACAAGAAATAAATATAATAACACATTTAGTGCTTGTGTAAACACTGGTCAGCGTTGTCTGCCTGGATCTGCCTTGAAATTGGCTCTTCTGCACTTTTTAATGAAATATTTTTCATGGCACAACTTTCCCTGCGACAGAATAGTCTTGGCCCCTCCATGTTGGCGGCAATGAGCCTGTTGCATGTGAAGAACAAGCAGCCCGTCGCAGTCCAAGAAATTCACTCAAATGTCTACTGAGGGAGCTTCACACGTCTCCCGTGACAGAATACAGCAGCTTTCAAATGTTTTATCCATAAAAAGAATGAAGGCGTGAGAGATGCATATTAATCGTCCACAGGCTGAACAGAAGAATGACTCAAGGGCAACTTTGCTTCAGACATTCAAACAAAGTCACCAAAAAAATATTCATGACCCACAGTAACAACAACAACAGCACGTGCCCTTAACGTCAGAATCTGGTTTTATTGGAGAATATAGATAGTAAAGAATCAATGAGCTAGCATGTTAGCTCTCCTATTTACCTTGACTGGAACTCAGTGGTCTTTGATTAAATATAGAACATTTTTATTTGTATCCTGCAAAAATGTGGGAAAAAGTGGAAATACCTTTTGTTTTTTGTTTTTGTTTTTTTTGCTTTTTTATTTGAGTCAATTTAAGATCTAAGATATAAGATCTCTTACATTATTTGACTTATTATGACTTATATTGATGTTATATATTAATATGTACATATAATTATATTTAGACTTTTGTCTCTCATATTTTCTATGTTTATCTTATAGTCATGTGTTTTTATCTTATATTTGTGTTGTTTTACTCATATTTGTCATTATCTTTTGAATAAAACAACTTTTTTTTAGAAATATATTTTTTTTTAAATCAAAACACAAACTCTCCCTCTCTTCACTTTACTAATAAATACACGATTTTGAGACACCAGCATTAATTGTAGTAATAACCTAAGGTTTATTTCACCTGCCTTGAGTCATAAGTCAAGTACCTTTACTTTTTTAAATAGACTTACATACTTTAGAAAAGACCTGTAAAAAACGTAAAAATCTGCTGGTGGAATAGGATAATTCAACAATTTTAACTTAAAAAAGGTATGTTTATCCTTCTATTTTGCATTGCATTTACACTACAGTAACCTCTGACCACTTCCCTGTTAGTTCAATGAAAGCTGAGGGTTGATTTAAATCCTCCAGTAACAGCTCAACCCTCAAAGTTAATTAGTTCTCGTGAAAAAGAAAAGAAAAAAAAAAGAACTCAGTGTTTCATGGTCTTTAAGTGATTCTAACGGTTTGTTCTACAACAGAAAATAAAGTCAGTGAACACGTCACTGCAGAATTCTGAAGCTTTTTCATGTTGCCAATAAGTGTTTAACTGAGGACAAATGTCTTAGTGTGAAAGTGTACAGTTTTCCGCTCATTGGCTTATTTATTTATTTTTTTTTGCCTAGAAGGTCAATCCTTGTCATTTTCTGCTCAGGTTGTGAATAGATGAATAAAAGAAAATGAAGGCCTTGGAGAGGCTCATTCTGCACCACCTTCGCCCACTGGTGAGCTCAGCACTGGACCCTCTGCAGTTCGCCTACCGGCCCGGCATCAGTGTGGATGACGCTGTCATCTATCTGCTGCACCGATCTCTCTCCCACCTGGAACAAGCGGCGAGCACGGTGAGGATCATGTTTTTTGACTTCTCCAGTGCTTTTAACACCATCCAGCCTGCACTGCTGAAAGGGAAGCTGGAGGGAGCCGGAGTGGATGAGCAGCTGACGGCCTGGACCATCGACTACCTCACCAACAGACCACAGTATGTGAGGCTTCATGACTGTGTGTCTGAGGTGGTAGTCAGCAGCACGGGGGCGCCACAGGGTACAGTGCTCTCACCCTTTCTGTTTAGTCTGTACACCTCAGACTTCACCTACAACTCGGACAAGTGCCACCTACAGAAGTTCTCAGATGATACGGCCATCATCGGGTGTGTATCAGATGGGAACGACCAGGAGTACAGGGGGGTCATCAATGACTTTGTCAGCTGGTGTGAGATCAACGCTCTCCAAATCAATGCCAGCAAGACAAAGGAGATGGTTGTGGACTTCAGGAGGAAGTCCCTCCCCACCACACCGGTGAGCATCCAGGGAAAAGACATTGAGACAGTGGTCTCTTACAAATACCTGGGTGTTCACCTGAACAATAAACTGGACTGGACCACTAACACTGATGTCCTGTACAAGAAGGGCCAGAGTCGACTTCACCTGCTGAGGAGACTAAGGTCCTTTGGTGTGTGCAGGACTCTGTTGAAGACCTTCTACGACTCCGTCGTAGCATCTGCCCTGTTCTACGCAGTAGTCTGCTGGGGGGGCGGATGCTCAGACGGGGACAGAAGGAAAATTGACAAACTGGTACGGAAGTCTAGCTCTGTACTGGGATGTCCTCTGGAGTCGGTGGTGGTGGTGGGAGAGAGGAGGATGTTGGCAAAGCTGACATCCATCATGGACAACCCCCATCACCCTCTGCATGGGGTAGTGGGTGCGCTGAGCAGCTCCTTCAGCCAGAGACTTAAACACCCTCGCTGCAAGAAGGAGCGCTTTCGCAGATCATTCATCCCGACAGCAATAAGACTTTATAACAACACATAAACATAAACCTCACTGTAGTCACTGTCACTTTTTCACTGGTCACTTTTTTCTCTTCACACTCACCCTGCACCTTAAGTGTGCATTAGCTATGTATGTGTACATGTGGGTATGTGCGTGGATATGTATGTCCATATATATATATGCAAATATGTGTGTATGTGTATGTATGTAGGTATGTACGTCCATGTATGTATGTATATATGCTTTGCTTATGCATACTTTTTACTTTTTTTCTTACTATTTATTAGCATTTTCTCTCCATTCTGTCGATAATGCATACTGTGTATGCGGATTAACAAATTCTGCGAATTTGTACATTGTGTTGTGTGTTTTTTATTTTTTTTATAGTTTTAGTTTTTTTTTTATCTTCTTCAACTTTATCTTACTTTTTTCTTTATCTGTAACGCTGCAGTAACACACAAATTTCCCCGTTGTGGGATCAATAAAGTTTATCTATTCTATTCTAAAATCTTGTATATTTTCACAGCTGTTAATTTTCATTGTCAATCTGTACCTCAAGCTGTTGAAACGATACATGACAGCAGCAGTGTTAGCAGCAGTAGCAGTGTTAGCCAACACTCGTGGTAGCAGCAACAGTGGTAGTGGCAGTGTTAGCATCAGCAGCAGTGTTAGCATCAGCAGTGTAAGCATCAGCAGTGTTAGCTGCAGCGGTGTTAGCAGCAGCGGTGTTAGCATCAGTAGTGTTAGCTGCAGCAGCAGTGTTAGCTGCAGCAGTGTTAGCTGCAGCGGTGTTAGCTGCAGCGGTGTTAACAGCAGCGGTGTTAGCATCAGTAGTGTTAGCTGCAGCAGCAGTGTTAGCAGCAGCAGTGACAGCAACAGCAGTGTTAGCAGCGGTGTTTGCAGCCGCAGTGTTAGCAATAGTAGTGGTAGCAGCAGCAGTGGTAGCAACAGCAGCAGTGTTAGCATCAGCAGTGGTAGCAGCAGCAACAGCAGCATGTTTGTGGAGAAATTGACCTGTATATCTCAGCCCTGATGACACAACTGAGTTCAGCTGGGCGTCCAGGACACTCTATAAATGTAATTTACAGAAATAATGAAGCAATTAAAATTAAATGCCACCATAAACATGGACTAATCTCCTCCTTATTTGCATTTTGCAATTTATTATTTCAAAGCAGTCATCTCAGTGAGTGAGTGGTTTCTGCGCTTAATATTAGAGAGAATTATGGTGTATGTATGTGTGTGTGTGTGTGTGTGTGTGTGTGTGCGCGCTTATCTGCTCTGCTCTCTATAAAAAGAATTATACAGGGACTGATACATCAACATTCCAAACATGTATGTTCATGTCAAAAAAAAAAAAAAAAAGATCAATGCATGTTTCAAACACATTTGACAACAGCCTGAGGCTACAGGAATATGTCTGATCACTTATTATACAACAGCTTACAATCACAGCAATGATATATTAACACGCAACCGGAGGTAAGTGAACAGGCAACAAATGCAAAGCAGGAGAAAAACAGATTCAAAGCCCAGAGGAGATGGAACATAACAATCACAGCATGCTTCATTCTGCAAAATTATATCTTAACGAGTGGAAATATCTAGTCCAATATTGACTAGAATTATGCTGATTTGTCTTATTCCATTAGCAGCTCATTCCACTTCCATTTAGTTTTTGTTTTTTTGATTTTGGTTTAATTTAAGATTGAACATTACAATGTTTTACTTTTTTTTGTTTTTTGTTTAAAAATCTGAAATCATATCTACTATTTCTGATTTTGTTTTCATGTTATAAATTTAGTCATATTTAATAGGGAAAAAAAAATAACGGATTTTTTTAATTAATATTATTATTTTTTTGCAGAGTAATGCCTACAAAGAGAACATACATGTTGTTTCTGAAGTGTCGCTATCTTCATTGGTCGACCCATATCTGTGGAGGAAGCTTCTCATTGGATCAACCATAAAAAGATCCTCAAACCACCTGCCACATCGCTTTAGGAACGACTTGTTTCCACTTGCATCCACACATTTATTTAATACAAAAAAAGCTGTAACTATAGATTCTGCCAAAAAATTTCATGATAAAAGTACGTCCTGAAACGTGTTGTGGAGGTGACACACTGTCGATGCCAGCAGGTTCTAACTCTGTTTTAGTATCTGGTAAGTCAAGTCATACATGAGAAAAATTATTCACAGTTTGTGGCAACTATATATATACAAGTATAAGAGTATATACATAAGTCTGGTCCTTTAAGAGTTAAATAGTTTCAAAACTTCACAAAGTGGAACAACAGGTTAAAAACATGGCATTGTTTTGGATTTTGTGTCTTTTTTTTCTAGTTGCTCATAAATACAGATATAATATCATATTATTATTTTGGCCCCAGTATCTGTATCATACCGTATCATGAGTTTAGTTTATTGTTGCACCCTAACTATAAGTGTCAAGCATGCATGTCTGGGTGAGCATCTTTACTTAGAGCAGCTTTGTTGTGCAATGAGTGTGTGGATGATTTACAGAAGTAGAGAGACTTAAGAGGCAGGTCGACTGCCTCCATCTTTAAAATAAAGGAGACAGCAGCTTTATGTTGGACAGGAAGTAAGTGACTAAAATAAAGTGAAAAAACACGCTCAATTTTTTCACTATATAAATGATTGTTAAGTAAAAAAAAAATGTCTAGGAGGAGGAAGAGGGAAGAGAAAGCAAACACATATTTTATTTATGATAATATACTGTGTCTGAGACGTTTTAGGACTGAGGTGGAAGAACTGTTTAGTGAAAAACTGTGTTTTAATGCAGACACTAAATATTTATGGCATCACTTTGTAGATATTACAATACATCTGCCAACGGCGGCAATGCTGCTGGACTTTTAAAGCAGCGTTTATGGGCGAGGCTTATTTTGAATTCTGCTTTTACTGGCAGTTATGCTGCTTCTGTCATAGAGTGGCAGACTTAGGGAGGGAAGGTGGATATGACTCAAGTTAGTTAAAGTAATTGTTCTCCTCTCCACCCAAATGTTCAGCGAATGCATCTTCTGCAGCGAGGACCATTTCATGAGGATCAGGTCTGGTTGCTGGCTCCATTCATGCAATATAGGTCAAGTTGATCTAAAACTGTAACCCTGAATCTGATCACAGATTCACAATGTGCTTTAGGTAGATTAAAGGAAATAAAGATAAATAACAGATTAAACTCACTAATTAAAACATTAATGTACAAGTGAAGCCTGAGCAGAACATATGTTTTAGAATTTTTTTTAATTCGATCCAGTATAGGCTTCAAAAACAACAAAAATGAAATATCAAGTCCCCATTTACTCAAACTAGGGCTGCAAGTAATAACTTTTCTGATTAACATATTAAGAATGCTTATTAAAACAATTATTCGACTAGTGGTTTGTTTCATTAAATGGTGTCAAATTTCAATCATGGTTTCCTAAAGCTGAAGATTCAACCTAAAATGTCAGTCCACAACCCAAAGTTCATCAGTTTACTTTTGACATTTTCTTCCTAAAAATGACTCAAATCCATTAATTATTACAAAAATAGTTGGCAACTAATCTATTAATTGATAAATCTTAGCCTCAATTTCAGTTCTTCTGACACTTTAAGAATATGGAGCAGCAGAGCTTTTGGAATTGGATTTTTTGGGATTGTTTTTTTGGCTTTGAAAACAGCATAAATATGATGTCACAAAGAGGCTAATGCTGGAGAGGAGATCAAAGCAGATAAACACTGATCTTTTCTTTCTAGTTCATTGTAGAAAATCCATGAAATAGGGCTTAACCAAAAACTTTCACTGACAGTTCAACTACAATGTTACCAAAATACTGTACCTGTCAGATGCATTTTTAGCTGTTTTTAATAGATTCTGCAGAAACATCAGAGTGATTCTGAAGCATTAAAACATGTCTGGGGCCGGTAAACCCAGGATCAGGCTACAGGACAGTCAGGAGTCCCAGATTCACCCTCCTGGGTGTACCCATAGACTAATCTCATGATATGGTACAATGCATGATACTGCAACAGTATTTATTTAACAACCTTGAATAAGGAATGTGGTCTTTTATTTGAGATACACAAAATACAAAAAAAAAAAAGTAGGGCTGACCCTGGCTGGACTTGAACATTGTTATGCTGCTATATGTTTAGACTGCTGGGATCTCATGAGATAACCTCTGAGCTTCTCTTTCTTTCCTCCATCTGTTATACTCATGACCCGCTGATGTACTTTTCAAATCTGTTATGTTCCTGGAGTCCTGCCCTGTGTTTTCTGTGTTTTCTCATTCTCCGAACATGCTGCAGTGCAGCCACTGAAAGCGCTTTTGGTTACTGGAGGGTCTGATGCTTTCCTGGTTCACCCTGAAGCTGTGATGGATCTATCTTGCCCATATCATCTATTGCACATTGCATTAACTCTTACAGACCAATTCCAATACTCTAACAAACATCCATCAAAGACATTTTATTTATAAAGCACATTTCAAAACAAATTTCAATTGATCAAAGTGACTCACATGTACAAGTAAAATAAAACATATAGAAGACCAAAAAAAAAAAAAACAGCAGGCAGCAAATATTTAAAAAATAATATCAAAAAGAAGCCTAAAACACAGCTAAGTGATGTCATGGTGGTCCAAATGCTTTTCTGTAAAGGTATGTTTTGAGCTGGGATATAAAGGGTGCAACAGAAGAAAGAATGGGAGGGGGGGTGCTGTTCCAAAATGTTGGGGCTACAGCTGTGAAACCATGGTCACCTCTGTACTTAAACTTGCTGCATTTTACTGTTAAAAGGCCCTGGTTTGCTGACCTGAGGGATCTGATGGTGGTGTAAGAGGTTAAAAGTTCAATAAGGTAAGTGGGGGCCGATCCATTCAGAGATTTATAAGTGAAAATTAGCAGTTTAAAATAGGTTCTGTATTAGACAGGTAGCCAGAAGATTGGGGCGTGATGTGGTTTTGAAATAGTGTGGAGTTGGATGAAATTGGTTTTGTATATTGAGTTGACCTGTTTATCAAACCTGAATTGAGAATCATGAATGAAACCAAGATTTTTGACATGTGGTTTAATGAAAGTGGATAGGTTTCCTATCAGGATATCAGGTTGATTTTGTCACCAGGACCAACAAGAATGATTCCTGCATTACTGTCATTGAGTTGAAGGACAATTGCATTGGTGATTTCGGATTTGTCTTTGGGTTTGAAAGGTTAGATGGAGCTGCAGCATATATATGGGTAAGAGGATGGGACCTAGGATTGAACCTTGAGGGACACCACAGGACATGACAGCTGAGAAGGACGAGTGTGGACCGACGTTCAGGGAAAAGCTTCCATTGTTGAGGTAGGATGTGAACCAGTTTAGAGCAGTGCCAGTGATTCCTGCGCCATGGTGGTGTATTAATATGCTGTGCTATTGTCTTCAAAGCTGCAGTGAGTTCAAGAAGGTTGAGGATGGCACAACTACTGGAGTCAATGGAGTGAAGTATTTTCTATAATGTTGGGTAGATAGGGAAGTAAGTGATTGAGAATTTGTCAAGAACTTTTCACATACTAGGTCTGTAGTTGCTCGGGAATGTGGGGTCACTGTTGGGTTTCTTTAGATGCGGGACAGTGTTGGTGGTGATGAAACTCTTGAAGATGGAGAGGATGCTTGAAACTTGTGACTTCCAAGACATCCTTTAAGGGAGAACTGAGGACAATATCAAGAGTGAAGGTTGTTAGTTTCATACTGGAGATAATGCATGAGAGTGTCGAAGTTAACAGGTTAATGCTTCTCCTGATGGCTTCCACTTTATTAATAAAGTAATTTAAAAGGTCTCCACATTTGGCAGGGGACACAACAAAGCTGGTCTTGGGCGGAAGAGGAATGACGGAGTATATAATTTTAAATAGGACTTTTAAGATTATGGCAGTTATTTGATATTATGGAGGAAAAGTAATTGGCTCTGGCAGACTTAACTGCTTTCTGGTAGTTGTGTAAATGGGACCTTATTATTTCAAAAGAGATCTGTACTCTGTCTTTTTTTTCATCTTCTCTATGCTTTTCTGCATGATATTCAGAGTATACGAGTGTGTGTGAGACATTGAGCCAGGGTTGAGTTTTATTTTTGGGTTTTCTGAGTTTGAGTCAGGCAATAGAGTCCAGGATGTCAGGGCGAGTTAAACCGGTACTCGCCATTGTTAAGGGGTGGTGACAGCAGGGCTTCATAGTTCCATATCATGAAGATGATACAAATGCCTCGAAGAACTATTTGCAATATATGGAACCTTCCTTCCGTTCTTATATCACTCTACAGTTTGTCACAATGCCATATAGTGTGACGGTTTTGTATTTTGTGGTAGGATATGTTTTTACAACCCTCGTACTGACATTACAATGTGAATAAAAAGACACAACTATGAGATAAAACATCAAAAATATGACATAAAAAATCCATATCAATATGCAATAGATTGCACCAAATACAGGATATTACCAATTGTTAATTTTTGACTTTTTGCAGAGTGGCTTTTATTTATTTATTTTTTATTGGGATTAGACCTGAGTCAGGAATAAAATGCTGCTCCTTATCGGCCCTGACAGTTCTAGCTTTTTCTATCACACAAAAGCGGAAACTGCCGCTGCGGCGCTCGCAGTTTTCGCCGGCGCCATCAATACACCGGATATTCCAACGGGATTTTACTGGTCTGTGAGCAGCGATCGTGATGCAAAGCTGCTTTATCTGACAAGGAGTGAGAGGGGGGGAGTGTGCGCACCCGTGTGTGTGTGTGTGTGTGTGTGTGTGTGTGTGTGTGCATATGTGTGTGTTTGTGTGTTTTTACTTGGAGAATGTGCCAATGTATGTATATGTGTGTGTGTGTGTGTGTGTTCATCACTCTGGATGACTACACAGACACTAGTTATCTCTAAATCAAGAGCAGAATAAGGGCTTAGACTCTCCTCCTCCTTCTTCTCCTCCTTTCTCTGTCACCCCTCCCTTATCCATCCATCCTTCCACCACTAACCCCCTTCCACCCCCATCCGCCTTATCCGCTTCCTCAGAACAGAGTTACGTCTCCTGTGGAGATTATGTCTGTGTCAGCCTCCCTCTCTGCTCTGATAGTTTTTATTTTTTTTTTTACCTCCCTCCTGCACACATGAAAGACGACATGATTGTCACTCATCTCAACTTCTGATGGTTGTTGTTGTTGTGCAGATTTTTTTTTTGCGGGGGAGTCACTTTTTAGAATCTGACACGAGGCAAAGCTCCGCTGACAGCGCTGACTGCCAGGGCGCAGCAACCGGTCGACGCCAGTTTATCGGTAAACGCAGACTCCAAAAAAAAGTTTTCTCCCTAGAGAGTCGTAGAAATGTTTTATGCTAACACACGTTAAAACAGCAACACGTAGGAAAGTCTTGGTTTTAATACAATTAGTCCAATATTCAGGAGACTTTTTCTAATTCATCATATTCCAATGGCAGATCATTTAAGTTATTTTTTTCTAAATTGTATTTTTTTTTTCATTTGATTTTGGTCAATTTGTTTCTTTGTATCTCACATAGGTGTTTTTTTATTGCTATTTATTTTTATCTGGTATGATTTAATGTCTTCTTCTGATATGTGCCATTTTATATGCATATTTTTGACATTTTACCTCATACTTTTTTTAATTGTGATCTAATATCAATCATCTAAATATCAAGAAAGACATGAGATAAACAAATTGCCATTGTCATTGGCATAAGATAGTTCAATATCATTCTAAACAGCATTGGATGCATTGCACCAGGAACGATACATTTTTACCTGATATGATTAAATTTGCCGTCACATGTGAGCTCAAAGCTCACTAATGGACCTTGTTCCTGTCCGAGTGGCAGGAAAACATCTGTTTTAATTTCTGTGATTTAGTTGTTATTGACCTGAAAATTCATGTGAGTGACTGAAGCCAGAGTCGAGTGGAGTCCAGGCCAAACGTGGACCTGAGTTATTGCACTAAATCCAATCAGGATGCTTCTCCATCTTCATTACCGTGGAGCTGTGAGACTTTTTACTGATGGACAACCTGAACATTTCAGACTTTTACCCAAACAGACAAAGTCAATACAATTTTCCATCAATAAAGTCTGTGCACGGTAAAATTTTGAGATTATTTTCCAGCTGTTTACTGCTGAATTGTGATTATTAGACTGTTTTGTGCATGAAACCTCTGCAAAACAAACACTTTAACAAGCTTCTCTCTGAATGGCAGGTTTATTTTTCGGGTCATTTTCAAAGAATTAACCAAAAGAAAGTGTGAAAAGTATGGTTTGATCCATTTCTAACACATAGTTTACATCTGCTGCCCCAGACTGTGGCTGCTTTGCAGCAGCTTTTCTCAATAATTACTATGGTCAGTATCTCTTTTGTGGTAAAATTTGACTCTGTCTTGTCTTTTTTTCAGTCTTTTGGTTGTTACTCTGTTTCTTTCTGTGTCTAGTACCTGTTTTATTTGGTGACATGATACTATGAACAGACAATTACATTTTTGGTAATGTAATCATCTTGAAGAAATCCTGGTTTCTGGATCACTTTGAAAATATTTGTTGTTTGGTAACATTGCGAATAGACCGCTAAGAACACACCATTGTTTGGTGTCATCTGATGGTGATATCTTGTTCCTACATGGCTTGTTTTCTTTACACACAATGCCAGAGACACTATAGGACTATGTGTAAAAGACTTTCCATGTATGGAGTTTATGAACTGTTGACACTGTAACTTGCATGCATAGTTTTTGATATTAATTTACATCGGAACATTACCACTATGCAGTCGCAATGTTGCAGATAATTTGTTGTCAGAATCACAACTTTATTTTCAAGTAATCTATAGCCAATAGTTTTACGACAACTGTGATAAAAATCAATACTTTTAATTTCATGTGTATTCGATAACAATGTTCTTTGTGATTTCAAGCTGTTTTTTGGTTCAGTCTTGGTCTCTTTTCATTGTACTTACTCCTCATCCCACCTCCAGGCTGCAATTGTTTCCTCCACAACTGCAACTCACAGAATTAGAATTAGAGGAAACTGGTTTTACAGTCTTTTGTTGTATTTTGTTTGTAAGTGAGGGACTAAATGTGTGAGACGACGGTGTCATGTCTCATAATTCCCATCGTCTTCCCTGTTCCCACAACACCACAAAAATGAAATCCAGTGAAACATGCAACTCATGATTTTATCTACTGTGGAGATTTGGTGGGAATTTTGAGAAATTGTCCGCCTGCGCAAATGTCACAAATTTTGGTGAGGCCTTATTTCATCATGTCCAGGGTTTGTGGACTATTCATGAATATCAGCTGATTTTACCAAAGTCAGCAAGTTTCACCTGCAGCAGCAATTCAGTCTGCCTTCACACCAGGGATCTCGATCACATATTCGGATCAACCTCAGCCACTGATATTAGCAAAAAAACAAAAAAAAACGTGTATGTACATCAGCTCGGATTGAAAAAAAAATGATGATCAAAGCAGTCCGATCAATTGTTTCATGTATTCTGATCCAGGTTTTCTGGACAGCTCTGTGATTCCAGCAGTCCATTCCACTACATTCCAACACTCAGTATCGATCCAGCAGCCTGTGGAGGCTGAACAACAGCACAGCTGTGAGCAGCAGAGATCAACACTTTCTGCATCAAACTGGCAAGAAAAAAACTAAAAAATGTCAGTGTGGGATACTGTTTGCTGGGTACTAAAAGTAAAGAGCATATCCATGACCTGGTGGGGGGGGGTCAAGCTGCCCTGTGATGGTTTGTGTGATGGTCTGTAGTGATCCTGTGCTGGACAGACTGGGCTGTATGCGGGGCCAGTTTTGGGTTGTGAAACTAAAGCAGGTGGAGGGCATATGATGCACACTGGGATCTGAATGACCAGAAATCAAGTTGTCATATCAGTGACTGGAAGTGAAAAAGCCAGATTGAGACATTGTTCACTACTCTGTAAAATCAGTTTCCCCCACTTCTGGTTACCAATAACTTCCACTCCTGTTGTGACATCACAACAGGAGCCATTTCTGAAGAGCTTGAACACTGAGAATGCTAAGCAGGCCGGAACACAACAAAATGAGTAGATGGTCTTATTTACACTGAAAAAGAGAGTTTTTTTTATTTCTTTCTTTCCGTCCCCGTTTGCTCTGGTTATAAATAACACAGAGCAACATCATTTGAAATCGATGAACCTTATTTTGACACTTTTGTCCAGTTCTAACTTGTTTAGCACAGCACTTAACTGTGGAGTTGTGCACTCAATCAGTAAATCAGTCAGTGAACCAATCAGTAAATCAGTCAGTGAATCAGTCAGTCATCTGTGCTGATCATATTTTTCCATTAATATACCCTCTTCCCTCTATGATCTGCGTCAAGTCACAGACGAGGATCCTCATCAGAGATCTGCTGTTCATCCACCAAACGCATCCTAACAGCACAAATGGGAAACATACTGTGATTTTCAGCCGTATGCGTCGACGCAGGAAGAGCAGCCTGTTTAGTGTTTGGGCTCATACTGAGCAGCAGATATTGTTGGAAAAGAGGAAATGTGTTGCAGGAAGCAACAATCACGGAAATAACCACTGATGAATGTAACAGCGTAATAAGTACCAGCATTTTTTTATTAGAATAATATTGTAATTGACTTTTCCATTTTTCATTTCACCTTTACTATAAAGAATCTGTTTTTATTGTGTATTGTTGATAAGAACGTGTCATTCAAACAGATGCATTAATTTATTTTCCTAAAACATGACGCAACTTAAGGAGAGAAACAATCTGGACACTTTGTCCTTCACTAACGACAAAAATGTCAGATTTTGTTTTCAATCAATAAAACAACCTTGAAATCATTTAAATGATCTGCTTATGGAATAAGATACATCTTAATAATTATACTGGACTAGTTGTTAAGATTTATGTTCAGTTGCCGTGTAATCTAGAGATCGTTAGTAACTAATTCTTTGGCAAAAGAGGTTTCTGTCAGTCTGTCTTTACTCTACAGACAGATAAAGGAGAAAAAAAAGAAAAAAAAAACTCTTTAATTTGATGAAGTGATTCTTTAAATGTGAGATATAATTACACTCTACAGTTTCTATATTAAAGAGGAAGTGATGACTTATATCCAGCAGCAAACTTCACACTGGTCCTGGCCGAGCCTCTGATCCACAGCAGCTAATTGGTTCTCATGTGCTATTGGGCAGAACTTCCCCATTGGTTACTATCACATGTTTTTAAAATAACAGATGAATTTATTCAAAACATGTCAGAAGTTCAATGAGTTGACTGACTCATTATATTATGTGTGGAAACAGTTTCATTTCTCCCGGTCCAAATAAAACCATTTAGGCTCAAAGAACATGAACTAATAATAACATGGCTGCCAGCAGTGCTGCCAAAGGACAGTGAATAACTTCATGAGCTGATGATACATCTTACTTCATTTAAAAAAGTGGAGCAGGAAATACAAAGCGGGCTGGTTATGTATTTCTGTTCATGTTCTTACACAACCTGGTACCAGAGGGAAACAACAACAGTTTCTGCACATACCTTAACGTCAACATGTCAAAATACGGCTGGAATGGAAGATTCAGTATGTTTTTCAGTAGAGCAGGAAAAAAAAAAAAGTTTAAACTAACTATTTAGTCCTTTAGTTTTGTTCATTTTACTTGCAGGAGTATTAAAGGGAAACTGCTTGTTCAAGCTGTTTCTGATGCCATAGGACATGGAGAGAAGCCTCGAAAAAACAGCTCTGCACCAACCTCCAGACCATGCAATAAGTTACAAAGTTTATTTTACCTGACATTTTTTTGTCCAAATAGAATATATATATATATATATATATATATATATATATATTATCATTGTACAGTTGTACAGTGGAGTTACATCACAGTTGAAGGTGCTCCCCCAGAGCCACCGTGCACCACAACGAGAAAAGGAGACAATGACATGTTGACAATCACAGTGACGGGTAGAAAAAAAATTATATATATATATATATATATATATATATATATATATATATATATATATATATATATATATATATGTTTATATTCCTATAGTGTACAATGATCGGGACAATTCATTTCTGTCAATCTGTTAATGTCACAGTTTGCAAGCATAAAATACTAGGACAATAACTCTTTAAAATATAACAGGATTTATTGTGTTCTGCATATTAATTCACAGCTTAAAAATACTTCAGACTAAACACATTATATACTATAATTCCTACAGGTCACAGACAGGCAAACAGTAACAACAAGTGGAGTTTTTATGCAAATGTGTGTGTGTGTGTGTGTGTGTGTGTGTGAGAGAGATCACGCGATGGCGGTTACGTCAAGACAACGCGGGATTAAATCAGGTCGGTGTGTGAGGAAAAGATGCAAGCTTTTCCATGACACGTGATCCAAAATCAAAGAAAGCACGGAAACGTGCGCAGAGTATTGTGTGTCGATATGTGTTAATAAAGTTGTATGTGCAAAAAACATGCGAAAATACACAGTGAAGCTCAACTCTGACCGGGGAAATGCAAATTTGTGAAACCTGGCAGGTTAAACAAACGTATATGTGTTATACACAATCAAAACAAGAACAGGTTTTAACAAACTAACATCAGGAACAAACAATAAAACAAGCAAGTGGAAAACAAGTCGGTGAAATTATAAACTAAACAGCTAACATTCACTGCCCAGAAAATAACCTCTTACAGTGATTTCTGGAGTTGCATGGATTTGGAGTCCGTTGATCCGGCTTTGTTGATCTGGCATTTGGTGGGATCTAGCATAGCATTTTTGCTACCGTCCGGTGTTAGCGAATGCTAGTTCCTCTCGTTGTCCGTAATTTGGAGGGAGAAGGTCACAACGGGAACAAAAAGGGGAGAAAACTGCGTTCTCTGTCCTTCTTCTTACGAGGGCTTCACTGCGTCCACGGGGAAAAACTTTGTTCGGGTGGATCCGTCGTGGAGGAGGGAGGAGACAGGCCTCGGCAGGCGAGGAGTTTTCTTGTCTGGAAATGGGGTAGACCTATCTCCCGCTGGCTGCGGAAGGAAAGGCTGGTTGTTGTTACACCCCGTCTTCCTACTTTTGGGCGCAGGAATGGATTGCACGGCCTTTTTTTTTATCAAGGTTTCTATAGGCAGTGGCACCATGGTGTCTGTTTCTCCTGGGGGTTCCCTGGGGGGGAACCCTTGCTTGATTAGAAAATGAATGACAGTGTCACTGTTTTGAGCCTGTACCTTGAAGCTACAGGCTCCAGGGGAGCCTATCCTTCCTGTCATAAAGAAACTTTTATTGTCTTTGGTGTCATTTGGTCAGACTCCCCATTGATAATCTTAACCTCAGTTCTTTGATATATTGCTTGACACAACATAAAATTTGAAAAAAAAGACATCTTTGTCGTAAGATTATAATATACAGTATATACAAACTGAAACGGAGTGCTATGAAATGTAAACTGTAAAACAGTTTTGGGGGTAGTGCAAGAAATGTATACACATTATAATACAGATTTAAATAAAACATTTTTTCTTAAAAATGTGCGTTTGTTGTTTTTTCTCCTTCCAGACTCAGAGCCTCTGGATGTAGCGTAAAAGAATCTGCTCATCCTTCTTTTATTTTGAAAAATATTGAATTCCCTTTTCTTTCCTGTGTCCATCTTCCTGTCACTTCAGCATGGCCTCCATTACAAATACACTCACCTCTTATCTTCAGCATAAGTCTTGGTTAAGTTACACTTCAGCAAACTAAAGTTCTATCCTGCCACTTATTAAGCTTGTGTGAACCCACCACTGCACAAACTGCACCAAACCCAACGTCCTGCCCCAAAACAAATTAAAACGAAAATGTGTACTGTTGCCCCTTCATGCCATAGGGATCAAACCAGCATCTTTTCACAAAATTTTATGGTGTAAAGCTGTGGTTACATGTGCATCTCAAAAAAATTAAATATTGAAGAGTGGAAGTCATGTCATGTAGATTCATTACCCATACAGTAAAATAATGTTTGTTATTTTGAGGATTGTCTATTATAGATGATAAAACCCCCTAACTTTTTACAATATTCTAGATTTATTTGAGATGCACCTGTAGGTTTAGGCCCAAACGCATGGATATTCTTAGAAAGCAATCATGCTCGGATTTAAATGATCGACATCATCCACCAACGTCCTTCTGCTGAAAAAAGTGAAACACTTCTCCACATCAACACCTCAGTGCATCCGTCACTCTGTCACTGCAACGAATGAAAATCACTGTAATTTGAACCATTAGTTTTTTTTTTTTCCGAAGCCCCGCTCTGAATCCTCGATGCTGGAAATACCTGCAGGCTCAGTGTGAGTGGATGAGTCACCACCATCTTCTACAGGATCAGAAAAAAAAAAAAAAAGTGGAAAAGACTCAATCTCAAGCTCACAAAGAGGATCCGGAAACTGCCAGAACGCTGGATGAAAGAGTGCAGACATGAAAGTTGGATTAAAAACTTGAACAATGTCTAAAAAAAAAAAAAAAAAAACTGTTGATTTGAGCAGCGACACTCGTACGTCACGATCCCCGCCTCTGCGAATCGAAGCTTCTCCCCTCATACAGTTACAGGAGGGGGACGGACAGACGGGAAGAACCGAATAGAACCCGCGTGAGGAGCTTTTTACTGGCAGTGATGCCGGCGCCAGATGGGAGAGCGGAGAGCGGCCCGAGAGAGACGCCAGTAAGCAGAGATAAGTCCTGCCAGCCCAACTGTGTCTGACAGGAGGTCCAGTATTTAATCAAACCCAACACTGAAACCGCACCAGTGCCAGATGCAATTCAGATCCTTATATAACCCAAACGCCAATTAGTTTTAAATAGATTTCCCACCACACCCTTTGTCACTAATGTTGGAATAGATGATGCTTATTATCATTTGTGAGATGAAGTTTGTGTGTTTTCAGAGGATGGGAGATGTGATGTTATTAGATCTTGGTTAAATAAATCCACATTTCTGGTGATATATATTTTTTTTATGTAATTCTTTAGATGTACATACAAAGGAATGATGAACATGTTTCTCACTTCTACTATATACACAGTATATATGTAAGTAAATACAACAGACAAGAGAAGATGAATTATTTTCTAACACAAGTAAACAGTGACGTTCACAGCAGACAAATACATTAATCATACGTTGTTTCTTTCAGGGTTTTTTTTTTGCTTATTTATTTGTGAACAGGACAACTGGAACCAACGCACTGCATTAGTTTGCCTGAATTTTAGTGGTTGAGTATAGAAATTGAAAAAGACAAACCTTTTTAAAGTACTTGTAACTTCAGGATGATTTTGAAATGTGTATGATTGTTTTAGTGTTCTAGTGGCTGCTGCTGGTCAATGGAATGTTAAGCCTTGAATGAGACAGAAACCTGCTGGTGAGTCAGCTAAAACCATCGTGGTAGTTTGGGAAATAGGGACACTGCTGTGCAGGACATTTTCAGTCAAACAGAGGACAGACCTTTGACCTTAGTGAAGGCCTGATATTCACTTATTTATCTATATCAATCAATCAGTCTTTTAATTGTCCCACAGGGGGAAATTTGCCTTTAAGTTGCGTCCCGTACAAGAACAGAAAAAAGACCCTTTTTTCAGGAACGGCAATCTTACTAAAGTGTCTTTCTCTTATTACAATGCTGTTATCGTTACAACACGCCATTACTACATATTACTGTCCTGCCATCCAGCTAAAAGATAGAGGGAGGGTGGTTGTTACAATCACAGCGTCAAGCACCTGGCAACACGTCAGAGAGTCAAAGTTTAAAGCAGCGACTTACTGGAGAAAAGGTATAGTTAAGTTAGGAATTCTGCATCTTTTCTCTTTTCACTTGCTTTCACTCACTACTTTGATAGTGGAGTAACTCAGTCAGATACTAACTCTGTTACCTTCTGGAGGAGGAGTAAGTAAAGTTTATTTTTTTTATTTTTACATCCAGTCCAAGAAACGGAGAAAAGACAATGACATATACAGTGGGAGTACAGGATGGAGAAAAGCAGCCTGCAGCAGCACCCTTTTCATTAGATGAGGAAAAGGTGACGCCGCCACATGCAATAGACTGTCCTGGAACGAGAGGTCCAATAACAATGATGAACTCAGCCGTTGCCGGGGAGACAGGAGATGACCTTGTGAGCTCTAAACAGAGGAAAAGTTCCAGGGAGGAGAATGATGGGGAGCCAAAAGAAACACAATTCATTTGTATTTTTATATAAAAATGTCCATTCATCCATCAATCATCTTTAACTTAGCTTTGTTGGCAAACTTGTTTCTTTTCTTTTTTGTGTTAGTGTTTTATATATTCAGAATGTTTGTGTCATTTCTTTTATTGGTTTGTGACGTTAGTGGAGCTTTCCTGTCTCCTCCCATCACTGACACTTCATGAGATGAATACCTAAACTCTAAACTCCAAAGGAATTGATTTAAATCCGTCTTGCAATAAGAAAATATCCTGTTTCACTCGGATATTATCCAACTATGCAAGAAGTTAGATGATGTTATTGACATTTTCATGATTTTTTTCCAAAAGACAAAAGACAAAAAACCTTGACGGACGTCAGATGCTCTGGAAACGCTGTTTCAGGTTTAATCCTAAAGTGGCCCACAGCTCAACATCCTGTCAATACTGGTCCACCTCCACACACACACACACACACACACACACACACACACACACACACACACACACACACACACACACACCTAGAGAACTAATGCCAACTAATCACAAGACTATCGCTCAAAATGTCACCGTATCCCTGAGAGCTGGGTGATGAAATCATCTTGTGGGGGATGAAGGGACAATACTGCCGACGGGAGGAGGAAGGGCGGCTAGTTTGAGCAAGAAATAACTGGAAATATCTTGATTAAATTCAGAGGTGTGAGATTTTCATCAGTGTGATATGGCTCGGCAGGGTGCAGGGGGGTGACGGGAGGGGCCGGAGCCTCTCCTGTTGACAGAGAGGACATACTGTTGTCAGCAAAGTCATCTTTTCTGCGTGAACATCTGCACCGATTTCATGCTGCACTGTAAGCAGCCCATTAATCTGCACCGGGACACTCCTTATCGTGCAGAGAGCGACGGGCTCCCTCACACCCACTGCACTCGATGAAAAATAGATGGCACACTTTCGCCCCCCTCCGCCGCATTTGTCTCTGTGTCCTGTCTCTTTGTGCGTCAAACTCTTATCAACCTCTCTGCCTCAGCGAGGTCATTTCAGTTAGCTGACACCTTTTTTTTTTTTTACACAGAAATACTTTGTCCAGAAATAGTGCTGGCTGGATCGATGCAGGTGAAGAGCTCGCGCCGTGGCATTAACACACAGAGATGGATGCTGTTGGTCTTTAAGGCAAGGGAGTGACATTTACATAAGGAAGAGGAGACGCTGAGGAGGAAAACGAAGCAGGGCAGCAGGAATGTTTGTTGTCCCGTCCCCGTTTACTCTGTCCTCTGCTGGGTTTGCTTATTTCAACTACAAAATCTAGGTAATCAGTCGACGGTTACAGATTAAGATTCAAATTGTTTACTGTCATTTGCACGGACAGAAATATATAGGCAGAAATATGTGCCACCGGAAACTGAATATGAATCACATAATTTTATTTATTTATTAATTTTCAATTTATTTATTTTTTTAATTATTGCATTGAAAGGCTGAATTTGAATAGTATGATTTGAAATTGAAATTGTGAGTTTGGAAGTGGAAAAAAAAAAAAAAAAACTCTTTATATATCCTCAGGTTGAGTTCTCACAATTCAAATTCTGTTTCTGGTGATTCATATTTCTGCCCATTAAAAAGAGCTCCCTGTATAATGATTTTTTTTTTTTACATCACTGCTCACAATGATGCCAGAATGCACTAATTAGCTTTGATAATAATAATAAAAGCCAAAATACAAATAATGATAAAATATAACAAATTGATGGTCTTCTGAATACAGTTGATTTTTTTTTATAAAAACAGACACACGGAACAAAAAAAAGACAATAACTCAACTTTATTTATAGAGGACTTTAAAAATTGCCACGTCTGAAACAATGCATTCTGCATAAATAATCATGAAAATAAATGAACAAAATGGGCGACACGGTGGTGCGGTGGGTAGCACTGTTGCCTCACAGCAAGAAGGTCGCAGGTTCAAGACCGCCTTGGGCCTGGGTCTGGGGCCTTTCTGTGTGGAGTTTGCATGTTCTCCCCGTGTCTGCGTGGGTTTTCACCGGGTACTCCGGTTTCCTCCCACAATACAAAACATGCTCAGGTTAATTGGTAAACTCTAAATTGCCCATAGGTGTGAGTGTGTGAGTGAATGGTGTGTGTGCCCCACGATTGGCTGGCGACCATCTGGGGTGTATCCCTGCCTCTCGCCTTAACGCGCTGGGATAGGCTCCAGCAGACCCCTGCGACCCCGAAAGGGAATAAGCGGGATAGACAATGGATGGATGGATAAATGAACAAAATGTCACACTGTGTTAAAAGCCAAAGAATAAAAATGTATTTTATGCTAGTTTTAAAAAAAAGGATACTGAGGAAGTCTGTCTAATGTGCAGAGGAGGAGTTTTAGAGCAGCAAGCAAAACAATTCCTTTAGTCCAACTTCAATCCATCATTCAATTAATCAGTCAGTCATGTCACCACAGTGATTGATTGATTGGCAATTACAATTTAATTATAGGTCTGTTTCAAGGGAAACAACATTAATGTACTGAGGACTTTTAGCATCAATCAATCAATCTTCTTTATTTATCTTTATTATAAAGTTATTTATTCACTTGTGCATCAATCAATCAATCTTCTTTATTTATCTTTATTATGAAGTTATTTATTCACTTGTGCAATAAAACATAGAATGAAAATCAAATAGTCCGGTGTGTCAGGTTCTTCCTAACGGCAGCAGCAGTGACGCTTCTCTTCTTCTTCTTCTTCTACTGGAACTAATCATTTTTTAACATCAGAACTTTACTGAAGACTGAAAAGACAAAGTTTGTTGAAGGAGATGAAGTAATTGCATTATTTCAGTGCATTTAGACTTAGAGATTTAGGGGGGACGTAAGATGTTTTCTTGTTCCATAAGGGGGGTGTGACAAAAAATAATTGAGTAGCACTGGTTAACAGTAATGGGTTTTTAGTGTAAAATAAATAATGTGATTTCAGTTGTTTTTACAGTATAGGTTGTATTGTAATATGTTACCACTTTGATTTTATACAGTAATACTTTAACTACTGCGAAAAAAATGAAATATACAACAATTCAGTGTAATGTTTATTTACAGTAATGCTACTGTATTTAACACAGAAAACTGCAGATTTCACAGTGAAAGTTTACAGTGGACCAAGCAAAACATGTTTCGGCTCACTTCAGTAATTATTGTAAATGTGAGTTCTTGTGGGGTGTTTCGATAATTAGGGATCCCTTTAACACATAGACTCAACAATGTGTCGACATTAAAGAAATATTTATTCAGCAGAGTACAACAAGTAGAGGAAATTAAATGTTTTTTCTGCAGCGTTGTAACTTAAATGCGAGCGCCCACTAGGTTTCTGCAAGAAAACAGGAATCCTGCAAGAAACTGCCATGTTGTCTCCACTTATTCAAAGCATAGACAATGCTATTATTCTTTTTATTCTTATTCTGTGCTTTAATTTATTGTGTTATATTGTCTTTTTTGTCTGTAGTATGGACTGAGCATTAAACTAAACTGTTCTTTTTAATAACTTTAAGTTTCCCAAGTGGTACAATAAAGAAACTAAAACTTGAAGTCGAACTGGCATGTTGTTGTATGTGTTGAGTTTCTGCAGTGGAGCAGTTATTTTTTTTTTTTTTTTAAGTAAACTCCTGACGTCGCGAACAGAGACGGATGGCAACATATTTTCTTTACCTTCCATGTGAAAAAAAACAGCAAAAGGAACCAAGGTGCCAACACGTGTCATTGCTCTGCATCGGGAGCCGGAGCCATGCTAACGAATAGATTTACAGATTTTTTTTTTTATTTATTTTTTTTTATTTGTGTTGATGGGAACAGGGGGATGATTCAGAGCAAAGTTTCCCTGCCGTTCCTAGCACGGGCGAGTATTTATAAAGCAGAACAGGATGTGCAGAGACACTCAGCAGAACTCCTGAGCTGAGCCAGGTGCTCCTGAAGTTATTCAATCAAAAGTGAGTACATCTCATATTATGAGTAGCGTATTGAGCATGGGCCAAGATGTGCTGCCCACAGAAAAAAAATAAAATAAATAAATAAAATGTTTCAAAGCTCAGAAAAATTATTCCTAAAAATATACAGTTGGACGACACACTGCTCCAGATCGGAGCCACTGCTTGTCAGGGAAAGTTTTGCTTTAGTTGAAAAAAAAAAAAAAAAAAAAATCCAAGCTTGCAGTTTGTCAGAGGAGTCATCATCATTATCAAATTCCTCCCAATTAACTTTAAAATTCAGCAGATTCCGATTCCACAGCTCAGCATTTCATGGTTAATTAAGGTTTTCGGCAAACGGTTGTGCCGACCGACGAAGGCATCAGCGACTTGAATTTGTGGGATTATGATGGATTCGGTGCATCCTGTGCCCCATGAAAACCGCTGTTTTAGACGTGCACGGCCAAGAAATTAGCTGCAATATATCGAAGCATCCGTCTCATGGACTGATCTCACGCACCCGTCCATCATGAGGGACTTTACCGGAGCAGCGTGCTCGGTGAAATCACTCCTGCTGCTTCTCGTTGAGGATTATATTGGATATAAATGGATCGAAGTGGTGCTGTGGTGAGTTATTGACTGCGGGAGAAACATTAAAACAGGATATTGGTGCTGAATTAATCTGTGTTTTGATGCTCTGACTGGAATGAAAGTGGGATTTAGGAATTCAGACATATATCAACAGGATTTTATCATTTGCAAAGACTTTTTCTGCCTCTAACAATTACTCATAACAGGCCAATATTGCCTTATGAGCACTGAAGCCAATGAGTGGTGGTGTACCTGCTCTTGTGCCTGAGTCCAGCCGCTTGTTGTTTTTGATCGTCTCCACATCCCGATAGCTTCCAGAGCAGTGCTGCTGGGACATTTCCCTTTTTTTTTTCTTTTCAAATTGAAAAAGAGTAATCTGTGCCGGGGAGAATTTCCGTCTCTGCTCTTGGGTTTGATTCAGAGACAGTTTTCTGTCCCCGGACAGAAAACTTGCAAACAGTAATATGTTGCAATAAGCTTTTGCAATGTATTACTGTTCCTGCTGGAAGTTTGCTGGCTCCAGCTTTTTTAAAGCCTATCTAAAAAGAAGAATGTGAGCAATTAGGATAAGTTTAAGTTTAAGATTTGCACAGTGTTTTCAGCTGATGTGTGTTTCTGCAGTCAGATGTGACATCACAGTCGCTGCTGAACATCAGTCTGATGTTTTCCGAACAACATTACATTATTAATTGTGTTGTGTTGTGTTGTGTTATCATCACCCTAGTGGAATAAAGTTATTTTTTAAGCTTTTGGGTAAACACACACATACAAAAAAAAAAAAAAAAAGATCATTATCAATTGCAGAGAATATTAAAAAAAAAAAATATATATATATATATATATATATATATATATATATATATATATATATATTCAATCAAGGCCTTGACATTGACAGTTGATGACTGTGAACATACATAGAATGTTGTGTGTCACTTGTTAACCATTAAAGAATAAACTGACTCAGGCCCATTTTTGAACATTCTAGTGTGTTTAAACCCTCCTGTCATTCCATATTTGGAAACTCAAAACGTACATTACAGAGAGTTAAATTAAATAAAAGTCACGTAAATCTAAATTAGTTAAGAAGCAGTAACTGTTTTAATCACGTTTTCAGGTTTTATTTGCCTGTTTATTTTTCTGAACATAATTAATTTCCAACATCAGTTTTAAAAAGTAGTTTTCTTAACTTTTTGAAACCTGAGATGTGGAACAATGAGGTGATGACACTCAATATGTTTAACAGACTGAAGATCCTGTGACTTCCTTCCCTTTAATTATATTTGGCTATGTATTTATTGAATTCATGGATATGCACAGCACTTTATATAAATTATTATTAAAGTATAACTTGTGAAATTTAGACTAAATTACTAAAACATTATAGCCTAAAGCCATCATCACTCACCAGTAGAAATAGATTCAAGAATCATGTTCAGAGCTTCTATTGCACTATAGATTCTCTCTCTTGCTTTGTTATGGAAACTTCTTTTATTGGCTTTTTATTCTGACTTGAGTAAAAGGCTTCGACTCGCAAAAAAAGGCCTAAATAAAAAGGCCATTATCCTATAGGACATAAAGAGCATCCTTTCAATTTAGGATTAAGGTGATTTTACCAGACATCATCAGCATCAAGAGATGATTTAGAGCAAAAACTCACTCTTGTGAAAAAATGACTTAGGCTATTATTTTAATAGGGTGAAAGTATGTATAAAACGAGAGTAGTAGAAACAACACATGTGCACTTACTAAACACACACAACGCTGCTGATTGCAGTTTTTAACATGGACCAAGAAAAGCCTGAAACACTGGAAACACTCTTAAAAAAAAAACATGGCAAAGCTCTCAGCGTCCTTCAAGCAGCCCTAAAATGGAGCAAATATCAGCTGCAAAGATGCACAAATTATAGATCAGGGGCCACAGTCCATCCTTCAGGAAGTCACCTTAAAAAAAAGGACTGGTTGCACCTGACCACTGAATGAAGAACCTTTGCAGAGCAGTTCATTCATTCAGTGATTCATTCATTCATTCATTCATTCATTCTCAGTTGTCTTGTTTTTGTCTGTTGGATCCCAGTTTTGTGTTATTTTGCTTTGGCATCATTCGATTTTCCATTTACCACTTTAATAACTTTTGGAAACAACAACTTTTTGTGCGTCCCTCGCATTGATTCTTTGTTTGTTGTCTCGGTGCCAGATGACAACAGATAAAACGTTTGCTTTTTACTTCTGGTTTATGCATTTACACGAAAAAGAGAAAGAGAAACCTGCAGAACAAAATGGGTAGTGGGCATAGCATTTTATTTTTTTATGCCGCATAGATTGGTTCCTGCAATATTCCAAAAGATACAAATCCCAAACATGAGAGAACTTTCAGATCGGCCTATAGACTTATTATAAACCTCCATAATAATATATACGCCAACATACCCCAAAAAATATCTCCAAAATTATTAAAAAACAAAATCTATTTGTTTGATTTACCATAAAAACACAAGTAGATAGAGTAAATTATTACAGAATGTGAGCTTTCCCCTCTGACTATCAATCATTAAAACCATCTTTTCTACTGCCGAACATGACCCCAAATAAGTGACTCAATAAATAAAACAATAAAATCATAAAGGAGGAAAATAAAGACTCACTTAACAAATATTAATATTTAATATATATATATAAATAAATGCATTATATATATATATATATATATATAATGCATTTATTTGTTCATTCATTTTGCTCTGAAGTTTATTCCCTATTTATAAATTTATGTATTTATTCATGTGTGCATTTTGTATGTCTGTCCATTTAGTCCTGTGCATATATAATTCTGCATTTCTTTACACATAAGTTACCACGGGGACGTATCTTGATGGTTATACTTAATGTTCACATTCATTAGACAAAATAAACCAATACTGTGCAAAGGAATAACACAGTAAATATTTGGGTCAGTGGCAGGATGTGAAATTCCAAATCTTTTTATTTTTTTTTGTATGTAAATGTACATTTTTAAAATGTAAACAAAATGTACATTTTGTGTTCACATTAGTTTTTTATCATTTTACTAAAACTGGAGCAATTTCTGACACCAAGTACAATGAATTTTGCATAATTAATCTTTAATATAAAACTAGCTGATGGCATGTGTTTTTTTTTTTTTTTTTTTTTTTAAGGTAAACTACCTGGTACCAAGTTTTTTTAGACTTACTTCACATGACAGTTTTGACATCATCCCATTCATTACTTCAGCCTTTTTTCATTTCAAATGTATTCCATATGTTATTCCCTTTATTTATTTATTCATTTTTTGGATGCACCTATTTTGGATTACTTGTCTTCCCTCCATATTCCACCGCCTTTTCCTACCAGCTCTGACTTGCAGTCACACATCTGAAACTCGTGTCCTCTGAGCTCCATTAATCACAGAGCCGGTGACATGGAAGTTCCCAGTATCTGTGAGCGATCGCCGCCTCGCACTCAGACCGAACATCTGGGTGTGGAAGCACGCATATCACACCTTCACAGTGCTGAGGCTGCAGCGAGAGCTAGTGAGAAAAAAAGCGCTTTCTTCGCATCCGCGTGACACATAACATCTGCAAGTCATCTGACACAAGGCAGAATTATTCCTCTCTCTCCTTCTTCAAGGATGAGTTATTGCCCCGAAGACAAACTGCAGTGATGAATCTCCATAATTGTCTGCCTCCTTCACATTGGCAGTGGAAGTGGGGGGGGGCATTCAGGGTGAGTGAGAGGAGCCGCATCTGTTTGGACAAAATCAAGCAGCGATTTTCAAACTCAGAGCACGTGGACAACTTCATACTGGAACAAAAAAAAAGACAAAGACCTAATCTATGCAGCATTTACTTTCTCCCCAGAACATGTTTGTTAATCACTTGGTGGATGTGATTCTGCCTGCAGGACCAACCTGGATAATGAAGCATTATGAAGAAAACAATGTGATGACTTTAACGTTTTTTATTGTTTCCACTTATGACAAATAACAGAAAAAAAATTACCTTCCTCCAGAAGCTGTTTGAGTTTTTTTTTTAATATTATTAATATGAAAAGAAAATGAGGAGTAAATATAAAGTAATAGGAGGAAACGAGTTGTGACAATTGGTTAATTATTTGATCAGATGCCAACTATTAAATCACGGTATTTTTCTGACCATATGGTGCTCCTGATCAGAAGGTGCAATGTCAATGAGCGGTGGTTTCAGTGGTCCATTTTCATACATAAGCGAAACAAAACACTTAAGTCAAACTTTGCTCATCTCATTCCCTTTACTATCTAGGGGGGGATTTCTGGGTCGAGCACGCCTCGTCATTATCATCCAAGTCTTTGGCGTTCCTTAGTCATTCAGTGTTGATTCAGGATTTCGTGGAAGATCGGGCCACGCTTGTGACTGATACCTGATAGACAGACGACAGCGTGGTTCGCCTGGAGTTGCCTCACTAGGCACACTATCGATTTTTGAGGAAGGATTTTAAGTGAAAACTTACAGTCAGAAAGGTGCGGTGAGTATCAACTATTCTGATTATTGATTCATGGATTTGAGTCTTTTTTTGATTTTTTTTTTTTTTTTAGAAAAATGTCCAAATTGTCCAAATGGATTATTGTCTGGTTCCTTTAATCTTCTATATTACTACACTGACGATCTTTGGTTTGTGGACTGTTGGTCTGCACAAAAAAGTACATTTTAGTCCATAACCTGTTTGCTTGGTGAGCATCGTCTCTTCTGCTTTCCTGTTCATTTTGTACATGTTGTTTTGCCATCTGAACAGATGACATGGTTACATGATGCCTGCTGGCATTGTAAATACACGTAGGAAATAAAAACGCTTCTCTTTTAGCAGAACAAAGCATTTGACTGAGTAGTGCTGGAGTATATCCATTTGATGTGTCTTTATATTTCCACTCCAATATATCTTAGAGGTAAACATTGTGCTTTTTACTCTACTACAGCTATATACTACATCTACATCGATCTCTAACGCAATAAGTGTCTGTCAGTCAATACCTAGCATATCTCTCTGGCTGTTGGATCAACCTCTTATGCATGGCACAATGGTGTGTATCCCTCTTTCTGTTGCTTCCTGCACCAATCGTTCAAGTAAAAGTAAGTTTCCTTGTGTAGCTGCTACTTTATTCGTCATACTAATTTTAACTATATAACTTCACTTATGAAATTAAAATAAAATTCTGACTATGTTGTTTCCAACTGAGTATGAATCCCTATATTTCACCCATTAAGCCCAAAAAAACAAACAAAAAACATAAATTAGCCTGAAGTTTGTGTGCTTATATCTATAGGAAGAAGGGTTTGGAAACAGAAGCCAAGAGTTAGAGTTAAACAGTTAAAGCTTAGTTACATTTTTTACTTCTACTGTTCCTTTCATTTTACTTCCTTCCTTCATTTCTTCCTTAATTCTATCCATCCTCCCTCCTTTCTTCATTATTTCCTCCTTTACATACCTCCCTCCTCCTTCCTTCCTTTTATCCTCTCACCCACCCTCTTTCCTTCCTACATCTTCCTTTTCTTCTATCTTTATAACCGTGTTTCTCTCTTCTCTTTCTTACAATTGTACTTTTATCCTTTCTCACCGTTTCCTTTCCTCCTTCTATCCTTTATTTTCTTTATACGCCCCCCCTCTCCTTCCTTCTTTAATTCCCTTCTCCAGTCCTCCACAGTGGACTAAATTACTTCCTGTGTCTCAGGAGGAAAAGCTGCACATGATCAGTTCTGGTTATTTATCGTGCTGTTTCAGGATTTCTGCAGCCTGTGCAGTTTTTTTTCTCCTGTGGTTAAAGAAGCATTGTGTCATGTTATGATCTTGTCCTAAATCGTCTGTGTAAACTCCTAAAGCTCATCCCTTCAAATAAACATGACCGGCTAATTCACGAGTAAAGGACTCTGCAAGTTACTCAGAGGTTTGGAGAACAAACGGAGGACAAACACACAAACGTTTAGCCAAACTCGTCAATGCATGTATATAGAAGAAGAACGAAATAAAAATGTATTTTAATGTTACTTTCACAGGTATCATCCTCACTCTGTGTCCTTGACTAGTGACCAACAAAGAGATACAGAGGACAGAGGAATCCACATATTATCTTAAAACCAAATCAGACAAGTAGTCAGCAGCAGACCATTTGGTGATTTATAGACCAATAAAAGAATCTTAAATTAGTTCTAAAACTAACAGGTAGCCGGCCCAGAGATTTTATAACAGGTGTAATGTCCTTCTGGTCCTGGTCAGAAACACACATACACTCTCCAGCCATATTTCTCCAGTGATAAAAGGCAGATTTGGTCCTTGAAAATTTCCTTAGAGTCTATGATGACAGATAAATGTTTGCCTGGTGCCAGTAGCTCGAATTTATAGGTCGGTTTCTGTCTCTGAGCTTCTGTTTTTATCCTCATGTAGCATTAATGTCTAGTTCAGTCTCAGAGGCTGATACGTTCTGTTTCTGGAACCACAACTATTTAGAACCAACAATTTGGGCAAGGTGATGTATTTCAGGAAGATGGTTGGGTGGATGGATCAGTGCTTTGTTTCATGCCTGGAGTTGAACAAGTTGCAGCAGATGACTGTTTTAACACCACTGTTAACTGGACACACTGCAAAAAAATATCTTGATTTTGGTGCAATCAGTCCAATAGAATCTTGATTTTTTTTTACTAAACTGGCAGATGTTTTTGCCAAATATTTATATATTTTTGCATGATTTCAGCCTATTTAACCCCTATTAGTTTTACATACTTAAAAAACGAATATGAGGAAACAAGTCAAATTGCAAAAGAAAATGTCACAAACATGAGACCAAAATTCAAGACTATAAGTTGAAATATTAAAACAATATTAAAGAAAGACACAAATATGAGTTAAAAAGCAAACACATATTTAAAACATAAAATTTGAATTCAGCAAATGAATGATGAATTAAATGATGCAAATAGTAAAAGATACATCAGAATCATTTGATACGATAAATTTGTAGAATAAGCCGATAATGGAGTAATTGTACCAACAACAAGATATTTCCACTTGTCATGTCTCACACCAAACATCTTCCAACATTAACCAATTGTTTCTTGTGCCTCAATCTATCCTTGCCTTCTATCCCCATCACTGCATTACAACCATAAAACAAATTAGTGAAAATATGCACAATAATCTGAAAATATGGACCTGAAATGTTGTCGTACGGTGGCGTACGTGCAGAAACGTGAAGTGTCAGCGTTTCTTGTGCCAGGCGTTTAACTGACTTTCCCCACACGGGTTTGGTTCAGTTCCGGAAACGTGATTGGCGGTGACAAGCGGCGTGCCCACTCTCTGCGGTGGCCGCGGAGGAATATCTGTCAGGCCTGGTTACCGGCGGCGCTATCAGGCCCCGCCACTCCCGCGTATGGGGGAGCTCGGCAGAGGGAGAACGTCTGTTTGCATGAATGTGTGTGTGTGTGTGTGTGTGTGTGAGAGAGGAAGATCCTTGTGTCAGAGAGTGGGGGCTACACACAAAGCAACACGTTGTCAGTGGGGAGGACCACCTTCTCAAATCCGAGCCTCCTGGCTCCTGCATGCAAAGAAAAGGCGAATCTCTCCTGCTCTTTTTATACCCTCACAGCTTGACTTTGTGCACAAAAAGCCGCAATGTCGCTGATTTCGTACCAAAGAGGAAGCCTGGATTTGGCTTTTTTTTTTTCTTCAAATCGCTTAAGTGGCGTGTTGGGTATTCAACGCGGGAACATCCTGGCGCTGCAGATATGTGTGCAGAGCGTTGTGAATCCAGTTCTGCCTGGATCAACAAACAAAAGCGGTGCCCGAAAAATTCTCGGAAATGCGCGATATGAGGTTTGCTACGGGATCTTTTTTTTTTTTTTTTTCAGGCGTTTTGCACAGTTTTTATTTTCGGCTTGTTTGGTGGATTTTCTGCGGAAATCACGCCTGTCTATCAAGCAATTATGGTTCTGGCATGTTACTTAGAGACTATGCACAACCCTGGAATTATCCAGTGAGAGGAAAAATGGGATAATTCAAATCTACTTCAATCATGTCCGATATTGCTGTTCAGTTTCACAGCAGACATCTGAGAAAAGTGACAGTCAAAAGTTCACATAAACAGTCGGGGGGCACCAAATCAGCAACAGAAAAAAAAAAAAAGGTTTTCTTCCTCTAATCAGCACAACATGTTCTTGCTGTAACCTTTCATAGTGCGCCTACACTGTAAGTGATGGGACAAAATTCTCCCTCCTGTCCATAAATATCTCACTCTTAAAGTCTGTTGTGGCAAAATCCACTTCAGCTCAACACGGAAACACTCAACAAATAGGTAAATATGTCAGATATGCACTTGATATGATTAACTCAGACTGTTAAAGCCTCATATCACCCGCAGGTTAACATTTTAAATGCATGTTTGCACTAAATCACTGTGCGTTTTCGATATTTCAACATCCAGGCAAAGCCAAAACCTCTCTCACTGCTCGTGTGGACCTGACTGATGTTCTTTATGGTGGTGGACCAAAATACATGTCTGAATTATGTTCAAAGAAAGTGGGAGACTTATGACCAAACCCATAATGGCATGACAAGAAAAAAAAAATCCAGGTCCAGGTACTTGAGAAGGTTTGTTAAAAGGCTTTTAATTAAATGGGCGACACATGAGAACCTGGACCTGGATCTGTTCATCATTTTGTTTTTGATCATTATCTTCCATTCCCTCTAAACATTATTGAGCACCAGTGATTCAAGGTTTGTTTTTATTCTTTTTACACCGGCAGCTCCTGCTTCCTTTCACGTCTCTGAATGATGTGTAATTAAACCTCCTCAGGTTCATCAGGACTTTTATTTTCTATGTTCTGAACACATGAATCAAGCTTCATGTAATCAGGGCTTAAAACAAGTTGTTGTTTTCCAATAAATCTTAATGCGCAACTTCACCTATTTTCTTAGCTTTTTTTTGTCCCTTTTAAATGCATTTATATTGTAATTTGCATCTTCTTGCAAATGCTTTTTAAAGTTACTCATTTTCACTGTATGTCTGACACTGTTTATTACTCTGATAAGTTAGGATCCAGACACCCGATGACTTAAATCCTCCACCCGGGTAAAATAAAGAAGGTTAAAAACAGAAACAGTACTGACGCATACACACAGGGGGAAGCTGAGAAGCAGACATATACTGATTAGATTAAATTACACGTTTAAATTACAAATTCCTCTCAGTTTAAAAATTGAAGAAAACATTTGGGATCTTGAAGGAACACAAATCAACATAATATTCAACATTTCAGTTTGAGACTTTAATTCCTTCACTTTTCAGCTTCTGGGGGAAACATGTTTGGATTTCACTTGATGCAATTTGCTGAATTTCCACAAAAATTGCCAAATGACCTATTTAGTAGATGTTTTCAAAGTGTAATTATTGTAAAACGCATAAAAGGTTTTCTATGATGAATACTAATGTGTGTTATTTTTTCCAGGGCTTCCAGATGGTAGGATAGAAGGACCCGGCTGGTGCGGGTGGGAACACAACAATCCCAGTAGACTCCGGTCATTCTTTGACAAAGTGTTCCACGTGTTTAGGGTCAGTTAGCGGCTCCTGGCAGTAGCGCTGCCTCTTCATGAAATTTCCATTAATAAAAAATAAACCACAGACTATTTTCATTCTGACCTGTGAATAGGGGCCAGCTCATTTATCATTTGTGAATTTGTTCTTTTAATTTTCCTTTATTTAAATTATTGCTATTGCGATTTGTGAAATAAGGAGTAAAGGCTGAGAGTTAACCTGCGTTTCACTCCTGAATGCATGACAGCAATTTTATAAAGATTATGTTTGCACATATTATTAATATCACTACTACTCAGAAGCTCATAAGCTAATAAGTGATTGAGGCTACGCAAAAGCATGTTTACTTAATATGATATGATATCCACAAAAATCATCTTTTTAAGTCATTATACAGAGGCTCCTTAAGCACATAATAAGCTCTGCATACATTCCGTTCATTCTTTTAATTGCTTCTTTTAGTAAGTAAATACTAGTCTATAATAGTTCAATGTCCTTTAATAAGCAGCACAAGGTGCAACTATACCAGCAGTATTTAAAATACCATTTGGTGTTTTAGCAGTGTCGATACCAGGGTCTAATGACAGATTTAAAGTTTAAATTAAACCCAAAAAAAAAAAAAAAACTGTGTTAAATTGTTGTGACTGTTTTCAAGAATGAATCTGATTCCAAGTCGTCAGGAACACGCCGAGTTAATACAGGAGCAAACGTGTTTTCAGTTGGTTAATAGAATGAGACGCTGCCTGTGGAGATAAATGTTGAGCTGTTACCTGCTGTAAAATCCTGTGTGAAAGAAGTCAAACTTGTTATTAATTTCGAGGGTTCAGAAAAATGGTTGTGCTGAGAATCTTGTTTTTGCAGGTGAACGTCAAAGTTGGAATATTTATAATAGCAATAATAACAATTATTATTATTATTATCACTAGTAGTAATATTAGTAGTGGTATTAGTATTATTAGTATTAGTATTATAGGGCTCCTACTAATGATTATTTTCATAGATGACTAATAACCAATTATTGAAATGAATGATGCAGAAGGATGAGCGGGAGTAGCTGGTTAATCGATTAGCTGCCAGTTATGCTGCAACTGACTGTTGTGAGTTGATGGATCTGTTCATTATCAAAACCATTAATCAAATAGTTGTTTAGTTCAAAAAATGGTGTGAAAATATCAATCAGTGTTCTATTCCGATGTTTAACCCTGGGAGGGAGTTTTTTCTTGGGGCTGTTAAAAATGTCATTACATGTAGTTCAGAGAAAATGGTTTAAGGTGAACGTGAAATTATATTCTTTAAACATGTAATGTTTAAATCCATATTTAGGTTGCTGATGGTGGAGATAAGTCTTTATTGATCCGTGCAGCATGATTCCACCATGTGGTGTCCAGGTATTGGTTATATTAAAGAAAAATCCCATGATGTTTCTGCCATTATTGTCTATTTTACAGAATCAGTCCTTAAAAGATCTGAGTGAAGTTTAGCACTGAACCGCAAAATAAAGCTGAAACATATAATTGCCCAATATTATATTACTTATCAACTATTTATAATCAGTTAAATGATTTGAGTTATTTGTAAGAAGGAAATCTCTAGGTTGAGGAATTTTCATCTGGAAAAATAAACAAGTTAAGTAAAAAAAAAACTAAAAAAAAACTTTTATACCAGTTTACTAACCAAGCAACTAATTGCTGAATTGTACATGATAGATGAATCAACTATCAACTTAGTCATTAATTGCTGCCCTCTTACAGAATAAAGAAAGAAGTCACTATAAAGGTTTTCAGCATAGCACAATCTCTATAACTAACCTCCATTTTGAAAGATTATTAATTTAGCAATTATAGAAACAATTATTTGGATATTTTTATTTTATAGAATTGTGTAAAATATTGATCACTGGTTCCCAAAGTTAAAGATTCAACCTAAAATGTTGTTTTTGTCCAGACCAACAGTCCACAACCCAACGTTCAACTCGCTATTATAGAAACCAGAAAATAATATAATTTAAGAAATTTCTTCTTAAAATGATGATGTAAAAGAAAATCAATACATGTTAATGTAGCTAACTTTTAGAACTTTGAATGAAACAAGCTCATATAATACAAGTTATTTATTTCATTACACGGGCATAGAAGAAAACGACTTCCGACTCATTTTTCCTGCAGCAGCGATCTCTCCCGGAGCGTAATCTGGCAGTGGGGCTTTCCAATATGAGCTGATGACTGATGTGCCGCGTGTAAATTGTCCCACATTGGATCCGACTTATTGATTTCCGGGTGTCGGCGCTTAGATCTTTTTGAGCCCCTCGCTTCCCGTGGCAGAAATGATTACTTTTTCATCATCTCATTGATATTTCATCATCATTGTACATGGCCGACCGTCCTTCCTTTCCACGCTGCTGCTGCCAGCTGCCCTTCAGGGTGCCCCCCCCCCCTCATGAAACTGTCCATGTGCCAGTCTCCTTTGGGTAACAGATGTTCTATTCTTACTGTGTGCGGCTCCACTTTTTTCTCTTTTTTTTTTTTCTTTTCTCCCGAGCTGCTCCTGCCTGTTCTGTGAGTACTTTGTGAGGTTTTGTGCTTCGCCCATTAGCCAAGCGGTGACACTTTTCACTTGTTTTTCCTCCTTTATGCCGAAGCCTCCTTTTCCCGCCGATGTGCTTTCTGCCACAGGATCCCGCTCTCTCTGAATAATGATCATGTTTGTCGCACCTTCCTCCTCCTCCCCGAGGAAAATATGAAGATGCATTACCATCCAGTATTTAAATGCTAATGATGTGTTGGAAAGACAAAAAAAAATGCATTTTAAGAGTATACCTTCATTGAAGTGCTGCCAGTGGATATACTGTTAAGAGTCAGCATTATGGTACCAATTACAGAATAGACAATTTTTCAAAAATCAGAACATTGGAAAGGGGAAAAAGAAAAACAGCAGAGTATAATTAAAAATAGAAGAAGGAGTTGAATGTGTAAGAACAGCTCGTACTGTATCTAGTAGTGGATCATCCCATCTGGAGGTGTGGTAGGAGGCGTGTTGACTTGACAGGCGTGTTTGACATGCTAGCGGGGGGAAGGGAAGACTGCAAGCTCTGTACTGTGTCAGGACATATGATAGAACGAGGGGGAAAGCCTTCTAGTCAAAATCCATGAAGCCCAACAAGGCAAGGATTTCTGCGCGGAAAGTATCGCCATCAATCACGAATTAGGTTTCTGCGGAGAGACACGCGCCCGTTTGAGGTTGAACCAATTTGTACGGATATAAAATTGCTGGTGCTGAATGGGAAACCTGGAAGGAAGGAAGAACTCCCACATTCTCATTTGATAACAGCAACCATTGTGGGTTAAAAAAAAGAGAGAATGGAGAACGTTGAAATGATCTGCTGCCGTTGGTTGGAGCTTCAGTCTGGTTACACGCTACACTGCAGTACTACTCAGTACTCAGATACTAACTTAAGTAAAAGTAGATATACTATCATCTAAACATACTGAATTCAAATATTACTTAAAAAGTAAAATATAGAAATATTATCAGCAAAATGCACACTATCATAAGTACCAATTATACAGCAAATTATATTATTTGTTTTTAAGACTGACAACATTGGCCTGCAACTAAAGACTATTTTTATAGTGGAGTAATCTATAGATTATTGAAATGACTAATTGATCAGTTATTTGGTTTATTAAATGATGTAAAAATGTCAATCACTGTCTTGTTTTGTCCAAGCCAACAATCTCAAATCTTCATGTAGGACATAACTACTGTTATATAAATGTAGTAGAGTATAAAGTACACTTTTTCCCTCGAAGCTATGGTGGAGTGGAAGTATCAAGAAGCATCAAATTGAAATATGCAAGTGCTACTCAGTGAAGGAGTAGCACTTGAGTGTGTTTACAATGCCATTAGCCATCATGTAACCGTGTCATGTATTCAGAAAACAAGACAACATGTACAAAATGAAATGAAGAAAGAGGATGTACAAATGAATGAAGAAAGAGGAACATGAATGAACTAAAATGTCTTTTTGTGTCTAGACCAACAGTCCACAACCCAAAGATCATCATTTTACTATTATAGAAGACTGAAGAAACCAGAAAATAATCAGATTCGAGAAGATGGAACCACAGAATTTGGACATTTTCTTAATAAAAACAACTCATCCATTAATTGATTATCAAAAGACTTGATTAATGCAATAGTTTACAACTAATCAATAAATTGCTGCAGCTTTAATTACATTAATCAATAACTATTTATGTCTAGATGGACACATTTTAGATTGAATCTTCAACTTTGGGAAACAACAATTTTACAGTATTTTAAAAAACAAAAGAAGTGATAATTAATCATTTCATCAATCTATAGTTTAATTCATCATCAGAATAGTTAGTTGCAGCCATAAATGTTATAGTTCACAACTAATTGATTGATTGAATACTCGGTAGCTCTAAAGTCAGAACATTAGGATGAAACCTTCCAAGCTTTGAGTCATTTGTGTCTAAAATTCATTTATGAATGTTGAGAGGAAATAATGCTGTTCATGGTCTTAAGAGAATGTAAAAAAAAAATTAAAAACCCTCGTTTTGTTACTAATTTCCCAAAAATGGCTTTTCAAGCTATTTCCAGAGAGTGAAGGCATAACAGGAAAAAAATAAGGGACCAACATTTATTCATCATAAATCAGCATGCAGTGTTATGGAATTCTGTCAATTCAAGTACACTAAATTAAAACAGTCTCCTTTTGCTGCCATGTGTGAAATTAGCTTGTACAGCATTAATCACAATATTCAGGCGTCTGTGTGTATGTGCACACTTATGCACAGGGTGACGTCACACAGGCTCAGTCTGCTGCTGCAGGTTGTTAGAAAACAACAACAAAAACATCGCTTCTAGGTCCATGATCGCTGCTACACTCGTGTTGTCCTGTTTTATCTTTGTGTACAGAGATTTTCATGATCCGACATGCTTAACATAGACAATCACAATATACACAATTATTACTCCACCTCTCAAACTCTTTTGAGGGTCTATTTTTACATACAGTTACTATTCACTCAGCATTGAAGCTGCATTGAATAGTTGATTAGTCCATTAGTTGCCAACTGTTATGAAAATCAATAAACGGATTTGTATTTTTAAGAAAATGTCCACATTCTCTGGCCTCTCAAATCTGACTATTTTAAATAATCCAGTGTTTAATCAGCCCATTTAAACATCTGTAAAGTTTGTATACTCACACCATCTATTGATTAATTAACAAACACATTCATTCAATTATTGGTAGGAAAAATAATCAATCAATCAATTCATCTCAAAATGAATTTCAAAGAAAAACACAATAGAACAACAGCAACAATTATGTATTGATCAGTTTCCATCTACTTCATTATTTGCCTACTATTGTGATAAGTGATTAAGTTACATCTATAGTTACATTTTGATTAACAAAATTGATTCATGGAATAGTTGCAGAATAATGTATATGCATGTAATAATTAGCTACTAAATAATTGATTAATAATTGACTAATTATCTGATTAATTGACTAACCATTGCAGCTCTGACGACTATAAAGTTAATCTCATTTAATAATGGTTTATTGGTGTTAGTCATTTTTAAGAAGAAATTGTTTGAATCATTGGGTTTCAGCTTCTCAATTTTTTTTTTTTTTTTTCTGGTTTCTTTAATCTTCTACAATCTTTGGGTTGTGAACTAAGATTCACTGAGAATCTTCAGCTTTGGTGAATTCAGCGATTGGCATGTTACACCATTTTCTGAACGATAAATTGATTTATCGTTTCAATACCCCATAGATTAACTGACTATATGAATAGCCATCGGTTGCAGCGCTACTCAACATCGCTCTGTATTTCTTAAAATATAGTGGTAAAAATACTAATGTGAGAGATGGGGGCTCGGCGTCTACCCCAGTGGAAACATGCATATTCATTCCACTCACAAAGCAGGAACCCTGACACCGCTCGCCGTGGGTCTGCCTGAATCAGCTCGGGACTCTGATGCTGCCTGACGGCTTCCGGTCTGAGTGAGCTGAGCGCAGCGGCCACGGTGCCAAATGGACACATAAAAAGGAGACATTAATGGACTGAAGGGCGGCATAAATCTAGCCCGCCCTGCCTGCCTCTACTCATCATTCAGCAGCAGCAGCAGCGGAGGCTCCGCTGCACGTCCAGCCTGTTTTTAGCCCAGGTGTTGAGTAACAGGACATGTGAGAAATGGGGAAAAGGACACGAGTATCAACCCTGTTATCAATAAACCATGGGGAGGATTTCCATTTTTCCTCCATATGTCTAGCATCTACTGATGCTGATGAGTGTCACTGACACCACACACGGAAACAAGATGAAATGAACATTCCTTATAAATCACATTTGGAATTGATAGATGTCTGGAAATGCAGATGTTTGACCTTCAGCGAGCAGAACGATGCATGTGAGGAGCTGCAGCGATTAGTCGGTTAACCGATTAGTTGCTAATCATGCTGCTATGGTTATTTTGAGATTCAAATCATCTTTATGGAAATTGAAATGATAAATTGAGTGCTGGTTTGGTTGACAAAATGATGTAAAATGTCATTCACTAGTTCCCAATGCTGGATATTCATCCTGGAATGTATTTGTTTGTCCAGAACGAATAAATAATCACCAGTTTACTATTGTAGAAGAATAATAAAACATTAGTAATCAGATTTGAGAAGCTTGAACGGACTATTTCCTCTTAACAATGACTCACATCAATAAGCGATTACCAAAATAGTTGCAGAGTTGCAACAATATGTTAATTAATTGATAAGAAGTCAGCTATTACATTCATCTTTAGCTATTCTGTTCATCATTTTGAGAAGAAAATAAAAAATGTGATCAATATTTTACACCGTTTTATGAACCAAAGAGGTAATTGATTGATGGTTCCAATAATCAATATATCGAATAGTCATTATTTGCAGCCCTATGTTTGTGCATTTTTTGTCTCATTCATCTGCAGAAGCAGAAATCTTTCTTTGTGCTCACAAAAAATCTGGTGCATCACAACTAGTTTGGAAAAGTTCTGTCTCAGTCTTCAACTGCTAACAAATGTTCCAGTGAAGTATAGTATATGATTTTTCCAAATTCCCTATTTTCCTATTTGTATATTCATTTTTAATCGGGGAAATTAGATGTCATCTTAAGTTGTTTAACAAGACAAGTAAACTATTTCTTTTTTCATTAAAAATCTTTTTTGATAACATACTGATAACATAATTCTTCGGGGTTAAAAATGTCTGGAGGGTACAAATATTATTAGCCATGACATTTCTGAATTATTAAACAGTCCACGCAGAACCATTACTGCAATCTTTGCTCTGACACCAGTTACACTTTCAAGATTGTTATGGATAAAACTATTTATCAGGTCTGTGTTAGACTATGTGTCTGCACTGTGAATGAGAGAAACAACTTGATCATCATCAGACAATGTGTGTCTAAGCATATACACACATATATGGTACAACTACAGTGTATGAATCAATTTTTGATGAAAACTAAAGCAGATAAAAACATAACAATAATAATAATTTTTGAGGCTCTTTGTGCCAACTCTAAAACAAAAGCAAAGAGATACTGGTGCTGTGGTGACGGAGGGCTGATTATGAAGAGAAGTTCCTTGAAAGCACCAAGATGGTAGAGCAGAATCTGATCCTCAGGTCACTAGGATGAAGGATTGATGAGAACCACTGAAAGCTCTCACACACACACACTTACACACACAAACACTCAGTAGTGCGTGTGTGTTGTGTGTGTGTGATGCGATTCCGAAATATCTTAAAAAGCTTAAAGAAAAAAAGTGTAATAATCACAAGAAAACATAAGATTGCAAAATAATGGATTATTCAGATGCACGGTTTTGTGTTTCAGTCACTTTCTGTTTCGTGGAGCTTTCAGCTCTCAGTCGGGGTAAAACCACATCACGCCTGGCAGGGAGACAAACAGCAGACACCTCAGCAGGAGTCAGCAAGCAAAAGGACAAATAAAACAAGTGGTGGAACTTTTTAGACTCGACGAGCCATGTTTTTAAAGAACAAGGTTCCTTGGTGCTTTGAGGCACGGCAGGGGACAGAATCATTTTATTTCTGTGGAATATCTGAAGAATGCGCTGCTGTCGATTTGAATATATCACGAAACACGCAGAAAACATGTGATCAGATAAATAAAACCGGTACTTTTTCAATCTGTAGATAAAGATTTGAATAAAAGGTCTAAAATCAAATCATAGCTAAATCACACAATTACATTGGTTAATATTAACATAATCATTAATTAGGTTCTGTGGTTACATGTCAGTTAATAGATTTTAATACAGACTTTAAATTTAATATCATTTGAGGATAATAAATTCTGAGGTTAACATGGGCCAGACAAGCCAAAATCTGTATTTTTGCAGATTTATCGTAGGGATGCACCGAAAATGATATTTGTAGCTGAAGTCAAATGTGGTGGTTACATTTTTTTTTTATTTTTTTTTATTTATTTATTTATTTTTTTTATCATCTTGGATGCGAGTTGCAACGCAATCATACATCTCCTGTAAGTACACATACAGGAGAAATACTGTCTTCTCAGTATCGCATAAATACGTTTTTTGTCTCTCTCTCTCATACTCACTGTGTGTTCAGGGTGTTTGGCTTTTTAAATGGCAGCGTGAAGCAGGAGCATTCAAGTTCTTTTCAGACAAACCACTTTAGGTACTTTGGTTAAGCACCCGTTGCAAACTGCAATTTCATTTTCTCAGACACTTTAAAATATCTCAACAAAGGTGCCAGGTCACAGCATCACTCAACTTTCTTACTTCACATGCCACTCTACGACCTTGCTTCTATCTCACTGCATGTGGCTATTTTTTTTTGCAATATTCAGCCAAATATATACAGTTACAGAATATTCGTGGCATATTTAATTTATTGTGAATAAAAAAAAGTTTGAGTTAGAGAAACTCTTTAAGACTTTAGATTAGGGCTGCAACCAACACTTATGAAGATGTGTTTCCATCCACTTGTCAGGAGAGTTTTTAACCAACTCTGACATTTTGTAAAACTGGTGTAAACTTATAAACTGGATGCAATTATGCAAAGTTTGCATAGTTTCATCAGGAGGCTACATTACTCACAGTTGTAATAGAAGATGAAGAAGAGCAAACATAACCATGGAGATTGTAAGGAATTCATTTCTATGGTCAAGTTGTACAAAGTTATTTTCTATCAGCAGATGGTTAATTAATGTTTGATTTTTACAAACAATAGTTATTTGGTTCATAAAATGGTTAAAAAATGTCCAGACCACCAGTCCCCAACAAAGGGTCATCAGTTAACTCTTATAGAACACTAAAGAAACCAGAAAATAATCACAATTCCCACTTAAAAATGAAGAGAATGTGAAAAGGTGTGATAGTTAGCAACTAATCATTTAATTGTTGCAATTAGGAAAGGTCTAAAATCAAACCATAGCTACATTATAAACGTACTGTGGAAAATATTAAGAAAAATCCATGCAATAATAATGTGTGACTTATACTTTAAAGACTTGTCATCAAACGGCCATTTGGGTCTGTGGATCCTTGTCATTTAATATATTCATAAAGAGTTTTCTTTTCATTTCAGGATCATTAAATAATTCTGTAAAGAGGTTAGCAGGTGTCAGACTAAACATTTTTTGCATACTTTTAAACATTTATTGTGAATAATAAAGAGAGAAGAGTGCTGTCTTTAAGCCCCTTGATAGAAACTCTCCTGTTGGTGCAGTCAGGCTCTTCTGGAAGAAACAAGCTCATTAATTAAAACGGTCCATTTGCTCTCTGTTTGTGGTGAGATCCTTGTTTTTTTGTTGTTTTTCCTGACATTTTTATAAGGCAGGGGTCAGAGATCATTGCGTCTGCTTCTTTCCTGCAAACACCATAACGTTCCTGGCAGAATCCCACTTTTCCATGGTTCAGCCGCCTCAGCACGTCCACTTAAGCGCCTCTGTTTCAGTTTAAGGTGTCTCCGTGGTCATTTCTCAGGACTCACAATGAAATGAATTAATCCTAATCCAATGAAAAGATGTTGATTAGTTCTGACGGTGGATGGAGTCTCTTTTTTTGCGTGCGTCACATGACTGATGACATGCCATTAAGAAGAAAATGTGGCTAATCTTAATGGAATGCAGGTCAGTGGAATGAGTGGAGTGGATCTATAAGAGCTCCTTAAAGGCAGGAATCTGCATCACCTCCACACGCACAAATTAACAGGCTTGTTTTCGTACTCTGCATTAGTGAGCGTTATAGCGGAGTCCAATCATGTGCTGCGGACTGGAAGCTATTATTTCCCAGCAATCCTGACACCAGGTGATTTCACTGATTGTAGCCTTGTTCCTTGAACATGCAGATTCATCAGTAATGAAACATAAGTGAAATCCTTGGCGGGAAAAGAAACCTTCGCTGTCCCGGCACGTTTAAAAGCATCGACCGATTCTGACCATGAGCTGTACTGAGCAAAGCTCAGCGAAAGGTCAAATATGGAATAATTTAAACTGGCCAGTCTTCAAACAGCCACAATGGAGGTGTTCTATTATGTAGATGAATTCAACAAGGCCATGAAATAATAGTGTAATTTGGCTGTGAATGGGGAGAACAGCGAGGTCAGGTAAACCTGCTCAAATCATGTGGAGCAACAGCAGAATGTTAGTGTGATGAAGGCAAAGCTGCTGTGCTGGCTGAGGACGAAGATACGTTTGTGTTTTGTACTCGCTCGGGAGAATCTCTGGCATGAATTAACCCTTCTGTTGTACTCAGGTCGAGGAACGGATGAAGCAAGGAGGGGAGGAAGGAAAGAAGTGAAGATTGAAGGGTGGAGAAAAGAAGGGAAGGAAGGAGAGGTGAATTGGAAGGAGATTAGAACAGGATGGTTCGATTTTCTAAACAGTTGTTTGACTTGATGATCCAGTAAAATGCAGGTGTGTGTTTTTTTTTTTTTTTGTAATTTGGATGTTGAGTTTGAATGAGTTAATGTCTGACTATATTATTAGGGTTGTGAAATTCTTGGACTTTTTAGAGTTAGAAACTTTTCAGGAATATATGGGAATAAAACATAGATAAAAACAAAATTTACAAAATGACAGGTTGGCCCCTTAACATAGAACTTAAATATCTTTAGGGAATATTCTTCATTATAACAATCAGATTAAAAGTGATAGTTCGATTTTTTGTTTTTGTTTTTGAAAATTCACCCAATACAAGCTCTTTCGAGACTAGTGGAGCAGAGCTTTGAGCTGCTCAGCTACTACTACATGGCTAATGGTATTTTTTGGTTTCCCTCATCAAACTCAGCAAATACACAATCTTGCAATTCCTAAATTCTGTGGTGGATGAGTCATGCCCTACACATTAACCTTAAAACAATAAATGTAACAAATCTAACATGTGAAGCAAATACTCAGGACTACTTTCTTCAGTAAGCGGAGTGATACAGCATACGCACCGTGCCAGTAATGCCATTCTTGTAGCTGTTTTTTAAGATCACTCCACCGATCAGCTGTGTCTGGAGTGTAAAAAACGGCTTTATATTTACTTTAGAAACACTTCAGTCTCATAATATTCCATTATTATCCCATAGTGAGGTAAATATGTAGGTTAACTGGAGGAGACATTTTCGAGCATTTTAGATTGAATTTTCAGCCTTGAAAAACAGTGATAGACATATTACACAATTTTATTTACCAACAACTAATCATGATCATTTCAATAAGAAAAACCTTAACCAACTATTAATTATCAGTTGCAGCCTGACTAGATAACATGATCAACACCATTGAGTTATTTTTTACAAAATGACCATAGAAACTAATTCCTGACAATCTTGTTTTTGTTCTGCTTCTAACATATCCTCCTGATGAAACTACTCTTTGCATAATTGCATCTACTTTACAAAGTTCAATCTAGTTTTGCAAGATGTCAGAATTGGTTTAAAATTCTCTTGACAAGTCGACGGAAACACATCTACTTTCTGTTGTCCCGGCTGCCTTCCTCCCCATGGTTTGTTTCATTTGGTCTTGATTCCCTTTATTACCTGACCTGAACCATATCTGCATTTTTTGCTTCAATCGCACTAAATTGGAATGTGGGACAGTATTTATTGAGGTTGGCAGGAGAAAAAGACGTAGGGGAGCCTATTTGAAGCTCGGCGACGGGCTGGGATCCCCTGGTGTCCAGAACCCTGGTGGTAGAGTAAAGTCAGCATGTGGCTGATGGAAACGCTGAATGTCCCTGAGCAGTCTGGAAGTCATGATTGTAGGACGTGAGAGGGAAATATCTTCTTTATTGAACTTCTGCCAAATCTTTATTTGAAATGTCTGCCACGGTGTGTTCTTAAACTGACAGGATGCTGAATGGGCCTTTTTTTTGTTCAGAATTTGTTCGATAGCTTGGAGTGACTCAAACCCTGTTTTGGGATTAACATCACAGGGGAGGTGGGGAATAAAACCGCCATTCTGTGCAAAATTATAGAGTGTAGGCTATGATGGACAGGGCATTTAGGAGCATTCATGACTCCCTTCATTTCTACACAAAAGTCAAATTTTACACTGAGCTGATCAAGTGCAGTAAAAGCCTGGAGTTACACTGGTTACTGTAATTACATCTGTAATTATCGGTGAGTGGGGATGGAAAATTACTGCTCCATTCAAGCGTTCGAATCGTGTCACAGTGAGACATCGCACACAAGACCAGGACTGTAGGTGCAATTCAGAAAATATCCAAATAAAATATTCTTTTTTTTCTTTTTTAGTTTGTTTAGTTCAGTGTTCAGATGTGCTTGATCTGCCAGGTCATTTAAAATACACAATCATCTGCACTCATCATTGTCATTTCACTGTCAAATCTAAATGCATAAAATGGCTTGTTCTGCTAGAAAAACAATACATGTTCAGCTGCAAAAACTAACTTATATTTAGTGTCAGAAACCAGCAGAAGTTTTATTCATGACATAGTTCAGATGACGGCTCAGCTGCAGGAGTCATGTCAAGTTTTCTACTGCAAGTTAGAGACAACAACTATTCTCATAGTGGATTGATCTGTCAATTATTTAAACAATCAATCAATTAGTTGTATGTTGTAAAATGTCATGTGATTTAATGTTGTCCAGTCTTGCTGCAACACACAACTATTTTAATACTTATTTTAGAAATGATTCATTGATTAGTTGTTAGGTGCATAAAATAGAGTAAAATGTTGAACACTGTTTTTCCAAAGCTGAATTCTCAACATAATATATCTTTATTTTGTTCAAAACAATGGTCAATAACCCACAGATTATCAGTGTACTATTGCAGAAGACTAACAAATCCAGAAAATAATCAGATTTGAGAAATTGGAACCAGACACTTTTTTCTTAAAAAACATTGTAAAATGATTATAAAAATAGTTAGCCATTAATGTTGAAATTGCAGTGTTTTAGCACTGATAGTTTTAAAATGGACTCTTTTTAACTCTTTAACTAAATGTTACCATTAAACTATGTCTTATCGTAACTACACGTTAAGCACAGGCTTTTCACGCCATTTCTTTTTGTGCAGTGATCTTTTGAAAGCAGCATATTACACTCAGTGTACATGGTACAACAAAACAATAACTTATAATGAAGTGGCCTGCACACGTGTACAGGTGTGTTCAGTTAGGTGAGACACCTGTGCACATCTTTAAGTGTTTTTTCAGTGAGGTTAATTTGAACGTGTTCATGTTCTCATGTTGTTGAATGCCAGTAGTTATCAGTCCCATAGATAAGGGTTAGAAGTTCAGCTGCTGAACAGGTGCTCATCAACCTATTGGATTAGGAGCATAATGTAGTTACTTTAAGAATATAATGACGTCCTTATGTTCTGATTTACTTCTTAGATGTAAAAAAATCTTTCTAGCTGTTGTTTAATTTGTGTACTTTTGGGTCATTGATATAAAACACGTATAGTATAAGTCAGAGCTGAGGTAATAGAAATTCAGTGTGAAGTTAGAAGTAACGTTCATAGTGAATTAAATCATGTGGAAACCCTTTGAATATCAGGCTTGTTTTGTTTACAGAATTGCATCTGTAAATGAATAATTTAAGCTTCTCCTGTGGGTGGCCAAGGTAAATATCTACAAATGGATCATATAAAGAAATAAATGGTGCCTAAACACAGATATTTTAAGTCCCACGCGAACCTCTCCAGGGAAACCGCAACTCCCCAGACACGGCACTCAGAGCCACTGATTCATGTCACATAAAAAATGTATTCATAATAAAACAGAATTCCATATCTGTCCTGTGTGATTTGGTGATATCTGGATGTTCAGTTTCTTGTCATGTTTCTGTTTACTTCTGTTTATTCTTCTTTGTTTCTGTTTGCTTTTTTTTGTTCAATTTCTACTATTTGGTGCAAATATAACATTGCGGTGTCATAAATGAACATGGCGGACTGTCATTGTTTGACCACTCTTACTTCATACTTTGAATACTTCACACTTGAATACTAATAGTTATGCATACATGATCATTTTACATAATGTGGGTTGCAGGATGTGTTCTGAAACAACCTTGAACTCTGAGAAATTCAGAACTAAGCCATTATTTGTACTGTGTGCAGAGGAGCTATGGGAATCGTGCCTTGACAAAAATCAGCCCTCACACAGGGCTAATAGATATTCCCCACTGTTTGCTCAAAGTTTAATCATTAAGATTTTATTATGTGCTCCCATTTTGTTTCTGAAAGGAGTTCATCAGTAATATTTTATGTCCGCATGAGAACATTGTTAGAAAGAAATGAGGCATCTTAAACATATGGGACACGGAGTAAATCTATGGGGGGAGCGTACGACTCACATTCTAAACTCATAAAGAACCATCAGAAGCTTTTAATGCAGCAGTGACAGCTGACAGAGACTTTGACAAATTCAGGCAGAGATGAGGCTTTCAGTATTTGGAGCTGCAGCTTTGACTGAGTCCTCATAAGCCTCTCGACACTTCCACACTCAGAGATTTATTCAGCCGATCTGTGAAGGAAATGACAGCAGAGGCTGCACTTCAGGACAGGAAACATGACCTGTACTTACATTTACATCCTGTATGAATAACTTGTTATTTAGAAGGGGTGGGGCAAAAAATATTCTTCATGCTCTGTATTAAACCAACTAAATATTACTGACTACTGTCTAATCTTTACTGTCTGATGCTAAAATACTAATTAGATATGACACGTGAGCTGTATCCTTACATTGTGGACTGATGTTCAAAATAATAGCAGTGTGATTAAAAATGTGTATATATAAAATGCATTGAAACCAGTGCATTTTATATCCTAGATCAAAATACGAAGAAAAAAAATGTATCATTTTCACTTCACACTTTACAGAAAATTAAAGTGACAGTAAGCTTTTAATAAATAGCAGTGTCTGCATTTTTTGTTTACAAACTGAAGTAGTTACACTATTAAATGAAAAATCATGTGCATCACGTAACTAATATTTAGTCGTATAACCACTTGCTTCACATCTGTGTTGCATGGAATCGACCAACGTCTGGCTCCTATAAATGTGTTTCCTTATATCATGATATCTGTCTGAAGTTACCAGTGAGTACTGTGGTGACGTGAAAAAAACATGCTGAAGAGGACAATTTGCCAAAGAACACATCAACTGGCCTAAAGTGAAATAGAGAAACATTTTGTAGACTGATGAAAGTAAAATTGTTCTATTTGGGCTGCAGGCAGTTTGTCAGATGACCAACAAACACTGAGCCACAGTTCAATCTGAAGACAGTGAAGCATGGTGCTGCAGTTATGGAGTGGCCTACCCAATCCTTGGACCTTGATCTATTGAATCCATTGAAAAATGCTGCTTCTGAGTTTCTGTGGGAAAACCAAGAAATGCGGAGGAATGATGAGGCTGAAACACCAGAAGTTGGTTGACTTATTGCAACACAGATATGAATCAGTTCACAGAAACTGCAGTGTGAGGAGGTGATCACGCCTCCCCCTTCTCACTGGCTCATTAGGGCGGATCCACAGTCTTCCGTGTAACTCCGAAGTCGGAGACTGGAAGTTTGTACGCACATACACACACACTCACCACACACACAGGTTGAATCAAATGAAGTTTATTTTCAAATGTAAATGTGTGAAGTGCTTGGTTACATGGTAGAGAGCAGGAGGCAGACACCAGGATCACAGCGTGCCACATCACCCGTTCATGTTACAGACAACAGTCACCACTCACCTCAGTTAGTTTTCATACTACCCTTCCATCTGTGTGTCCAGTGCGGTACCCACTGCTCGTCCTGTTTTTCCTCTGATTACTGTTTAAGCCTCTGGTTTGTCATACATTCACATACAATCTCACACGAACATCTGCCTCCAGTCCAACTCCACTGCTCCTGTGCAGTTTATTGTGAATATGTATGTGTTGTTCTTGTTTATTGTAAATATGTATGTGTCGTGTAAACTTTGAGTGTGATGGTTTTTATGAGGTGTATTTTGATATTGTTATTATATTTTTTCACTATTTGGTTAAGTTTCGTTTGATGGCAACTGTGCCAGTAATTATTGGGATATTGGTTTTTCCCCACTAATGGCTTGATTAAGCCTAGTCAGGTGGATGCTTAAAAGGGCTGCCATTTGACATTTACAGGGACTTTGTCCAACCTGCTGAGAGGTGGATTATAGTGTCGTGCTGGTGTCTGAGCATTTACTCTTTTCCTTTTCAATGTGTCTGACTATTAAAAAAATCGCCTTTTTTTTACAAAATTGAACTCTGCTGCCTCCTGTCTCCACTTTGCCTGGTTGCCCTTTTGTTACGCCACATGCAGTTATACATCTAAATATTAGTTTAATGGTTCACAGAAATGATAAATAAATAAAAAAAATGCAGACACTGCCTAATACACAACCTAATATTTATTTTTTTCCCCTAATTTTCTGTAAATGTGATTAAAAATTTGACACATTTCTCATCATATTTTGATTTAGGATATAAATTGCAGTGTTCCCAATGCATCTAAAAAATCTATAACTATAACTATATACTATAGGGATTTGGCTTTATTCCCATTTTGAAACACACTGCTAATCTTTTGAATACAACTTTATATACTTAACCCTGTTCCTAAGTGCTATCACTATATGAGTATGATGATTGAACTTACCTTCAAATTTAGACCAGCAACCTAATTCAGCTCCATTGATTTGCGAATATATAAAAGGGAGGTTTGTAGGGAAGCTGAGATTGGCTGGGGGGGTTTAGAGCTGCAGACAGAGCCTCCTCCTCTTCTCTCTCTCTTCCCACATAGGTCCCATTCATTCATTGGGTCAAAGTTCAGTCTGTAGGAAATATTCTAAGTAACAAAGGACCATAGAACCACTGTGTGTTACATTTTTATCTAGCTGTGGAGTTGCTGATCTATAACTACAGTGTTTTGCAATGATTCCTGTTTCGGTTTAGGTCGTGGTCTGTCCCCATCCTGTTCTGGAAACACTCACATCACTCATGTCGTTCATTAGAAATAGACCTGTTACGTTGTTCCAGGATGAAGTCCTGTTGGATTTATTCCATCTCAAATGATGCATAAAATGACTTCATTATTGGTAAATGCTTGTTCTATGTAAGTGCTGCTGTTTTGAATCAGACTCGTCATGGGAAGTCAGGTACAAAGTTTAAATCATATATAATCCCTGCTCTGGAAATAGATCTCAGTGCAGTTCCACCTCTCACATCAGTCTCTGTGAACATACATGTTCATTCATAAATACAGGGATTTTGTTACTTTTTTTTTTTTAAATTGTACAGCCTTTCAGACATGAAACCAACCACTGTGATAAACAGCAGACATTGTGTTCTCTTGCCAGACTCGTCAGAGACTCTGAATATTTAGGATATTATTCAAGAAAATTTCTTTTTATATAATAGACAATGGCTGGACAAACGCATATTTATCCCCTGTGCACCTATTTGTGATTATATTCTGTGAACTGATCAGTAACCGTGGATGCAAATCCCGTAAGCTTCCTTGCTTTATCTGGCAATTTCTATTTTGCATTTTCTCTTAAAGCTCCCTGTCAAAGCTCATGTTCTGCCCCTTTCATCTGTCAGTCACTCATTCTACTGCATTAAAAGAGCAAATATTATATAAGCATGCTTCAGATGAGCATAAATCCAATTCCTCTGGAGAGGACAGATTTGTTTGATTTGTTTCTAGTTCTCAGTAGTCGTTGAACAGTGTTCGTATTTGGATGCTCAAACATTTCTCCAACAGTATGTTTATTGAGTTTCAGTTTAGAGAATAGAATAGAATTTTTATTGTTATTGTACAACAAACCTGCGTTTAGTACCTCAGACAGTAACAGTAACACAACACAAATACCTGTGGTTATGAGTAAAAAAAAATACAAAATGGTAGAACAAATATATTCATAAATAACAGCAGCATCTATATCTATACCTCATCTATATCTATATCTATCTATAGAAACAAGGAGCATCTGTGTGTCTGTGTCTCGCGTATTTCTCTGATTGGTAGATGGATTTCTCGATAGATATTCAAAACATCATTATTATAATTAAAAGTTTAAAATACGTTTAGATCTAGATTCTGTTCTGTTAGGTGATAGTGCTGGGATTTCCTAAGAGCCTGTGAACACATCATGGAGTAAAACGGCTGAGGCCCACAGTAGCCTGTGTTAGCATTAGGAATAAACTAACATCTTATCGTTTGGTTCTTGAGAGATGTGACAACACTTTCATCAAGTTGCATGATCACTGCAGGATAGCGCTGTGATACACAAATCTATGGGATTTATTCATGCACACATGTCCAGGTTGTTACACTATACAGGAAAAAAAAGCTATGACATAAGAGATTTATCAGAAGTTGGCCTTGGCCTATCAACACAATTTAAAAACTGAAATTCAACATAAATTTGAACTTTTTTCTTGCAACTGTATTTTCATGTATCATTATCTCAGTGTATGTCCATGTCTTACGCAATGTACAATTTGTTTATTAAGACTACAACAGTCCAACACACCCTCATTTAGCCAAACATCAAACAATATACGTATTGACTTTTCTATCAGAATGCATATTTCCTACTGGCTCTTGCACTAGTTATGCAGAAAGAAATAAAGAAAGCACCCCTGTGTGACATCACAGTCGAAGATGCAGGCACAGTCAGAACTTGTTTATAATACTACTGATAATAAAGAGACAAATTAAATCACACAAACATAGCAAATGCATGAACAAATACATGCATATTACTGAGCAAACAACATCAGCAACTCTAATTCAAATAATATTTCTAACAATAAATATTTGGTTGGTGCATAACAATGGGCACTTCTCTGAATCCTGAATATTCAACGCTGGAGTCGCATCACATTCATGTACAACAGCTGCTTGATTAACCATTATTACAGAGGTTGTAATTATTCTCCCCAAGACTAGTCCAACATATGAGACGGGTCCTTATCTGCGGCATCATTTAGAAAAGGAGCCATATGCTGTAAAACCTTTTCTTGTTTGTCTTTGATGTTTTTTCTACAGTAAATCACTTCATTTGTACCGTGTTTTCCATCGAACACACGCGCATAAATAAAAGGAGAAATGAAGATATTATTTGGACGGGAATGAACTGTTATGTGTGAAGGGCTCGCCCTTTAATCATCCATCAATCAAACTGTATTTAGATAAATTAGCACCTTTCACACTAATCAGATGTGATTTAAAGTGCACCACAAGCAACTGGCAAAACAACCAAGAAGCAAAAAGACACAAGAATACAAAATAACACGATAATATTATCAAGTCTGATACGGTATGGTGTTATTTAAATAGAATAAAATCAACATTACATTGTTGATAAAATAAATCAAAACAAAAATGAAACAATAAATAAAAATATAAAAGCTGGAGACTAACCCTCAACATAATCTGTATAATAAACCATAAACTGAAATGTTAAGAGAATAAAATTTAAATAACAGAAGATAAAGCTCCAGGTCAGTCCATCCTTTTCTTTTTGTAAAGATGAGACATATTATAACCATTATACATAATCGCATGTTAGTCTTAGGCGTCTCAACACTTACATACAGTATGTTTTATGAGTTCACAGACAAGGCCGTGGCCTCATTATATTATATATGTATATACATGTTCTGTAGCCAGTGTGCAGCGTGTGTGTGTGTGTGAGAGGGTCTTTTGCATTGTTGCTTGGAGCTGTATAATGTGTTTATCTTGCTGGACGATAACAATGTACAAGATAATTTAGACAGAACTGTGAAGGCTTTCAGACGGTTTTAATTAAACAAAGCACATCATAGAGATGAGAAATGAAGAATCACAATTGCAATAATTATCTTTGGAAAGCTGAAGCCGTGTCTGTGTTGGTGTAACAGGGCTAACCTCTTTTTTTTTTTTTTTTTTTGAATATTTTAAACAAATTGAGAATTTCAGGAAATCACAGATTCATAACATGCCCGTGGACTTTTATTTCCTGTCATTCTCGATCGAATTAAAATGTGTCTGGCCGACGGCGGCGCTCATTGGAATTGCAAATCAGCTTTAGTTAGCCTCCCTGCTGGGTGCCAGAAATGTTGACACCACAGATGGCTTTAACTTTTTTTTGGTATTTTAACGGGCATGATATGAAAAATCGGGATGGCAAGTTTCCCCGTTTAGAAAAACGTCCTCAGCAACCTCCCCTCCTCGTGGTTCAGAGACGGCTGCTGATGTTGAGCCCCGCGCGTTTAAACGCCAACTCGATTAGCCCGCCAAGTGCTGCCTAAACAGATCTGTGGCGAGCCACTGCAGGGCTGGAACGCCGGAGGGCGGCTCTGCTGCTGACGGCGCGGGGAACTGGTCACCTGCACCGTCGAGTCAGGTGCGTGTCCTTTGACGGCGGGGGAGAGGGATTGGAGGGGGGGGCGTCCCGGAGCTGGAGGCTGCGGCGTGAACGATTTAGAGCTTCGGTGACCGCGCCGGGGTCGGCTGCTGACACACTCGCGTCTGGTCAGGGGAGAAAACGAAAGAAATAAGCCCTGCAGAGAGCACTCGGAGCCGTCAGTGGTGCCGCGTGAGGCCCGATGAGAAATCCTGTGATTCATCCATTTCATTAAAGTCAGACACCAGCAACTGTGAAGGTAAAAGTGGTGGAATGTTACACTAAGAGAAAGAAAAAAAGAAAGAAAGAAAGAAAGAAAGAAAGAAAGAAAGAAAGAAAGAAAGAAAGAAAGAAAGAAAGAAAGAAAGAAAGTAGCCTCTCTTAAAGTCATCTCTCGCTCTTAAAAGCCAAGCACTTGAGCTGCAACAACTAGTTTGATAATTGATTAATCGATTTCAGTCTTATCAGTTTTAAGAAGATAATGCCAAGATTCTCTGGTTTCGGCTTCTCAAATTTGATTATTCTCTGGTTTCTTTAGTTTTCTATACTGGTAAACTGATTATCTTTGGGTAGTGGATCTGAAAGTGCATTTTAGGTTGAATCTTCAGCTTTGGGAACCAGTGATTGATATTTTAAACTATTTTATAATTAATTGATTAACTGCCTAAATTATCAAAAGATTAATCAAATATCAAAATAGTCACTAATTGCAGCATGATTTGCAGCTAGTCAATTAACTGAATAATCACTGCACATCGACACATGCATCATTATGTTTGGTGAAGGTCAAACATCAAACAACTGCAAATTCAGAACTTTTCTGAGTGTACGCAGATAGCATTGTGCTACTCATCTCATAGCTATGCTGGAAATTCCATCATCTGTACGCTATGCATCTAAAATGTAAAACACTGTCCCAAAAAATGTGAGAGGTGAGCTTAACTATTTTTCTTTACAGTGACTTTGTTTTCTTTATTCTGTAGTAGAGCTGCAATTAATGACTAGTTTAATAGGTGATTAATCTTTTAATTTCTTAAGCTTGTGTAAAACAGTCCACAACCCAAAAATCGTCATTTAAAGATGGACATTTTCTTCTTAAAAAAATGACCTAATTAATCGATAATCAAAATAGTTGATGATTAACATAATATTTGGCGACTAATGGTTTCAGCTTTATTTTGAGGTTCAGTATTGAACTTCACTCAGATCTTTTCAGGACTGATTCTGTAAAATAGACAATAATGGCAGAAACATTATGTGAACAATACCTGGACACCATACGGTGAAATCATACTGCAAGGATCAATAAAGACTTATCTCCACCATCAGCAACCTAAATATGGATTTAAACATTACATGTTTAAAGAATATAATTTCACGTTCACCTAAAACCATTTTCTCTGAACTACATGTAATGACATTTTTAACAGCCCCAAGAAAAACTCCCTCCCAGGGTTAAACATTGGAATAGAATCCATTTCAGTATGAAACTTTATTGAATATTCCATTATGTGACTCATCAATCTAAACCTATAATCCATCATTGTCGGGTGAACAATGCGAGCATTCATTTCAGGAATATATTCCTTTTCTTTGCACCCGCAGGTAATAATTTTAACAACTGTCAGCAAGTTCTCAGATGCTGCGAGTCTGGTTCAGATCAATCCCCTCGATAGGAAGGAAGTAATCCATGTTGTGTATCCATACTTCAGATAAATCAAGAATACACAGATCCTCATGTGAGATCACACAGGATTTATTGATAATCTTGATTTACACCAAATAATTCCAAACTATCATAAGCAATTTGAAGAACCCCTTATTTATCTTTCACTGGCTCTTTGTGCAGCCTTTCAGTACTTTACTCCTTGTTTGGTTTATGTTGTATCAGGTTTTCTTGTTCTTTTTCTTAGTGACAGCACTCAATGATGTCAAACAACATCTTTATGATTTGCAGAATGTCATATAAATACATGCACCCTCAAATTGTCAATTTCACTTATTTATTATTAAACTGTTCCATATTAACAGAAGGATAATACAATAAAGGAACGATTTTTGTGTTTTGTTATTATTATTATTATTATTATTTATTTATTATTTTTTACAATAGATTGTTCACCTTTCACTAAGCAAATTTTACCTATTTTTTATGGCTATGATAACAACTATGATAACAACTACGGTATGTTGCAATTTTAGTAATTGTAATAATAATTAACCCAAAAGACAAAATTAACTTTTTCAGTTGCTAGAAGTTCATATCATTACATATTACTGCCTGGGAAATGTAGCTTTGCTCTTTACATAGCTCAAATAACTGTCCATTATTCACATGTAATCCCGGCACCAGTTTCACAATGCATCTTTTATTGCAAAAGCTGATTTTTTTTTTTTTTGCATACTTTACAGAAGGCTACACATGGATTTGGTCCATGTTATATCCACAGTTTTACATTTTTCATTTTCCGGCCAATATTCATTAAAACGACAACCTCCTTGCCATGACAACCATCAATCCGATCCCAATGCAAATGCCCTTGCGCAATTGTGTAGTTGTGGCTATTTCCCTTCATTTATTAATTGGTCTATTTCGCCTATTTTGCTTGCATTTCTAAGTACTTTATGATAAATTCAAACATTTTGTAAACCTTGAATACACAAAATCAAAATCCAAGCATTTGCAAGGATTTCGATCACCTGTGCAAACCGTGTCTATTGTAATTATATGTAAAACATGTTGCTTGTTTGTAGCTATTATAATAGCTATCTAATGATATTACTTTTATGTAAAAGTCCATTATTATAACTGTTCATATTTAAGTATGTTCAATGCAAGATTGCTTAACCACCACCATCAAACATTTGCATATTGTGATCATTATGTCTAAATATATATATGAATGAAAAATATATTAAAATTGATAACTAAATAAAATTCATCACCACAATATGTCTCAGGTGCCCATCAAGGTCTTTGCCTCCCTTCTATTTTCCACAAAATACACAGAATTCAGCAATATATATATTTTTTTGCAATTTCTTTTTTTGTGTTGGGATATAGGTGATGTGGGCGACTGACGTGGCCTCCCAACAAAAGGGTTTAGGGCAACCAGAAGAAGTGGAGACAGGAAGCAGCGGAACTCAGTTTTAGTCAAAAACACTGACACTCCGCCGGCACTCCGTTGAAACATCAGTCGACAATTCCATCGACAATTCCGTCGACACTCCATCGCCACTCCCGCTGACACTTCGCCACCGTCCTCCCGCTCGTGTACCACCATCTGTCCGCTAGTTCCACCTTCTCTCTCCAGCTTCTCAGATGGCGCCCCACCATCGATCCCACCGCTGCCACCAAATGTGGGCGACCAACGTGGCCTCCCAACAAAAGGGATCAGGGCAACCAGAAGAAGTGAAGACAGGAGACAGCAGAACTCAGTTTTAGTCAAAAACAAGGTGGTTTATTGACGATGGTACCACACACACAACAACAGCACAAGCTTATGCTAGCAGGAGGGTGGACCAAAACAGCCAGTCCCACACGGTGCGTTTCCTGTGTGTCACCCGCAAACACGTCCAGGAGAAACTCCCCATCTGTCATTCAGTTCCCCCCTTATAAACAGGTGAGAAGGGGAGGGTTCATCTTTTTTTCACAGGTGAATTTATAGATTTTGTTGTGCTGTTGTCTCTTTCCTGTGTAGTAAATCCTACTGAATGCTCTGCTATGTTTAATGCTGAATTTCCTGTAGTAGCCTTTAATTGATGTGTAAGTGAGGGATGCAGTATAGTGTTGTATTTATATATATGTGTTGAAATGTTAAAACACTGTATATTAATGACTATAACAGAATATACATGACAAAATATCACAGGGATCTGTGGGGGACATTCAGTGACCGATGGGTTGTCATTCATCACGTTGTACAGTCGCTAACATGATTTCATATATAATATTAACCATACATCATGAATTATCATGAACTAAATTCCTTTCTTTCTGTGCTCCTTTAAGCTCTGGTTTGGCCTCCAGAGTCAGGTACTTGATGGCTTTGTTTTCTTAATGGCTGCTGCAGTATGTCCGAGGGGGAAAGGATCATTTGTGTGTGTGTGTGAGACAGTGAAAATATATGATGTATACAGGCAAAGCTGCGCTCCATATTTCAAACCCTGCTCAGGGCTTTGGTGTCACCTCACCCTCTGACTTCTTGAAAATAGGCAAATAATGTGAAGTAAAGCCGCTCTGCTCCCTGTTTTGAGAAGGAATCACCTTTTTTTTAATTTACCATAAGATGTCTCTCAGCAGTAAGAGCGATTTCCTCTGACATTTTTCTGCTTCATTTGCACTCCGCTCTCTCTTTTTGTGAAGCTCATCAGTTTTTGCCCACGTCAAAAGCTCTTCTCTTCTAATGGATTTTCTGGTAACAGATTTTATATTTACGATAAGGGGATGCTCTTAGTCTTTAAAAGCTCAATTGAATGCTGATGGTAGTCACTGTATTCCAAATGCAATATGTTTGCCTCATCTCTAGTGTGTTTTCTTCGATGAATAATATGATTTCAGTCTCTTTTTTGTTTTACTTTTTTTTTTTTTTAATTTCATGGAATGTCACAGGATATATATAAAAAGTGAATGTAGGAAGACCTTCAACACACAGAAAAATAAATAAATAAGCATCTGATCACATGCTGTAAACCAGTGTTGTTTACTTCAAAGGGATTATATGAATGCTATGACCTCATCTCATGCCCCGGCATCTCTACAAGTGAAATAAAGGACACCCAACAGGACTGCTGCTATATGAGGTGTCACGTAGTGAATCTGCTTTTATATTTTTGCTTAATGTTGTGTGTCCGTCACACAATGGGAGAATTGAGGGTTATTTCTCTTAATGCCGTATCACCACGGAGGAGCCAAAGCACTTGATTCAATTATACCATATTATACCTGCTTTTAAACGGCACACCAATTGCAGAGTGGGGGGGAGTTACTTCACGATTCCTGTTGCTGGAGGAAATAAAAGCCCTTTTCTGTGTGGGGAATGTAGGTGACTGACATTATGATTCACTTCTTTGGGATGGATGAGCATGAAAAGAGAAGTTACTGCATTAATAGTTTATATATATATATATATATATATATATATATATATATATATATATATATAACTTGATGATGATGCCAGAAGCCATGTTACACAACTGGTAATACAATCTGCAGGTGGAATCCATTTAATTTCAAATTCCCGGTCAATCCTGGATTAATTTAACAATGATGCTTTATTTCATTCCCAACTGCGGCAATGAGATGTTCGTATTTAGCTTTGACTTGTGCCTCTGGCGAAAAAGCAGCTTGATTCACAGCATTTTGATCCAGACTCGACATCACTTGCAATTTTTTTTCTTTTTAGCTTATGAAATGAAAATGTACAATTACATCATTTTAAATAAAAAAATGATTCTAGCTGTAGCCCTACATGAAAGCATCTTTTCTGGATGAACTTACCACTGGTGCCAAGGCATGAACCTAAAGGGAGGGTACTCGTGTTCCCATGTTGCCATTCTACAGTTGTGTGTCTCTGAGGCTGCACAGCGAACAGTGACAACACGAACATGCTGATGTTTCCACTGCCGCCGGCCCCTTTAGTTTTTTTGCGGTTGGTCTATTTTTGTCTCATGTGTCACTGATACGCAGCTACAACATGAGAAAAGTACATGCAATTAATGTTGAAAATGAGTACACAATGTTTGGAAATGATTAAAACAAGTCTGTAGATGTACTGAAGGTAAAATGTGGTAGAACAGCAATGATTCATAGATTAGTTGCCAACGATTACAAAAGAAAATGTCTAAATTATCTTATTACAGTAGATTGATGATCTTTGGGATGTGAAATGTTTGTCCATACAATAAAAGGTTAAATGCGATTACCATTTTACACCATTTTATGAACAACTAATCAATTAATCACTTTAATAATTGATAGTGTAAACCCCTATTTGCCGATATGTCAAGTCATTTGTATAGTAGTGGTTTTGAAGATAGTTTGTATTTTGAAACATGTGTATAAGTCCTGTTTATGATAGCTAATAGGAAAATAGGAAAAAAAATACCCATTTTTAAAATGTTCTACTTCAAACCTCCTTAAAATCAGCACAGAAACCACAGTTTGATGCCTCACTCCAATCTATGTGCCTTGTTGTGACGCAGCCAGTGGATCCCTGCTATTAGAAGGGCAGGTGTCTAAAGAAAAGAAAAAGATCACAATTTTACAACATCATTTACTGCAGAACTTGTTGAATTACAGCCAGGTTTCTGTGACTAAACCAGCCTCTGCCAGCCATAAACACTGATTTAAAAGTCTAGCAGCATTCTATATAATATCTACAAAGTACCATCATAAATATTTAGTGCGAAAGCAGTTTTCCCTGAACAGTTCTTTCACCTTGATACAGTATATTATCTTAAAGATGTATTGTGTATTCACTGATGCACAAACTGACCTTTTTCTTCCCTCTTCCTCCCCACCTGGACAACATGAGGATACTGTTTTTTACTTCACAAGCATTTCCTTAGTTAATGCATTTCAGCTGAAACAGCTGATCATGTTGCTTCTCTTTATTTTAATCATATACTTTGTCAAGCAACGTGCCGCTGTGCTTCGGTTAATCTCATTTATTTTAAGGAACGGAGCCGTCGACCTGCTCTGAAGTCTCTTTATGTCCGTAAATTATCCGATCCCCAGGCTCACTCCACCACGTAGCTGTACTAAGTGAAGATGCACACTACATACATTCTTGACACTTATATATATTAAATACATGTGCGCATGCAGGTAAAATAGGTCAACATAAAAACAATTATGAAAAAAAAATCATATATCAAAAATAATACCAACATAATTCAAGTTGTGTGCATTGCAGAGTGAACTATTGTTGTCAATCATTTAGCTTAAGTGGTTTGATATTTCTGCTTTTCTAATTCAGTAAATGAATGACGTTACAAAGATGAAGTGGCTCTTGAAGTTCAAAACCACTTACTAATATAAATTGACAGTAATGAATCCGCAGCTTCCTACATGTGCCTGTGTTTCAGCACAGCGGACGCTAATGTTTCATTCATTCATTTGCAGGTATTGTGCCATAAATTATTTCAAGTGGTGCAATTTGGTAAATTAAAACTTTGACCTTATGTCAAGACATCACTGGTCTGGTCCCACAGACTCTTGTCAGTTCCTACATCATCATCAACTCAATTCTCTCTGTTTTGACAAGTGATAACTCACTGAAGGTTGAACTCTGTTGTGAACATTATTGCATGTTAGAGTCTCTCTGGATCATAACTAATCACTTATGTTTGATGTCTGTTGATTAAAAACTCAGCAAAGATAGTTGATGCTCTGGAATTAACTTCTGGATATTCAGCAGATGGCCAGATGTGGCCAAAATTGGGCCACAATGGATCCAATGGGTTCACTGCAAGGCAGCAACGAGGTTGCCTCACTGTTGCCTCAAAGCAAGAAGGTTGTAGGTTTAAGGAGTTGGGTTGGGGCCTTTCTGTGTGGAGTTTGCATGTGTATACCCATCATTCAATGCATTCAAATTCATGTGGTATGTGAGATTTAGTTTGGACACTGAAAACCTAGTTCTCCCCCCATCTAGGAAGCTAATCACAGAACAGGGGAGGGTGCGGCAAGAATTTGATAACTGTTGATCCAACATGAAGGCAGACAGTAATTTACATTTCAATGCATACTTTGAAAGTGTTCTAAGCACTTTAGACCTCACATTGATTTATTATTTTTTTTAAATGAGCAACTTTTATCACTAAACTATTTCATCATCAGGTCAATCAGGTCAAGTCATTTTTTATTCGTATAGCCCAAAACCACAAATCACAGATTCGCCCCACTGGGATTAACAGTTTTTACACAAGCAACACAACATCCCCTGTCGTTAAATCCTCACATTGCACAAGTTAAACCTTTAACGGAGGAAAAAATAACTGAAGAACCCTAATCATCGGGTACGTTATTGGGTATGATTGATACAACTTGCCATAAGCTATATCGAACTCTTTAGATAGACATTAACAATCAGGCTCTGGGCTTCAATAAACCACACCTCCATTATCAATGAATGGATGGTTACCAGACAGGATATCTCTGTTCACAGAGATGAGGGCTGGTTTTAGCTCATGCCTGGGTTCTCTCCAGGTTCTCCCGCTTCCACCCACAGTCTAGAAACATACTTAGGTTAATTGGAGACTCTAAATTGCCTGTAGGTATGAGTGTGTGAGTGAATGGTGTGTGCACCCTGCCTGGGGTGCATCTCTCCCGTACCGGGATTGGCTCCAGCAGACCCCCATGACCCTCATGGGGAATAAACGGGTATAGAAAATGGATGGATGGGCTTCGCCGCCACCTTTACTAACCATCGATCGACCACGACTCAAAGTAGCAATGACCTCAATTTCATTGTTCTCAGTCACACACACTGTTCTCTGATTGGACAGGTGAAGATTGGTCCAGAGAAAAACCCACAGAGATAACAGGAACCCAAATAGAGAACTTGAGGAAAATGGAATCTGAGTGGAAGTGCATAGGAATGTGATGCCAAGATACAACATTAATAGTCAGATCAACAGATTCCTATATGAATCCTCATTTTGTGATAAACCACCAGTAAAAGTAGAAATAGTGAACATAAGTTAAATTTGTGGCTTGTCAGAGCCACTGGAGGAAAAGTCATATCACTAAAGACTGTAAACTTCATCTTCTGTACAAATTCTCAGAGGATCCATTTAATGGGGAGATTGAGATATTTGAACGAACACGACTGTCCCTGTAGAGCCATGCTGCGAGCACAAAGTGCAGCCAGTCAGAACTTTGAATTGGGAAGTAATAATTCCCAATTCCAAGATAATTGGAACCATCGTCTCCTTTCACAGTGCAAACTATTCCTCTTCTTATGTTCTTTTTTTCTGTGTAGGATTTTGTTTCTGTCATGTTGTCTTCACCAAAAATGGGCCATTAAATGAGTTTGAAGCAACCCATTAATAAGAGGGTGGACTGCTGCAGTCACTGTATTTGAGTCAAATATGAGAGCAATCAAAAAGAACTACCTCCTCATCAATAAACCACAGTGATCCCATTCATCTCTCCAGAGCTGTGATGGATAGACACGGGCCAGTCTAATTAAAGGATGAATTATGGAATGGATTCAATTCATCACTATTCTGTCATTGCTATTAAATTCAGTCAGTCCCATGTCTCCGTATCTGGGTTGTGCTGCTTTTCTGCATCTATCAATCATAAATCAAGGAAAATTAGTCCCGGCAGGGGATCTTATGTAGTTTATCTGGGCCACACTTCTGCTCCAACAATTCTCTGCTTTAGGTAGTGGTGTTGAAACAGGCCTCGTGCTCGATGATCCCCAGTGAAACGCTGCTGAACCTGTTCTGCTGCACAAGGCAGCCCATATGGCCTAGGAACAAACATAGTGGGAGAGACTATTGAAAGCTCCCGCATCAAATCCTCTGCACACACACACACACACACAAATGCAGAAATGCACTTACACACACTTTGGCAGAAAGACGTGTGCGGAAATGCATTTATGCTCACACACACACACACACACACACACACACACACACACACATACACACACAGAACCCTGGACAGGGAGTGGAACCCTGCCAAGGGCTAGGCTATTATTGATTGGGTTACTGTGCTGCACACACACAAAACACACACACACACACACACACTGCTCATAACATAAAGCAGAGGCAATAAAAAGATTTTAAATGAGCGACTCTTAAGCTGGGCTTTGGGCCGATTTATCCCTGATTCACCTCCCAACAATCGCAGGAGGAATCTGCTCTCTGACCTTTGTCGGCACTGATGTTCTTACCCAGATTATCTGGTAATGTGACGGGTTACAGATTTGATCTCAACCCTCCAGAACTGCTCCCAGACTCAGGCACGAGTTAATAATTCAATCTTATCAGGTGAAACTAATTTAGATTTTTTATTTGTTTATTTTTTTTAGCAACAAATAATCCAAAATTAAGCAAAATTATCTCAAATTTTTTTGTTTCAGTTCAGTTTTAATTTTAGTTATCAATTATTAGTTATCTATTGATAATTATTATCAATAGAGTATTTTTGAAGAGCAAGAATTATCGTGTAATAAAAACAAGCATTCACAAAATACAGATGACACAAGAAGCATCTAAATAGATTCTGTAAAAGAACACAGGAACATTTTCTCTACAATTTGAGTTAATGAAAAAAGAAAAAAGTTTTTGTGAAGCCTAGTTTCCATTTTATTGGAATGAACTATAATGTCCTTTAGTCCTTTTATTTTTTCAAATCTATGTTTTATAATTTGGTTTTCATTACCAGTAACCTTTGTCTGCATAGCTGCAGCTTTTGAAGAAGCTGGAGTCGGGCTCAGGTAGCGCATGTTTGATATGAGACAGTATAACGTCTGTGAAGTTTAGATTTTAAAACCCAGTAGCCTGAGCTGGGCTTAAGCAGGGACTCGCTTTGTGTACATGAAGGATTTGGGAACGATCGTGAATGAGGGGCAAGCGACGGCGGCTCCCGGAGAAGACTGTAACACATCTGAGGCTGGAGGTATTGACGAGCTCTTGACTGCCACTCTGAGAGAACACGGCGATAGAGATGTGAAGGATGTAATGAGCTCCTGTCAAAGGCCTCCAACAAAGGAGCCAATCAAATCGCTGTCAGTGAATACAAAACAAGCCACTGTGGCTGCTGCCACTTTATCTCTGCATCTGAGAAGAGTTCGGTGTATCTGTGGTTGTGTTTCTGTGACCGCGTTCACTGCTCGGATAGAAGGAAATCTATTATATGTGAGAATAAGGTCTAGTCTGCACAAGAGAGAGAGAGAGAGAGAGAGAGAGAGAGAGAGAGAGAGAGAGAGAGAGAGAGAGAGAGAGAGAGAGAGCAGGAAGGGGATAATATATAACAACATGTAATATGAATGTGATTGTTACAACACTCTATCTAATGTTATATGCTAATATGCATGTTCTGTAAACTGCTTGGTAACATTTGTTCATGCCAATAAAGCTGCTGGAATTTAAAACAAAATTAGATACAGATAGGGAGAGGGAGAGACAGACAGATATATAGAGAGAGACAGGTAGAGACAGAGAGATATACAGAGAGAGAGAGAGAGAGAGAGAGAGAAAGACAGATGCAGAGAGAGACAGACGAAAACAGAGAGACACAGGGAGCGAGAGAGAAAGAGATACAGAGACAGAAACAGACAGATATATAGTATGAAGAGAGAAACAGGTAGATACAGAGAGAGGGAGTGAGAGAGAAAGACAGAGAGAGAGACACACCAATATAGAGAGAGACACAGTCAACAGACAGAAACAGAGAGATACAAAGAGAGGCAGACAGATACGGAGAGGCAGACAGATACGGAGAGGCAGACAGATACGGAGAGGCAGACAGATACGGAGAGGAAGACAGATACGGAGAGGCAGACAGATACGGAGAGGCAGACAGATACAGAGAGGCAGACTCATAGAGTGACAGAGGGAGACGGAGCGAGAGAGAGAGGGACAATGGGATAAAAGTGCCTCCGGCTCCATGCAGCTGTATTATAAAGGCAGCTGAAGGAGGTATAGTGCAGCAGAATGGACGCTGGAATCTTTCTCCACGCAAAATTATGCAGAGCCCAGGAGGCTTCAATTTTGATGTCTTACAAGTTACAAACATGATTTTTAAAGCAGCTCTGCAGGAACAGAAAGCTCAACATTAATTTATTACAGTTGATATTTGGCGTCTTACATATCTCTGTGCAAAGTCTTTGTTTATCCCAGAAAGTTTACTTTCCATTGCAGATGCAGTGATGTAATACTGTAATAAGAAATGTAATAATAGATCTATGACATGAGGTCAGTGAACAGCAATAAACACACTAACACAAATATAAACCCAAATCAATTGTGCAACCTGAAGGGCATTAATTAATGCAAGAATGTTTTCTTATAAAGAGTTTATTGTGCATGGGAGGGACACCATGCAGATCAACAATTTGCCTTGTGGAGTTTAATCAAAGCCACAAAGAAAAAGGTCAAATCAATTCCCTACAGATGAGAATAAGGAGTTTAAAGTTAGTCTGGGAGCCGAGCTGTGCGGCTGCTGACCACAGCAAACAGAATGCTTCATCTGCTCGCTGCAAATACGTGAATCAAAAACATCTCACAGGGAAACAAAAATAACTTTGATATTGTAGTGTGTGTACAAAAAGTGGTTTGACCTCAATGACTCATGATGTCATAATAAAAAAAAAAAAAAACTTCTGTTCCAATTACTTACATGAACACTTTGTGTTGTTTGAATAGCTTCAAGACCTTGACTCAGCGGTTCCCAACCTGAAGTCAGGATCCCTCAGGGGGTTACAAAATAAATGGGAGACGATTAAGAGGATGGGAAACAAGGACAAAAACTTTCTCCTCTCCTACAGAAAGCAGTGCTGGAGTTAGGGGTCATAAGTCAGCTCGGCTCTGAAAAAGGCTGCAAACTAGAGCTTTAGAATGGTTCAATGTGTAAGACTTCAACATAATTTAAGTTTAAAACATGTCACGTGAAAAGAAAAAACAAGCAGTGTTGAGGATATATTATGGATCTCTATGTATTGTGTTGCAGCGATGATGATTCACTGATTAATCAATTAGTTGCTGATATTTATATCAATCGACAACTATTCTGAAAAGAGAAGAAGCTGTTTTAATCGTTTTAAAGCTAGTAATAGTAAATATAAATGTATATCTGATCCAAGCATTTCATTAGCAGTGCTGACAATGAGTCTGTTAATTAATTAGTTGCCAACTATTACATTAATCATCTGATATTCAGTTGGGGTCTTTTTATAAGAAGAAAATTCTCTGGGTCCTGGCTTTCATTATTTTAGGATTACATGAATTCCTGTGTGATCAGCGATCAGCAATATATCGCACATTTTTGCTCTCCAGCATATTTCCTAATATATTGTCATATTGTTCTTGCAAAATGAACCCAAAATAATGCAAATCTTTCACACAACCTAAGTATCTTGAAAACATATCAGAAATGCTTCTATTTCTTCTACTACTTTCTAAAGACAACAACCGACCATTGGAAACGCTTGGCAGCCAACTAAAATGAGCATTGTAATATATTGTCAATGTGTGTGTCTTTTTTTTTAAGACACACACATCTGCTGATCATTAAGATCAACAATCAAGAGTACCCCCATAGTGCGATAAACTTTCAAACAACGCATAGTGCAAAGGCACTTATACTCAAAGAGTGTAAGTACAGAAGTAAGTAAATTGGGACACAGCATCAGTGTTCTATTAATGTCTTATGTCTTAGGCCTATTGAAAATTTTTGATGGGGTTTACAAGTAGGTAAACAAGGGCGCAAAATTCCTTGCAAATTATAAGAAATTCAGCCACAAAAATCAGTCAATTTAATCACAAAAATCCCCCCAAAAATTGTGAAATCCTAGGAAAGGAGGAATGGATTGTTGGATTGTAGAATGTATGTCTGAACACATCTCAAAGTGTCTGAAAGCTTTTCTACCTAATTCCAAATTTCTTCCTCCTTCATGTCAGTCATGTTTTAGGCTCCGCCCCCTCCCGGCTAGTGATTGAAAGGCAGAGTTGAAACACTGCAATGTCTGAAGCTTTTAGCGGGTGAGCTTTATCGCCGTCTTGGCCCCGGGTTCCTGATCCCTGTCTGTCAGCACGGCGTCGTACTAAATCTGAGAAGGCTCCGTCTGCTTACGGCTTCCAGCCTGCTCACCAGGAGCAGCCAGCGCTGCCTTACCAGAGAATCTCAGGATGGGAATCTCGCTGAGGAGGCGGGTTACAGCAGTCAAGGGGTGAATAAATAACAGCATGGATCTACTTCTCCAGATCTGTAGCTGAAATAAAAAGCCCGAACAATATTTTTCAGATGCAAAAAACATGACTGGATGACTTTCTTTGCTGTATTTACAGTACAAATATATATATATATATATATATATTCATCGAATATATATCAATATATATGCATCCATATATGTTTATATATATGCATCCAATACACTTACGTCTGATAGAAAAAAAAAAAGTCTCAAAGTGATATAAAAACAATTAAAAAGAAGTAAAAGGGGGGTTTTAAGACCCTTTTCTGTAACTATCTATTGATAGTAGAGCCCTAAGATGTTCTGAGAGGGTGTTCCAAAGATGAGGAGCAGAGCAGAAGAACCCTCAGTCTCAAAGTGTGCGTGTCTCAGTCATTTTAGTTTTAGCATTGGGTAAAAATCTGAGGATAAAAAAGTAAATCAGAGGGTAAAACAAGAAAGAGAAAACATCTTGGAGATTGTAGTAAATAAAGCAAACCAGTCAATAAAAGAGAAGTGGGTGTTTATTCATGGTGGATGGGCTGGCCGCTGTTGAAAAAAATACGAGAAATTAAAAGAAACGATGCGTGACCTGCTGCTGCAGACAGGCGGTTCTGATCCTGGCGTTTTGTTAAAACACACATTTGAGGTTATTTGTCCTTAACCCCCCCTGCTGCATAATGCTGGACTGTGTCATGGATCAGAGCAGCAGCACATGCCAGCATGATGGGAATGACAGCAATGAGATGGAAATGTATTAAAATATAAATTTAATATGAAAAAATCGTCATGTTATCATGTGTGCGGGGTTACAAATTGGCAGTCGCACAAAGGCGCAAATACAGAACCACGTTCATGAATAAACTCCTGCATAAACCAGAATTTTTTTTTTTTTTTTTTTTTTTTTTTTTTTTTTTATTGTGTGTGTGTGTGTGTATGTAGTTCAGAAGTTGATGCACATACCGTAGCAATGGTAAAAACTCTCACACAAATTATCCTTCGGGCTTCTGCTGAGATATTTAGCCTTTAAGGATGCTGCGGATAAAGAGTCGGATCATATGAGTGGAACTGAGTCGACAGCGGTATTTGCTGAGGCGAGTCAGGGGTCACGAGTGGGGGGGGGGGGTGTCCTGTTCTGCTCACTACTGAGTCTCTACTCTTTGCTTTTCTCCATTAGCGGCACGGAACATCTCGTGGGAAGCGGCGAGCGGGAAGAAAATGAACAGCTGGACTGATTTGCCATCTCTCTGCCGTTCGATGCTCTGGGTGGGGGTGGGTGAGTGAATTCGTAGGTTTTTTGCCCACAAAGCAGGCGTCTCGTTCTGCCACTGTACCGCGTTTCACTCCAACGGCGCCTCGGTTGCACATGCTCGGGGCTCACAAGTGGCTGAGAGGTTGCCAGTTAAAATCCTTGCACCACCCAGAGAGACCTGGATGAGTAATACCGTCCTCAGCAGTTTGTCCTTGAGGAGCGCTTCGAAAGTCCAACTCTTCAGTAGAATGACATTAACGCAGTTGTTTCAGCCCTTAATGGCAAACGGCAGTTAACTGTATGTCAGTCACAGTTTGACTTTTCCCTGTCATAAAAAAATATTAACATTATATTTAATTTTCACTGAGTAAAACGCCTTAAACAACAACCATTCTGATCATTTACAGAATTATATATATATATATATATATATATATATATATATATATATATATAGATCTCAAGGTGTGTGTGTGTGTGTGTGTTTGTGTGGATTTTTTTTGCTCAGAAATACCGCAATGAAAAATAAATTTAAAAAAACACTACCTCCATCCAACTATTTTCTATACTGGCTTATTCCTCACTAGGGTCATGGGGTTCTGCTGGACCTCATGTGTTGGTGTACTTCAGGGGAGAGGCAGGGATACACCAGGCAGGTCACCAGTCTATCACTGGGAGCACACACATACACACACACACACACACACACACTATTCACTCACACACTTCTAGCCACAGGCTATTTAGAGTCTTCAATTAACCTCAACATGTTCTTGGACTGTGGTAGAATCCAGAGAGAACCCGCACAGACACAGAGAGAACATGCAAACTCCACACAGAAAGGTCCCAGACCAAGACCTTGAACCTACAACCATCTCTGATGTGAGGCAACAGCGCTGCCCACTGTTCCACACTGTTCCTGTGTCGGCCTGTCTCGCTACCTTAGGACCCCAGAAGATTCTCATAAAAAACTGCCGCATTAATGCTTTTAACATTATTTTCCCCTTTCACGAAGTAGAATGTTTTAACGAACATTACCTAATCAGAACTCCCACATATCCATTTTCGGAATGTTAACACTTTAAATCCGAATGAAGCAGCAAGGCAGAACAAGCCACTGTCTTATCATGCCGGTCCCCAGCCAAGATTAATATAGCGGATTGTATAAGGAAGGATATCTGATCTGAAACTTATGTCAAATCAAAGATGCAAATCAAATCTGTGACTTCCTAACGCTTTAAATAGCAGTCTGATTGATGATGCCACAGTGTAGAACAAACATAGTACTGTACAAAGTACTGTCACACACAATGGGGATTCTATGTATGTAGGAAATATTGACTTCTTTTACACTATCTTCCACACTTGACTTATTGTGTGGGTTTCTGCTCCATATTAAACCTCTCCATGCATCAGGTAAAAGTGAGTTAATATAAGGATAGTACAAAATGTAGAGTTCTACCAGCACATCGGTGCATTGTTTCTAAAAGCAAGGGCCCTAAAGTTCAGAGATCTGATGGACTGCAAAACTACTTTTGTGTAAGGCGATGTACTACCAGGAACAATCCAAAAAATGTTTGGAGATGGACGGAGGAAACAATCTAAGAAGAAGAGGGAATTTAAAACAACCAATTCTTCTCACTTCATTAAAAAATATGTTGAGTAAAACTTTGGAATAGTTCATCATTAAATGAAGTACTTGTGTTGTTCGGTTAGAAACTGAATTTTCCAGTCTGTGCTTTTTTGAAAAGCACAGACTGGATTATGCAGATTGCAATAAAGGTTTATCTCAATTATCTAAATGATTAAGGGACCTTAGAGTAATTTGTTTTGCAGTAATTTATGGAGATTTCTGCCTTTTTGGCTTTTTTGTTAAAGGTATATGCATGTATGTGTTTGTATATATTGTGTGTCTTTATGTGCATTCCTATTAGGATTATTGGATGTGACTTGAGAGGATTTTTGTATGTATGAAGTACAAGGCCGCAGTAAGCTCAGATCAGATCAACCATGATAATAATATTAATTTTATTTTGAATGCATTTCTTATTACAGTGATCTCAAGGTGCTACAACCAAGGAGAGAAGACAAATGAATGCAGAAAGTGTTTTTGAAAATGAACAATGTGAATAAACAGTTAATAAAAGGAACCTATAAAAGATATTTAGCAGAATTCTTTGTAAAAAGAACAAAAAAAAGCCATCATATATATATATATATATATATATATATATATATATATATATATATATATATATATATATATATATATATATATATATATATATATATATATATATATATATGTATATATTCTTTTTTTGTGATGATTGCTATGAACCTATTCATTCCTTCATTTGTGCAATACCACAGTAAAAATTAACTCTCTCTCAGTACCTTAGGGCCCTAAATTATACCCATCAAAAACTGTCATAAAAGTCTATAATAATACAATTTTCCACTTAAATGTTTTACCCAACATCCGCCCCAATCTTAACAACCACATATTCATTCTTTTCCGGACTGTATCCTGTTAAAATTACAGTTTTGGTTTTTGACACCACAGAAGTAATGTGACCTGCAGCCCTTATTTGTTGTTCAGGACAAATCGAAGAAAATCAATCAGCTAGAAAATAGTAAAATCAGCAGTGGAGGAATAATAAAACACATGATGTTGAAGCAGCTGTGGAATAAAAAAAAAATTGTGGTTTTAATGGGTTTCATAGGGACCTGAATGGACTCTAACTTCCTCTAAGTTCTTATTGTTTCTACACTGTTTATTAGACTTAATACAACAGCTGTGTTCAAACTTCAAAATTGGAAAACAAAATACACCTTTGCCAAGTATCATTCCCACAGCATAATCAGCCACAATGATGTAAAAAATTAAAGCAGCTTTTATATCCTCGAGGCTCAAGTGTTTTTTAGATTGTGCATTGACAATATCTCTAAAGCAAAGCAGCTGCACTTAATCTTTAAAAGACCAAAGGGAGGTCTTAAATGCTGCTCATGCCTCTCAGATTTCCCTTAATGATTATTCAAGCGTTCTGTCCAATAATGTTGCACAATAGCAGATTTAGGGTGTAGCTGCTGTGCATTGGAGCCTGCAGTTTAAACTACTCCGTCCTGAGATAAATGGGACACAATAACTTTGTTTCTACTCAGTGTAAACGCTAAATCGCTTTTTAAAAGGTGAGATGTTGCACTGGTGGAAGGAATATTGTCCACTTATTTTGTTGTTTTATGATGATCAATGCGCCCGTTCTGCCAAAATAAACGATGAGAATGACTCCAGGAGGCTTCAGCGGGTTAAAATTCCTGCTCGGGAGATTAGCCGAAAGCAACATCGCGGGCCCAGACTGAGCTTCCCTCTGTGGCTCTCAGAGCTCTTTAATCTTCCTCTCCCCATCTCCTCTCCCCAACAGTATCATGACTTATCTCTTCATTGCTGAATGAAGTGAATAGAGAGAATTCAGGGCGAACGAGCTCCGCTTCTTCCGTGATGGCGCACTTATATTGACAGGGCCACACAAAAAGCAGGCAGAGATTTAGGAGGTGGCCTGTGAGGAGACGCTCCGAGCTAATGAAGTGTATCCCTCACTATCTATCAGCTGTCCTGTGACAACTATCTGTGGACAAAATCGATACAGATGTGGTCAAAGATCCAGCAGTGCTTGAATCAGAGTGCTCACCTCAATCTGTCTGTGCCATTAACTCATCTCTGTGCCCCCTTGTTGGCTGATGCTAATAATCTAATTCCATATTGGAGATGCTCTTCCTCCTCTGGTTTAACGCAGCCGCTCTTAGCAAAGCTTTATTTTGGCTTTCTGATACTCTTCAAGCCCCGAATGTGTGAATTTGGTGTGTGGCCTAATGCTTATTTTCCATGCATAGAAAATAAGAGGCATACCGCATTTTTCCATCACGAGGATTATGTGAGGGATGACATAACCATAACGTAGCAGCGGCCTGACAGTGATATAGCATATTGGGAAATGAGCGTGCGGAAACTGGTGGGTGTAAACAATCACCCTCAAACTATCTTTTTTTTCTTGTTGAATCATTAAACATCGATCTGAACTATCATTTGGGCTTTTTTTTTTTTTTTAATAACATGATGAAGATACACTAATCATACACGGCACAAATGCTGCTGCTTTAAACCTCCACATTATGGTTAAAGGATTCCACTTATATAACACTTTTCTATCCTAATAGACAAATCTCTTTAGAATTATTGCCTCGTACACACACGCACAAGCACGCATGGACACAGACACACACGCACATATGCATGCACACGCATGTGATAAAAAATAAAAGCTTCAGCTGTTTGCTGTGGGGCACCAGCACGCAGGAAATTAGTGACATACAGACATTTTATCATATTTTGTCCCCGGAATGAGGACTTTGTATCATGTATTATGTTTTGTCTGTCTCTGGGAGGACACTTAATCATGTTTTGTCCAATGAAAAGACAATCCATAGGACATTTTATCATTTTTTTTGTCTCTGGAAGGACACCCAGTTGACATTTTATGTATAGGGGGATACCTAGAGGTAGGTTTGTCTTTTCTCTAGAAGGGCACAGAAGTCTGTATCATGTTTCTCCACTGGAAAGATACTTAGAGGGCATGTTATCTTAGACTTGCACAAGACACTTTCCTTGCATAGTGGCCCACTCTGGAGGCACCATATTGTAAATGTATTTAGGGCATTTTTGCAGTGTTTTTTCTTTCCCAAACATGTGTTTTGTTGCTTTAGTGAAGGCCCAAAAACGACTTACTCCTTGGCTTATCGATGCAGACTCGTCGCAGATGACCGAGCTTCTGACCCTATCTCTAAGAGAGAACCCAGACATCCTGCGGAGGAAACTCATTTCAGGCCGCTTTTATTTGCAAGCCTTTTTCTTTTAGCCACTACCCAAAGCTCCTGACCATAGGTGAGGGTAGGAATGTAGATCGACTGGTAATTGGAGACCTTCATTTCTCGGCTCAGCTCCTTCTTTACCGTTAATGGACCGATACAGAGTCTCTATCACTGCAGACGTCACATCGACCTGTGTCAATCTCCCACTGCATCCTTTCCTTACTATGTATGAAACACTTTGGGGTTCCCCTGGAACAACTAGACAAAAATGGTTGGGGACAGGGAAGTCTGGGTCTTTCCACATGAGCTTCTGCCCCCCCGAACTGATAGTTGGACAAAGCGCTGTAGCGGCCGTATAGGAATTATGACACTTGTATGGGTTTCAGTCTGCCAGGGGCTGACTGTTTTAGACCCGATTCTGGCACCTGATTAACCTGAAAACGGGTGTTACCCATGATACTTAAGGTTCTGTTCCACCTGTTGCAGGAAATCCAATAATTATAATGCATTTTATTGAAAAGCACTTTTCAGAACACCCAAGGTCACTGTAAAGGATGTAAAAGCAGATAAAATAAGAAAAGACATTGACAACAGGTATGGGAAACCATAAGACCAGTTAGTGGCAGTATGTGAGTCTGAACAGATGAGTTTTGATTTGGGTAGGGTGGCGTTCCAGAGCTATGAAGCAGAGAGGCTGAAAGCTCTGCAGTGCTTAAGCAATTCGAAGAAACCAATGCATTCTTCAGCTCAAATCTTTCCTCGACAACCAATTCCACACCTCTTCTTTTGCTCCTCTGTTCTCGAGGCATCCCTCAGGGTTACATTCTTGCCCCCCCCCTCCTTTAATTCAACGGCTTCTGCTTCTGTTGTTATACTGACAAAGTCCAACTTTGTCTTCACCAAATCCACCACCCCAGATTCACTCCACTCTTGTCAACTGCCCCAGTGAAATAGAATATACCAACAGAATGCATACCAACTTCCTAAGACTCAATTATAATAAATCAGACTTCAGCCCCAGCTCCCTTACCAGAGACGCCCAGAAGATTCACCTTACTATTGACAACTATACCCAGTCTCCCTCATCGCACATCCGCAAACCTCTGGGTAATCATTGATTCCGATGTCTCCTTTAATTATGTCGTTCAGGGCACCAGATCCACCTTCTTATATTAAAAAAAAAAAAACTTTCATTCACTTTTTTAAACCTATTAGCAAAACCCTCATTCACACTTTCATCAACCCCAGACACAATTTCACGAGTCAGTGTTCACTATGGTTTATCATCCGCCTGTACTAAGCAAAAGAAGAGGAGCAGCGTAGCCTGTTGTAGCAAAAAGTAGATAGACAGACAGCAGTCAGTTGTTGTGGAGACTTGTGTGGGTTTGGCGAGTGGAAAAGAACCAGAGTTAGATGATGACCAGGAGAACTTTACAGGTCTGCCATGTGGCTGCATTTAGTGACCTATGATGGCGGTAAGGAAAATAAATGAGACACACACACACACACTATATATATATATATATATATATATATATATATATATATATATATATATATATATATATATATATATATATATATATATATATATATATATATCTCATGATATATCATGAGGTGTCCCTTAAGCAGGATGGCTCAAACAGTGCAAGGACTCAAACTTTCCAAACAAATTTATTTGTGGATTGGGAATTAAAAACCGGTAGAGATTCAAAAATGTTACATCACGCTTCTTTATAATCGAAACTGAACTCATAGCCGGTGGCTCTCAAAAAGGGAAACAGAAAAAGTCTCTCTACCAGTCTCTCCAGTGAAAATCATCACCGTCTCAGGGTCACTGGTAACAAAACACAAGTGACTCACAACTCTCCAGAGAGCAGCATCTTCCCCAACAGTCCACCATGTTTCAACCAGGCACATAAAACCATGTGCTCTCCAACCTCTCCACCAACAGATGCAGGCTCAGACTGCTTTATATGCCAGCCCTCACAATATATATACATAAACATTCTCTGCTTTAATATTTCTCATATAGTTTTGTAGTGTTTGAGTACCTTGAAAAGCACAAAGAAAAAAAAACTATTATTATTATTAGATCTTTTACGTGAGCGAAAATGCACAATGGCAGCAGTCTCCATTCTCCTGTGTTAACTGCATGTTACAATTTCCATGAAACAGCTTCCAAGCTACTAAAATAATGTTTTTTTAAATTTATGTTTTTTTCTATCAGTAAACATATTTGAGGGATGTCTTTTTGTGGCATTTTCTTTTGCAAAGATTCCTCTGTTTTGATGTCAGGGCTCAGACCATTTCGGACACAATCTGAAACGCCGCCACTCAGCACGGCCCAAGACAATTTAATTTTGACCAGTTTAAAGAAACGCAAGCAGTCAGAGAGTTTTCCCCCTGTACCAGAAACAGGTGCATTCATATCACTTTATGAGTCTCGTAACACAGCAGTGTCACTTTAGACAATGTTTTCATGTGTCGTTCTGGCGAGCAGTTATAAATGATGTAGTGTGTAGTTTAATTTGCAGTAAGTGTTGGAACATTGGCACGGAATGTAAATGCTGAGCTGTGAAAGCTTCCAACACGCATTCATTTTCTATTCATAGGACACTGGGCATTTGAACTAGAATTTGAGTCCTGCAAAATTGCCCGATTATGGTTATAATTCCAGAGGGACGGACAGAGCTGCCGGTGGTGATCGGGTTCTGTGTGGGCAAGGTGTGCCAAATTAGATGTTGTTCCTTTTTCACTGTTCATCCGTTTCTTTCTCAGGGATTTAATTTTATTTATAGAAATGGGTTCTGCAGTGCAGTATATTTTCTGTAATGTCTCCATATGAGAGAAGGCTGCAATTGAAGTATTCTATTCACTATACATGTTCACAGTGGTGGAAAAAACTGCATGAAATGAATACATTTAGTAAGTACTTAAGTACAATACTGAGATCCTAGAGTATTTTAATGTTCTACTAGTTGACTACATGTCAGAGTAAGTATTCAACTTTCTCCTCTACATTTATCTGTATTTAGCTGTAGTTCCTTTATATGCAGATATATAGTGGTGATATCAGATACCGAAAAAAAAAAAATTTTCATCTAAACATCTCAAATGGTAAATAATAAATATATTAAATATTGTTCAAATGATCCAATAGTTCACCAAAACTTGAAGATTAAAGAAAAAAAAGTCCAAAAAGTGAAACAAATTAGTGAATCAGTTCGTCTTTCCCATTATTCATCGCTTGCCCCCTCACATTTATCTGCTGACCCTTTGGAGGGGACTGACCCAGACAATGGTAACCACAGTCAGTAATTTTGTACATGTAGGATTGTGTGATGCAAGATATTCACTTGTACTGCAGGATTTTTTTTTTTTTTTTTTTGCTGTGTTTGTGCGTTTACTTCATTAAATGTCGTAATACTTCATACTTCTTCCACTGCTGCATGTTAAGGACAATATATTTTGCATTAATGTCCAGTATTAGTATCAGTATTGTATTTCAGATGCTGCGTTTAGATGAACGGATATTTCTTTTGCCTTTTATGATGTAATCCACTTTTTTTTGTCTTACAGAGCAAAACATGAATAAACAGTCAATTCAACTAAGATTCTGTGGGGTATGACAGAGGCAGAGTCTTCCCCAAATCTTTGATTTTGAAAGCCACATGAACTCGTGAATACTTTAAAAGAAATCACATTGGTACTAGACATTACAGTGGATGGGAATTTACTTTTTAGAGACACTCGGCTGGGTGGTTGACAGCATTAACTACAATATTTCAAAGAAAAAAATACATCAAAGTGCTTCTCTGGCTCTTCATTCCAAATGAGGAGTGAAGCCGGTTTGACGTGGCTCTCAAATTTTACTGAACTATCTATCAAAACCATCATCGTCCTCCTCGTGAATCACATACAGCCAGAGGAAATGAAGCCATTAGAGGGTTCCATCACAAGAACAAATGTCATCGCCCGTTTCATCTCCTGGTGCAAGAGAGATGCATTCTTTAACATCCTGATGTGAGGATTTTTTATTTGATAACAGGGAGGAGGAAAACAATAAAACCTGAATAAATTAGATGTGTGCTGAGGTGATCGATAACCATTAGAGACTGGCCTGACACTGCAATAATTATGCTTTTTGTTTATTTTCATTCCTGTTTCTCGCTGGCCATACGGAGGATAGAGCTGCTTTTAACAAGCAGGGAGGATTTTTTTCATCATCTTTTAGAATAATAATAATTAAAACAAGCTTCCATTTCTTAAAGCAGATATTGAAAATATTCACCCTGCCGAAAGAATATAGCATGACGATATTTGATCGAAGAAGCAGTTTTTCTTCTTTTTCCTCACCCAACTTAAAGGGTGGTGAATGAATTCTCCTCTGTCTTCTGCCAGTGTTATCATACGCTGCTGAAATAAGGCCACCTCGCTAGCTCGCACAGGCAATTGTGGGTTGTATATAATTACCGATTCCTACTGGAATATTTCATACTGAGCAAGATAAATTAAATGATAAGGATCTCAGTCTTCTTAGTGCATATTTCCTCCTCCAGTGCGTGTAAGACGAAAGCACTGACATTACATTTTTCCCTTCCTTTTTTTATATCGTTTTGAGGAAGATGAGAGCACACAGCATTTATAGGCTGGGAAAGCAATTATCATGAGTTCTAGAGATGTTTGCAGACAACAGACTGTGGAAGTTTGGCCAAGCTATTTTTTTGTTTTGTGTCGTTTTATTATTGTGATGCCTTAAGTTGAAATTTGGAGGCAAATTGAGCCTATTAGTATCTACTCGTAAAGCAGAAGGAAGATTTTACTGGCACATTAAATTAAAAGTGTTTTTGTATACAGTCAACAGTTCCAGCAAATGTTCTACTAACAATGCAGAACATATTCAATGTTATATGGCAACCTTTCATACAGATCCATACATATTTTCACAAATCCTGTTTGTGATATTATGCTGTGGTTAAGGTGTTGTTAGTTTGAGTAATGATCAATATGCAACATGATTGCCAAATGCCAGGTAGTAGATAGAAGCTGATGATTCAACCTAAAATATTATATTTTTTCAAAGATCACCAGTTTAGTTTCTATCATAGACAAATAAAAAAATCAGAAAACACAAATTTTTGAGAAGCTGGAACCATAGAATTTGATTTTAAGGTGTGATTAGGTTTAATCACCAAATCTCCAGGTTAGTGTTAGAATAAGATTATGTTTATATGTTTAAATGATCAAGGTGCCACATGACGATAAATGACAGTAAAGACTAATGTTGAACAGTCGCCTGCTGCATCTTTCCAACACCAGACTTGAAACAAAGACAGCGGTTTAATAGCAAAACGCAGAAAGGAAGTGAGACGGGTAAGGCACAAATCACCTGGCCGATTTTCTAAATAAAACACCATGTGTAGACTTCTACCTACTGCCCCATGGGGGCAGAACAAAAAAAGCAGATATTTGGCCAAATTAACAGCAATTAATCATCCTCTTGTGTGTTTGTTTTCTGTATAAATCCATGGTCATTGCATAAATTATAACGGGATCTCACGGGATTCGCTGGAATGTTGATGTCCCTCAGGAGACTCGGCTGATATACAAGAGGGAATCTTGACTCAATAAGGTCAGACTTTTTCATTCCTATCACAACCTGAAGCCAATCTGCCTCTGTCAAAACAAAGTAATGGCATAATTGCCACATTTGAAATATCAAACGCTGTGGGTCTGTCCTCTGTGGGTAATGACTCATGAAAAATACAAGCGTGCTGTTTTTCGTCTGTTTTTATCTGAATATGAAACTCTTCGAGTGATTTCCCTTTTCTATGCCTTTGAAAAATGATCGCACGTTTTGTGATTGAAGAGATGAAAGTGAGCCAGTTGTCTCTCTGAGTGAGATATTGTGTCATAAATCAAGAGAATCCAGACGTGACATGCCTGAAATCTTCCTGAGGGGGAGCTGAATCCATTTATTATGAAGCAGGAATTTCCAACTGTACATTCCGATTAATTTTGGAAGGCGGGTATGGATGGATGGATGGATGGAGGTGGAGATTGCCATATGGACGTATGGAGCACATGGACATATTTACAGATGGATGAAAGAACACGTTTCAGTGACATTTCATGATAACCCTAACATCTATATTCTCAGGGTTATGTTACTATGGGAACATTGATCCGGGTCCAGTAAGCTAAATGTCAGTCTTCTTGTGGAACTTACTCTGCGAGTATTGACCTCATATTCCGTGTTGGCTGTTAACAGTTGTCTTGAGGCCTGGTTTGAAATATTTGAATAAACGTGATGCATCGGCAGTTACAGCAATGATTTTCTCCAAGGACGAATGCATCTCAGCAACCATTGTGTGGGAGGTGATGGAATCTGGTTTAGCTTGACATGGTGCACATAACAATTCACAACTTTCCCAGTAGCGCAACCACAATTGAATCCTTGGGCTTGACGGAAGTGCCTGACGATCTCTTGACTTTAAATTTAGCATCTCAAAAGACTCTACTGTGCAAATCTAAAGACTTCAAGTCTTCACTTGTGCCAATTTTAGGTTACTTTCTACAAAAAAAGAACTGCCTAAAAATATGATTTTTATACATTTTAGATCACATCTCTGGTTATATTGTTCATTTATTTAACCCATAACAACCCAGACCTATTTTCCAGAATAATATTTTTTATTCCCAAAGATCTGTATTTTGACATATATGTAATGTTGGGCATTAGTGGTGAACATATTTCATATAAGGATATTTAGTATATGTCACTTTTGGACCTAATGAGTTAAGTTCAGACATGAATCCTCATAAGGAAGAGTCTTGGGAAACCAAAGTTCTTGTTACACTAGTGTCTCTGTGGGGCCTTATAGATTAGGTATTTTTGCTTATTTATTTATTTTTTTCATATTCAATCTCAATGTTTACTAGTAATAGAAATAAAACCAGGAGAACCACCTGTCAATCCAGGCAAGTGGATTGACAGATAACATTCCATCATGGGTCATCTTCCGAGATGAAATGTTATCTGAAGATTAGCTGCTGCTGCATCCTGTACAACCTATGACACACACACACACTTTAATGGCCCAATCACAATCCTCCCAGCATTTTTTCAGGCCTATATTTCATTTATATTGGACAGATGTCTAGATATGGACGCTGGATCCTCTGAAACACAATCTAAATCAACTCCTCACTACAGGGTTCAAAAAGTGAGACTGGTTTATTAAATGAAGGATGGATTTCTTCCTGCAAAACACGATCTGGTAAGACAACAACCTTAAGCATTTTGTGATGATGATTCATTTCCTGATTTCACTGTGACAAAAGGAATGTTTTGTGCTGACAGATGAGTCTCCTGTTCATGAATTTCAGATTATGCTGGTTGTGTGTTGCACTCATCAAATAGATTGTAACTCAGGTTCTCTAAGTGGAACAAGAAATTCTCTATACATGTTTTATATCATCACCCTATTAAAATAATGGCCTAAGTGAATTTTTAGCCTAAAATGTCTCTTGATGGTGCTGCTAATTCTTGCTTGAAAGGATCATGCTCTTTGTGCTCCACAGGACAATGGCCTGAGTGAAGAGGACACTTTAGACCACATGCGTCAAACTCAGGTCTGGAGGGCCTTGTGGGTGCAGGTTTTTGTTCCAACCAGGCAGTAACACACTTGATCCTACTAATCAACTAATAGAGCTCTTGCTGAGGACCTTCATTAGTAGAACCAGGTGTGTTACTGCCTGGTTGGAACAAGAACCTGCACCCGTCCAGGATCTGAGTTTGACACCCCTGCTTTAGACCATTTTATTTATTTATGTATTTTTTATTCTTTCAAATAGAATGCTTTGTATTCTGTCCTGATAATACTTCTGGGGTATTGAAGACAGATAGCGAACAACAATTAAAGACCAACAGGCTTGATTCCAGGTTGAATGATTTGCTGAAATCTTCTGGCAATTTAATTTCATTTTTTTTTTAAATGAAACACAATAAAATATACAGGATACACAATGTAACACAAGAAATGTATATAATATATCTGAATATAATATACATATTTAACTCAGGTAAGATATTTCCTCCACAGATTCTAACTAAGGTTAATATTTTCCTTTTAGGTTTCAAACTCAAACTTCAAATTTAAGGTAAGTTAAAGCAGGTAAGTATGACAGAATTATACTAACATTTTAACTTTACAGAAGGCTGCTACACAGCTAAGTAAACAGGTAAGTAAAGCCAAACAACGAGCTAGCATTCACACACAGTACAATCACAACGCATTGTAAATGAGGCTAACAAAAAGCTAAATGACTCAGCAGTTAGCTAATAGGCATTAATTAGCAAACGATTATCATTTCACACCTTTAAACGCAATCTTTTTTTAACAAAATTGTAGGGGTTTAAACCCCTTATTTCGAACTTCAGTAATGTTTAACAAATATTACAATAATTTTCAACTTCACTCCGAGGTTAGTACAACTGACTACAAACGGAGCATGTTTTCACGCTGCTAATAAAAAGACAAGACAAAGGAAGAGGCTTACACACTACAGGAAGTGACTGACATTAAAGGTGCAGTAACTAAAATCAACCACTTAACAGACCATAACCTATTTAATATCTGACATGTCAACACATTTTGACTTTGGCAATTTAACAAGGTTTCATAAAAGCAGCTGATTTAGGTAGAAAAGAGAATCTAAACTAAAGAGGCTGTGACCATGATCATGAATCAAGTTCCACTGGTTTATTATCAGTAAATTATAGGTTATAATATTTTATAATTTTGCTATTTATTCCTATTTTCTACCTGTAGTCCTTGGCCAGAAAAGAATAGGGGTGTTATGCTATTTCTTCACAGAGATCTGAAGTCAGTGAGCATCTTTTAGAGTTCAAGAGATACATTAGTTTTGAGTAGTATTGAATAGAGTTTTGTTTTGTAAATGGTTGGGAGGAGATAACTTCATCTGCATCTTCCATTATATTGTATTTAGTGCAACTAGTCTAATATTGAGCAAAATTATCTTCAATTATCTTTTTTTCCATTTGCAAATTGTTTTGCTTATTTCTAATGTCAGAATTATCAGGTAAAAAGTGAGTAAGTAAAAAGACAGCATTGAGATAAAACAAGTCAAACAATTTTAAACCTAACAAACAAGACTAAATGTAACAAAATCAAGAAAAAAAATAAGCAAAAGTAGCCATTTCAAGATAATTCTATTCAATATTAGATTATTATTCTTATTATTTTGCAAGGTGGCTAAATGCAATACAAGCAACAGACTGACTGAATTTGTTGAGCAGTAATAATACCAGTAATAATACCACTCTGTTGTGTTAGTAGACACAGAACAGACTGTAGCACACACTGAACCAGAAGGTTCATTTACTTTAAACCTAAGATAAACAACTGGCATTTAGGCAGCAAGGGTGCATTTAGGGTGAACCCACACTCCTGCTCTCTCTCTCTCTCTCTCTGTCCCTCAGGATCCAACACACCAACATAAGGGGAGTTGGAGAGGGGAGCTCGCCCTGTTTGTTCCTGACACTGCTTAACATTGGCACCTAACATTAGCTGGTTAATTATCTTCATACTTAAAGGCACGAGTGGCCAGGTTGGCGACCAGCCAAGCTAAAGGCTTCACATGAGCATACAAACATCAGCAGCGGCTGCCTGGAGTGGACTATGTAAACTTTAGACAACTAACATACTAGGTTGACCTTCTGGAAAGAAAGCAGTCAACAGACCCCCTCCTCATTCTGCCTTCTTTCCTTTTATTTTCCTCTCTTTCTTCTTTCGGATACTAGATTTCTGCTTTTTAGGCAGCATGACCTCTAGCTCCCAGCCAGGTCATTCAATCCGGGCTCAATCATGTTACACCTGTAGTCGGTTGAAGCTTAGGCGACTAAACCTTTTTTAATCTCCAAGAGACCCCCAAGACGTCCAATATGCTGGGCAGATTTGGAAAAGGTTATTTTCTCATTTGATGTTATCAATATATTCAAAATACATCATGACACAACTTCGCTATTGTCTCACAGCAGGAAGGTCACATGTCCAAGTTCTGGGGCAGAGACCTTTCTGTGTGGAGTTTTCAGGTCCTCAGGCTTCCTCCTATGTCTAAAAGCAGACTGAGGTCGATTAGAGATTCTAAATTGCCCATAGGTATAAGTGTGTTAGTGAATGGCATGCGTGTGCCACAAATTAGGTGGAACCCAAATACCGACTTAGACAGGAGAGGTAAGTGGAACACCAATATTTGCGTTGGAGTAATGCAGGGCCTGTGGAAATAGGCAGGCGATCCTGGAGGCAGGCAGCAAAGGTTTAAGGGAGGCAGGAAACACTTGAGCTAACTCTGTAACAGGCGAGACAGGCAAACAAATTGGAAACAAAGCCAGAACGTGCACATCGACCAGACGTGATGGATCCGGCCAGAACCGGCTGCCCAGGCCGTGGCCTAGTAGTGCAGCCGAGTGTGGCTGATTGCAGGCAGGTGTTTGAGGAGCAGGTGTGCCGGGAGAGAGCCAGAGGGGAAACCAAAGACTGGCTCCGCACAGGAGAGACTCGTAAACCTCCAATCCAGGATCCTGATCGCCACATTACAGTCAGTCAGTTCAGATCAAATCTAATCAACTGTGCAATAATGACCCCCACACAGGAATTTAAGTGACCTAAGCTCCTTACAGTCATGATAACTTGTGGACTTTGAGGGTATAGAAATTTATATGCATTTGGTAAGTTTTCATACTTTTTTTTTTTTTTTTAATTTTTTAGTAAACCCATAATATTTTGAATTTGAATTCAGTTTAGTTATTTGGAATAAACATGCATTTATAAATGTGCAAAGATAAGCAAAACAAAAGCCATGGCTCTATTTCCATTGCAATCCTTCCTATTCACATATAATACACAAACAGACACACATGCACCCTGTATACTGTGCTAAAAAACAACAAACCTTACAACTGTGATTTTATCCATGAGCCAGACTTTAACCACTATTCTAAATTTATAATTATTTGTGGTTGTGGAAAGGTCCTGGAAATTTGCTTAGCTTGCTGAGAAAATGTAAAATTTCAACATTTTCAGCACCTGGAATGCATCTCAAAGTGTTTCAGATCATAAACTTACACCAAAACTTTAACAAAGAAATTACAAAATCCTAAAAGAAGGTTAAATGATTAAGCTGGGGAGGGAGAAAATACATAAATGACTTAGAAAATAATATATATAAACAAATATATAAACAAGAATAGAATTGCATGTTAACATATGTATTTCATGTATAAAGGTTTGTAGAAAGTGAACATTATTAGAAAAAAATGAAAGAAAAAGAATGAATCTGATCAGATAAAGACAAATCCAGCATGCGGTGAACGCAGCAGGAGACAGTTTGATGAAAGGTCAAAGGGTCAACCCTCACATAAAAAGAGATTAGAAACCTGGTTCTGGGTTTGAAAGGAAAAAAAACACCTATCTCTATTTTCCACTTCTACATCCCTTTTCTTCAATCTCATCAAAGCGGGATGAAACTCAGCGGACATGTGCTCGGCGTGGTTTCCCTGACTCCGAGCCACTCAAAGCCATCGCCATCGTTCTGAGGGAGCAGTGACATTTATGGCGATCTGCGCGCCGTGCCCCGGTGGCACGCCGCTCTGTCTGGCAGCGGCGCAGGTGATTAAAGGGAAGCTGTCAGGAGATGTGATTTTATCTCCCCGAACAGGTGTAGAGCAGAGCTGACAGCAGCAACACTTACGCCTCACATGGGATGGGCTCGACCAAGACAAATGGAATTATGCCTTTCTCCCGTTTTGTCAAGCGCCTTATCTGTCTGAATCGATGCAGCGTCCTCCCACCCGGGGGGAACGGGAGGATATGTGAGTGCAGCCGCTGGAGGTGTACAGTAATTGGACTCTTTCCATTCCACTTTTTTTTTCTTTTTAAGTCTGGAATAAAGTGAAACTACTTCCTGGCTGAAAGAACCTATAGTGTAAGATAACCAGCAGGCAGCTGAGGCTTAAGCCCTGCGTGATCAGTTTTCCCTGTATGTGCTGCTCACTCCGTCAAGGACAAAATGCTTCTCGGAATCTGAAATCTGTCCGTGTAGATACAGTTGAGCAGTGCGCATGTGTGTTCTTGGAAACTCACAATATAATCACATAACCATACAAATCGTGCTCAGCCTGTGCTGCAATTGAGTACAGTGGACAGGTTGTCCATGAGAGAGTTTAAACAGAAAAAGCACAAAAAATGCAGAGTGAGAAGAATCATATTAAACTTAATTATTTTTAGCTATTTCATTTGCAAGCAAACACGAAAAAAAAGAAGGTTGCAGTCATTTTCCTGTTTGTTTGATTGAAATACACTACTTATTTTCAATAAATCAATGTTTATAGGGGGTTCAACGGTTAGGTCTCCAGAGGGAAATGTTGATAAGTTACGTTTCTGCAGATATTTCATACTGAGCAAGATAAATTAAATGATAAGGATCTCAGTCTTCTTAGTGCATATTTCCTCCTTCAGTGCGTGTAAGACGAAAGCACTGACATTACATTTTTCCTCTGTTTTTCATTTCATTTTGAGGACGATGAGAGCACAAAGCATTTATAGGCCCAGAAAAGCAATTATCACAAGTTCTAACGATATATGCAGACAACAGATTGCAGAAGTTTGGCTTAGCTATTTTTTTCTATCATTGCAATGTTTTAAACTGAAATTTGGTGCCAAAATTGAACCTACGGTACTAGAATATCTACATGTAACAGGAAGGGAAATTTGAGACATTTACTACCCAATGTGCAGAGGAAACCTGGTTAGTGTTGAGAATAGGATTGAGTTTGTGTTAAAATGATCAAGGTGTGACATAATGTCAGTTAACAGTGGTGTTGATGTCGATCACTGATTAAGCTGAAGATTCATCCCAAAGATCATCAGTTTACTATTATAAAAGACTATAGAAACCGGAAAATAATCGATTTGAGAAGATGGAACCAGGAGATTGTAGACCTTTTCCTCAAATCCATGAAAATATCATCTGATTTTTGCAGCTCTTCATCACAAAAACACTTGGTTAGGGTTAAGTACAGGATTCTGTTTGTGTTAAATTGATCAATGTGAAATAAAAAAAAACACACAGCAATGCCAAATTACTAACTACATTAGCATCAATATTCATTCTTGATCTCTCATTTGTATATTAGGAAGTACTTACACTAGCCTTGTTACTACCCTTACCAGTATATTTGTGTATTTTTAACATGAAAAACTATATTTGTGTGTTTTGGCACTTTGTGCAATGTTTGCTGTCATCCCAGTATTTCACTAGTGTGTTCAGATATTATTTGAAAATTGTTCTGGACATCCCTTCAGTAGACATATATGTGGTATTATAAACATGTTGGTGGCTGTCTTTGTATATCATTATTGCATGAACAATACACACAGAACATCACTGAGTTAATATTTTACCCAGATTGGGTCCATATGCACCTTTTGGGTTAACCGGTGTTACACCCAATAAAGCTTTAATTAAAAAAGTGTCATTGTAACAACGATGTGCCTAAATAAAGAATGAGGTATTAATGATAAACAAACCAAAAAAAGGAGTAGATTATATCCAGCTTTAGTTAATTTGAATGGATTTCACTTCAACAATAATGTTCTGTTTTGGTGCTGTATTGATCCAAACGTGGTAAAATTATAACAATGCTTTCAGCTGTTTTTCAGGGTCCTTCCTTCTGGTGAGTTTCTCTTCAAGGTAACAGAAGCAATCATTTTAAATGTCTCCCTTTGACTTTTGAAGTTGCGCATCACACACACACATCACACTGTGAAATGGAAATATTACCATTAAATGTCTTTGTTGTGTAAAGTGCCCATATTTACTAGATCAAAATGTCTACATGTATAATTATACTGGAAGAAACTTCCATTGTAGATGGTGAGTGTATTTTATGAATGTCAAATGCAAAGCGAAAATGTGAAAAAACTTCCAATGACACGTTAGCACAGAAATGGCTGAGAAATTTGATTTGCCCTTTATATATGTCCTACTATATACTTTTGGCCTTACTTTTAAAATGCAGTGTTAGGATTGAGAGAGAGAGACAGAGAGAGAGAAAGAGAGAGAGAGAGATAGTTTGTGTGTGTGTTTGTGTGTGTGTGTGTGTGTGTGTGTGTGTGTGTGTGTGTATCACAGCTACACAAACACACATTCTCCCCTCATTCATTCGCATTAGCTGCTTTTCACCCTGCTTATGCAGAAAACCCTCCATTTCCAGGTGTACATTTTTTTCATTACAAGGGGAATTGAAAAGGAGATGGGGACGACTTTTTTTTTTTTCCTCCTTTCTCCCAGTGATGAGTTCATGCATTTGAAGAGGAGCTTTGTCACCCGGGAATTAGCACTCCGTACATGCACCCTCTCTGCTCTCCCAGACGGCCTTTACATCATCTGAGGCTGTGAGAGAGAGAACGCCGGGCACAGAAAAGCCAGATCCAAAACGAGCCAGAAGACAGAAGAATTCTGAACCAGGAATAAAACTAAAACCATGTATATTGATCAGTCTTTGCATGCTGAACTGGAGTTTGTCAACATATTCTTATTCCTTTTTCCAATCAGATTTTACTGCAGTGCCTGCAGCCTGCAGCTTGCGTGCATTAACACCCTGCAGGCTGCACAATTCCTCCCACTCATGACAGCAGACAACCAGTATTAAAATAAATGAAATAAATAAATATTACATGGGAGACGAAGCTTCAGATGTTTCTGAGCACACATGTGCATGTATTGCGCGTGCACAGCTTTTGAAAGAGACTCCTTATTTCTTCTCATATGCAGGTGCATCTTATATTCATGGGCTCACCTGGAGGAGGAGCAGCCTAAAGGTTAGAGAAGTGAGTTTGTGATCTGAAGGTCGGAGGGTCAGCGGCTGGAAATGTGTAAAGTGAAAAAGCAAAACTTCCCCCCCTCTCCTCTAAGTGAAAACATCCCTGAATAAATAAGGGTTTGGAAAAAAAACAAAAAAAAAAAACAGATATATATTGTTCAAAGCCTTCAAACCTATTCTGGATCTTGCTGGATTCTTGTCTAAAGGGGTTAAAGCACAAAAAACACAGAATGTCTATATATATCTGTAGAAACCTGTGTTTACCCACAACAGGAAACATGTATTCATTTTTTTCTTCTAATGTATAAAACTCCAAGTAAAAATGTACTAAAAATGGCCGCCAACATGCCACCAATTCAAAAGGACTTATTGTACAAAACCATCCAACAAAAAAACATAAACAGACACATGCAGTTCAACTAAAAGTAATAACTCTGTTTTATTATTCTATATGAATAATTATAATTGTTAACCTAAAGCATCAATTTCAGCAGTGTGACACTATTGTAGCTGCTGGACATGGAGCTAGTCTAACTACTTTATATAGAATTAGCTACTGTAGTTTAGTGCAGTGGTTCCCAACCTAGGGGTCAGAGTCCTCCAAAGAGTCACAAGATAAATGTGAGGAATCTTAAGGTAAACTAAGAACTGATTCATAATTCTGTTTCACTTTGTGGATATTTCCTCTAGTGAAAAACAGTATCATTTGAACGTTTACTGAAATGAAAGTTTAGAGGGAAATAGCTCTACTTGGTAGAGTTATTAACAATCATAGACATCTCATATCCATACACTCTGTTGTTTGTAAGATGACATAGATTCAAAGTTTCAAACCACAACACTTTTTATCTTTAACATGTGTTGATTAATGTAGAGGATCAAATAAAATAGCCACACATGGAAATACTCAAGTAAAGTACTGGTACTAGTACTAGGACTAATAGTCTACTTAGTTACTTTAGCTCATTTCGCATTGGGAGTAAAATCTATTATTAAGCCTTTTGATTTCAGATCCGTGTGTGAGGACGTAAATCTGCTGAAAAGGTTCAGAATCATCAAACGGATGCGTAACGCTCCATTGTCATCCCAACAATCAGATTCCCTTTTCATGTTTTGACAGAATAATTAGAAACCATGATCCATCCTGAATGTACAGATTATGAAGCTCCTGAACTCACACTTCTCAAAATTCCTCATTATTAGCCAGCGGCGGCGTCTGCAGTGCACTGGAAAGTTTAAATTCCAACTCAAATGTGGAGACTCATTCTTTTTTTTTTTTTTCCTTTTTCCTCTATTGAATCCTACTTTGCTTCCAGTGCGGACCCCTGTATCATCTTTGCTAAGTCTAATCTATTGATGCGGGGTGGTTTTATATTCATCTGACATTGACATTATGCTAGTGAAAAGCAGGCAGCGCTTTGTGGATTTATCTTCGACTCCCACGCAGTTTCTTGGCTTCTAATTTTCTGATAACGGCGGAACACAAGTTCTCCCTCTAAAAAGACACAACTTGAAACTGCAATGTGCAATTACAGCAGAATGAAAGTCTGGAGCTCTTCTATAACATAAGACCACAATTGAAAACCCTGAAAAAAAAATTACATGATTTTTTTTTTTTCTTTTTCACTTTGTCCGATTGCATTACTTGTTCCAGGATTGTGTTCAGAGGCAATAGATTTGCTGTTGATTTTGGGAATTATTTTTTCACCCTTCTGCTATGTGAAACACTGAACCACAGTAGCTCAACCTCCAAAACCTTTGAAAGCGGCCTGCTAGAGTCGGTTCCTTCCCCAACTAACCCTTATCTTTGGGTATACAGGCGGTTCCGATGTCCGACCAAATCCAACAGATTAGCCCTGACTAGAAGTTAAACGAGTCACCTTCGAAGCCTCAAAGATTATGATCAGCTACCGCTGAGCAAGAGGTCTTTGTGCAGTCGATGCTGGCGGGAGACGCAATATTTTTTGCAAAGGAAGTGCTCAACACATCCTTCAAATTAAAAGCCCATAGAACATTTGATCTTGTGCAGAAATACCTGTAGCAGCTGTAACTGGCGGGACAATATAATCTGTCAAATCCGTGTTATAAAAGTAAAGTTATGGAAGAACAACACCATGTTTAAATTGTTAATGTGAAGGTTCTTGAAAGTTACGCCCGATTTCAAGGATTTTCACAAATAAACGATTGTAAACAAAAGACCAAAAACCTCAGACATCAGCCCAGTGTTTATCTGTTGGGATCTTCTGTGCAGCTTCTTACACATTGTGACTTGTTTGACGTCAGAGGAAGCTGCATCTCCGTCTGGAACCTTACATCACGTAGAGGTGTTTTTGAAGCCGTCCTTTCAAAAAATTCCAAAAACGTGTAGACTCCTGAGGCATATCCATATTCTATAACTTAAAGGGAAGGCTGGAGAATCAGAAGCTCTTATGAAGAACTGGAGTGGAGGCAGCAGTGTCTCTTTCCCTCTATGAGCAAATGGGGACTTCATATCTCAGCTACACTGTTTTTAAAGCTATTAAATATTTAGTATTAATTAAAAAAAAAAAAAAAAAAAAAAAAAAAAAGTGGACTCCTAAGGCTTCTTTTTCATAACAGAAATGGAGATTAACACCTAAAATATTTTTAGGTTGAGGGACAGAACAGTTGATTCCTTGGTCTGGCTCACCAGGTCAGAATATGGACTGTGGGTATAATCCATTTAGCAGGGAGTCCTTCACTAACTGCATGATTACTCCTTAAAAACCTGCAAAAACAACAAGAACAACAACCTCGCAGCCTGAAAAGGTCAAAGTCCTAAGTGAGTTCAGCAAATGTCTGATAACATGGTTAAAAGGAGCTCAGCATTTCCACCCTAAAGCAAAAAAGGGTCAGTGATCCATTATCATAAAATCAGGTTACATGCTGCCTGTTTTTATGTTGATCTTGGTTAACTGTATGAAGAAAAGTGATCCATATTTAAGCGTATTTTAGCTCTGGGCCGGGACCCAAAATTTATATTTTTTTGCAAATACGGTTGTAACTAACTTTGCTCATGGCTTATGTCTCATTATAACTTCCGCTCCATTGGTTGTTCTACATGCATTTGCACAAACAAAGCTGGTGAGGGCAGCTTCATTCGAAGCCTCAACATAATTTTTTTTTTCTTTTTAATCTTTTCCCAGCCCGCCGCTGTATGGCTGCCTGTGCTTTAGTTCTAAATGATGACCATCTCTCCAAAAATAATCGATTGCTTCAGTAATTGTATTGCTAATTAAGCCCGACCAGAGGCACCACCCACTCATTTTTACTCCCGTTTCCCCGTAACAATGAGGAATTACCGAATTTGGAATTTGACTGATGCCGGTTGCCGTCAGCTCCTTAATCCTGCGTAGTGCTTCTCAAATGTATCACGCTGAATCACAAATTGCCAGCTCTGTTAATAGAGCCTCATGCATAATCCAGAAGAATAAGTGCCCGACAGTTAGTCCTAGCGCATATAAACACGATTCATTTATGAATGTGTGAAATCCACATTTAAAAAAACACCACGAGAAAAAGTCCCTTATGCAGCAATCTCCGGGACTCGCACGTGAAGCTTTTCCCCCTCTGCTCTGGAACATTTTAATCACTGGTAAACATGTTGCAAGCAACGGGGAAATAATGAAGATTAAGTCAGGAAGAAATTGAGCAGGATTTAAATTAAGCTGCTGACACTCCTACATTATGGTGGCACAGAACATTAATTATTACAATATAAAAATGCCCTGAAGCCTGCTAAACACTTTATCTTTGCTGCCTGCAATGTTTCCATCTCAACATTGTTCAACGGTAATTTAGCAAGAACCCAGAAGGCATTTCACTGGCTTCTTCATTAATGAATGCAGAATAATTGTCCAGCACCTCCTCCTGTTCAAATTATTAGTGAATGTGTCTGTGTGTGTGTGTGTGTGTGTGTGTGTGTGTGTGTGTGTGTGTGTGTGTGTGTGTGTGTGTGTGTGAGTGTGTGTGTGTGTGTGTGTGTGTGTGTGTGTGTGTGTGTGTGTGAGTGTGTGCATGTGTCCTCTCCTAAGATTAGATTCCTGGCGATGTTTAAAAGGGTAAAAAAGGGTCTTTTATACTCTTTGTCATGATCGCCTGATGTGTTGCGGCCAGAAAAGGATTTTCAGATTGCTTATTGCTCATGTGATCGGCTGTCTGGGAGCTGGCAGAGGGCAGCCAAGACTTGTTTTAGAAAAGCTTTTCTTTGGAATATGAACTGCAGACAGAGCCTGTAGTCAAAGTCAGCCTTTGTACGGCGCTCTGCCCTAATGGACTGTATTTATTAGTTGTGATGGCAGCTTGAATGTGAACCTCAGAAATATGTTTTTACTCATAGCCGCCTTTCTGTATTCTGGCCAGTTGCCTCTTAAAGTCAATGTTCTTGTTATCCCCCATAAATACAGACTCGTCAAGTACTTCTTGGAGCTGCAAGAAACATCCTGACTTTAAATCTATATGCTTCAAGCTGTAGTGTACATTTCCCATGATGCAAATCGATAGCATATTTTTATCTGATCCTACCTATCTGCCTGTTTATATATCATTTCTGAATGCCTATCTATGTAAGGCAAGGCAAGTCATGAACTCAATGTAATTATTATCTCAGATTTGATAAAGAAGAAGCTGTACTTGTTCTTGCAGGGTCAGTGGTTCCCAATTAATAGAAAATTGATATTGATGTGTAAAAAGAGTTCCTTCTGAATCTGCATCTGCATTTTTTAAATTAGTTTTAACATATTTTGATTTGCATTTGCATAACTTCTGCTTTCTTTCATGTTTATCTTTCAGTCCATTCCACACCGTTACTGCATTTTGAGATAAACCATCTGTCATTTCCCAGCCGGTATGAATCATGCATCATTGTTTTGTTTAGTTTGATCAGTGGAATGTTTGGTCGCAACACTGCTCTGCTGCTGTTTGTGATAATTATATAATAATAATATGTCCAGTCTTTAACGATACTTGATAAATATACTGAGCTGTTGAGTTGTTACCTTCAAAATTCATGTCATTAATGCAATGAAAAGCATACTAATAATACAAACGCACACTTTATAATAGATGCAATAAAGAAGAGACATGCGCACGCACACACACACACACACACACACACACACACACACACACACACACACACACACACATATATATATATATATATATATATATATATATATATATATATATATATATATATATATATATATATATATGTATAAATTGTGCAACTTTTGAACCTTTTTTGGCTGATGTTTCTACCGAGACATTTTTCCCCTCATACAGTCTCCTAACATCTATTTCATATGCTTTGGGAGTTTTGGAAGCCTGTGGGATTCTTATGCATGTTCAAAAATGAAGCTGAAGGTATTCGGTGTGTTCAACAGTCAGGTGTGATAAAACAACATCCGACGCTGTGGGAATAAGAACGGTCTAGATGACCCACAATAAACTCAAAAAACACATTCAAAGAAAAATGAGCATTCATGCTGTCTCCATTTAGTTGCGGTTTGTTTTTTCGCCAACCACTGAAAAACTCTTCATCTCTGTGTCCTTCACCATCTCCTCATTAAACTGGTGGGTGCTGCAGAGTCTCTGAACAGACTAAATAGAGAAACACAGCTGCTGGTACTGGTAGTTTCATAGTTGTTTGAGCCTTAGTTTGAGATGAATATTATTAAATGATTGCCTGTCTTCATTAAAGAATATATGGGACTAATTCTTTAACAGCGGGAAGCATCAGGGGCAACATCCCTGTCTTGCCATAACAGGCATTTTCTCTGATTTGTTCAGAGTATTCTGAGGCTGCAAAGGTCCTGACCCCAGAGGCATTAGACTAAAAGCAAACCCATGTTTTTTAAAGTCATTTTTTCCAACCCCACAACATAAATTTAATAATTTGCCCTCCTGGTTGACGTGCTTTCAGACAGTCATGCCCCTTGGCAATAACTCCAAGAGGCCCGGAAAGGTGACCTCTGTGAATTGCACGCAGATGACTTGGCATTGTCAGTAAGAGGCGATAATAGTATGCACAGTTGAATTCTCAGTCTTACCCAGAGGTATGCAAATGACAAATGGGATATGTTTCATGGTGGGAAGGGAAGATGGCAACGTTTCGGGGACATGTGGCGCGCCCTCTCCGAAACACCTGACAAATCTCATTTCATTTAATTAGATTAATGTGTCACTCCAAACAACCGCAAGAGCTCTGAATGTTGCTGATGGACGTTTCCTGCTGCACACTTGATTAAAGCGGTTTATTGTTTATAATTGTAATTAGTCCTGATATGCAACATGGCTGTAATTTATTAACATGCTTACGCAAAATAACTGCATACTAATACACATTTTTTCCAGTTTGATATTACATGAGATCATAGTGATATACAGGATATATACAGTACAGGCCTAATGTTTGGTCACAGGCACACTTTATCAATTAATATATATATACAAAAATGGAAATTATTTCACCAGTTAAGTTAAAGATACTAGGGCAAAAATATTTCTATAGAGATTGAACGATCAACTCAAGTAAAAAAAAAAAAATAAAAAAAATAGTGTACAGGGGAAAACAATGTTAAAAAGCTGAGTTCTATAATCACTACCCTCTCCCCAAAACATGTTTTTAAAGAACAAAATATTATAATGTTGTATCTGTTTCAGACAATTATTGCCCTTTGAAATTGATGCATTTCATATAATGCAAATATATTATAGAACCATACATGTGAGCTACTGAGCATGAAGACGTGTTTCAAAGAAGCAGACATGATGACTATTTCTAATGGTTCAAAAAGGGAGTCAAAATAGTTTGTTTTTACTTCTCATCCAACCACAATCAAATTCAACCGATCTGCATAGTGCAATTCATGAAAACAGCTGAAATGAAAAAAAAGAGTAACAAGACAATTTTTAAAATGTAAGGTCGGCTGAAAAATAAGACAATGCTAGAAAGCATTTTTAACACAATTAAAATGTTTAGCTTTATTGCTCGGAATTTAGTTTCAGGCACTATGTGCTTGTATCTCATTTTATACTGAATTTTTGGTTGTTGTCGTACTAAAAGGAAAAGAGAAAATCTGTAACATGCTTATATGTTATTGCCAAATTCAGATCTAAAATGTGACAGAGCAGTGATTAAAGCAGGATGGTGTTTATGTGACAAGTCTCTGACGTGATAGGAATGATGAGTTCTATATTCTTTGCAGCAGTGACTCAGAAACATGGAATGTAAAGAAAAACTCAAGGGTAATATATGGAAAAAAAAAAAAAAACTGGAACTGCCAGCTGATTGACAAGTGATCTGAGTCAAAATGTTGTACAAAGTTCTTGCCATCAAATCCATCATGAAAGTGAACACGATCTGCTGGTGGAGCCGGTGTCAGAGCGGTGGAGGCCGGATCCCTTTGAAGCATGACTTGTGTAGTGATTCCGCTAACAGCATGTACACAGAAAGTGGAGCAATTGGCTTCCTGATCCTTTGTTGAGGTTACAGTGTCCTTGGTGACGGTAATCCATTTAGCATTTAAAGAGTCCTTATCAGCCATGCATACTCGAGTGGTACATGGTGTATGCGACCAGAGTCAAAATGTGACAGAGTGCCGCTGGTCTGTACCATAACAGCTGTGAGCTTCTTAAGGAGTGAGCCGTACCGGTGAGGAGCAGTGCGGCAGGTCAGCACGCGGCTCTCTGAGGTATTAACTAAACTGACTAAATCGGAATTAATATATATATATATGGAACTGGATTGAGGCACTGACCATAACACAGGCCCTGAGGCTGTTTTACAATATCTCTGCAATTTCCTGCACAGAAATCTCTCCCATTGCTTCGTCTTTGGCTACTGTATATTAAAGGTGTCTATGCCCAGAAAACATGGAGTGAAATGGATTCTCAATAGACTCATCAGGATCAGTTCTCGATCAGGGACAAATCCATCAAAAGTAAAGAAGCAAAAACAGCTGTGAATGTAACGTCTTGTTGATGTCGATGATGGTGTCTCGGCCTCAAAGATTTATGTTGGTACTGAAAAGCATTTTAACCCTTTGACACACAAGCAAACCCCATCTAATGCACAGCATCATTTCCAATGTTATTTCATGCATGGCTGAGTGTTGCTTTGCCATATCTTTGCACAAAAAGTCTATTTATATTCCATCTTAATATTCAGGTATTCATAAAGTATATTTCTATTTTTTTTTTTTTTTTTTTTGCTTTTTCTTCTTATTTCTTATCTTTTTTTTATTTTGTTTTCTCTATGACCACATTCACCATGAATCTAGAACCACTGGGACCAGTTTTTCCACTGATAAATCACATGTTTTATGAAACATGTTTCAGGTGAATATTAGTCAGTAAATATGTCCATAAGTGTGAACAGTTCCAAAGAACATTAGATCCCTGTTATGTTAAATTTTATTATATTAAACTAAATGCATAATTGTATTTCATGTATTATACAATGGTATGAACATTATACTAGCTTTTGTTGTAATACTAGGTTATATCATACTAGTAGTTGAATATAATTTATAGCATACTAAAATATGATAAGATATTGTTCCATTATGTTACTGTAAAACATTGAGTTCTCTATTGGTTTCCTATTTATTTCTGTGTTTATTTATTATTATATTACACCATATAATATAATAATAATATTTATTACAGTATTATAACTTTACTATACACACAAACATACATACACTTTATACGAAATGTTTTGTGTTGTCATTTGAATGTTTAATGTTTGTTCATGAAGTGAGAAAGATGGTTCTGCATTTTCAATGAAACAGTCCTGAAACTGCAAATATTCAAGGTTCCCTCCCTTCTGCTCTGACTTTTTTACATTTAACTTTTAGATGCATTTCCAAGAAATGCTTTTCTGCAGCATATAAGTGATTCACCAGGCAAACTCAGGTCATTATGCTCCAAACATATTAAACCGTGTCTCTGTGCCTCTGGAGTCCCGAGATTCATTGTCTGCGTATGAAATGATGTCTATATTGAACTCTGCAGTTAATATTCTGCACCGTGATGGTTCAAAATATAATTTTTCTATGATTAAGAGTTAATACTGGGGGGACATTGCCAGCCTATGTGTTTTTATTTACACCTTGTCTATTGTATTACATGTGTAAAAGTAGAAAACCAGACCCTTTTTCATCACACATTAGAGGTTTTCGCTGACCACAAACAGCTGGATGCCTTGAGTTCTTTCGGGGTTAGTATAATGCATCTCACAGTTTCAAGAGCTCCTGCTTTATTACAGCAGCCCGTATCTTCTACCAGGTGAACAAAAGCTGTCAAAGTAACAGTCTCCTTTGATATTGGACTGTCTCTTTAAAATGGATCCACACAAGAGTAACATCCTCAGTCTGGCTGTGTAATAGAGCCGTCGATATCTGAAGCTCTGATGGCCGTGTACCAATGTAAAGTATGTGTGTTATAGTGTTTTTTAAAGGTAGTTTCAGGCAGTGATCCGCTGCTGCAGTTTCCTCCGACCTCAATCTGTCTCGTTGGCCAGAGGGACTTTAAAATAAATAAATAAAATAAAAGTAATTAGATGTAAATCTCTGGGTAGTCCTTGTACCGGCCACCCCATGGTGTTCATCAAAGTCCAAGCCACTGTTCATCCAAACAGACGGCGTCGAATGTGTCTTGTTTACAGTCGCCTGCGGCTTCAACCAAACATCAGTTGGAGAGGAGCCAGTCGTTTCATGGACTGTGTGTCATTGTCAGAGAAGGTAGAGATCTTCAGACAACAGCTTGTGTTCACTGTTTACATTCAGCAGCAGGAGTGTCAGCGCTCTAAGGAATCTAAAAGAACAAGGTCAGGGAAGGAAGCAGAAGCCGTACACTTGATGGAGGGATCTCATCTGCTGCCAACAGGCAACAAGGGTTTAACGGCTGTAGACGCGGCACAGCCTCTAAGTGTTTGTTGCACGGGTCTGAGCAGTTCATCAGCTCATAATGACGCTTCTGGCCTGGAAATGTAGGGAACCGGGGCAAAATCCAAGTGATTCATTGATTGTGTAGCAGTAATGACAATTATTTCAATAAAATGTGTAATTTGGACAATATATAAATATGCTGTAAGCTATATCTGTGACAATATATTCTCCCTCTCTATAATTGAGGGGAGGATGCCAGGATACCTAAAGTCCCAAAAAAAACTAAAAAATATGGAATTTGAAAATAACAATTTCCTGGCCGGGGGAAGTTTTGGAAAGGTAAATAGCCTCACAATGTTTTAGAAAAGTCCTGTAAATTTGCTTAGAAATGCCCGAGTAATAAGAATCTGTGAAAACAACTGGGAGAAGTCAATGTTAGTTCAACGAATATTCAATTATTCATGCAGATTATTTTCCTTCCTATGATGGATTTGCTGAAACTGCTTCATTCAAACGAGGCTCAGGCATGAGAACCATTTAAAGACATGAGCATTTTTGGTCATGTTACAGACCAACGTGAAATGTCATAAATGAACGATGAAAATAACAATCCCATATAATATATAATTGCCCCCTCCAACCATGCGCACACACACACAAACACACAAACGTAATTTATTTACACAAGTTCTGCCCCTGTGTAAATGGATTAATATTCCATCAGCATGTACAGTAAGATGAATAACTGTGTTCATCAGGGACTTCAAGAGTAACACTGATGAAGCAGAATCGCCTCCCCACAGCGGCCATAGCAGGAGCATAATTACCGCTGACATGTGTACAGATGGTCGAGTCAATCAGTTGGCTCACCTCCGCTATACACACAATGAGAAGTGGGATAAGAGGACGAAGAACATTAACACTTGACATATGCATTTCACTTTTGTAGTTCCAGATACAATCAGTGACGCAAATATGAACATGCATTGTCTACTCGTGAGTGTCACAGCATGAAATGTAACGTATCAATAAAAAATGAACAGACAGCATTGCCACAGCAGGATATATAATGTCCTATATATACTGTAAAATATCAGACAGGATATTAGAGGATTCAATGAATATTTGCAAAGAATTTGAATTTGCTTAATTAAAAAAAAAATTTTTTTAGAAAAGAGTACTCTAAGAGTAGTGTAAAGCAGCAACTTACCAGAGAAAAGATAGATTTTACAAGTTAAACAGACATATTGGTGGCCATTATGTAACATATTGTTAGTTTAAGTTATTTTGGCCCGGTGCTAACACAGTGTTATTAATGTGAGTATGCTAATTGATAGCATTAAGCTAACATTAATATCTACACACCATTATGTACCTGCTGACTGCATGTTAAAATAAATACATGCAGTCAACTGTCATTTGTTTACACCGCCACGGTTCCCTGAGGAAAGCCTGCTGTCGCTGCTGAAAAAAACCCTAGAGGAAACACTGCAATGAATATTTTAAATACATTCACCATATTAGCTCATTTCCCAGCAAACATTCCTTCTTTTTTATAGTTTTATAAAAACATAGATGTTTGAAACTTTCTGTATGTCTTTATTAAGTTAAAATAAGTAATGTCTGCATCTTTTCCTAACAAAGAAAACACTAAAAACCCAGATGAAGCTGAGCGTGGATTTAGGTCTTGATGATAAGTTCTGTGACAGCAGTTTATGCAAACAGCAGCAAGTTTTAATATCAAATGAAAAACAGATTATTCAAATTAAGAGAATCTAGATGAATATGAATCAGAAGTTATTTCAAAGCAGCTGAATGAATTAACAAATCTAACAATCAAACAAATGAATCCACCAAGAAGGGTTTGCACAACATAGAAGGTTTAGTTGTGGCACTATTAGAAGAAGAAGAACTATTTGTACTGGATGATGTGATGAATGAGAAGATGAAGAAAGAAGAAGATTAAGAAGACAGAAAATAAAGGGAAAAGGAGACCAAGACCAAGAATAATACCAAGAAGGAGACCAAGAAGGAGAAGACAACCATGAGGACATGCATGAGTGGTGAAGGGAGGAAGACAAAAAAGACCTAGAAGAAGAAGACCAAGAAAATACCAATAAGAAGAACAAGACAAAAGAGACCAAGAATAAGAAGACAAAGATGACCAAGTTTGTTTCCAGAAACACAGAATGTGATGTTATTATTCTTGTGTGGGCACATGCAATGGTGGACTTAACGGTGAGTGGTTTGCGTAAAACTGGAATTAATTTATGGGTACGCATCATCAGTAGGGTTCCAGTGGGTCATGGGGTGTTTCAGCCTTACACACTATACACCCTCTCCAGTGGCGGCCAGCTGCAGGGTGATCGGACCTGAGCTTGCTTCCCAAGCTCAATTGGTCACAGCAGTTGTCTTGTTGGTTAGTGGCAGAACTCTCAGGGGGGTACTAATAATACCAAGAAGCAGGCCAAGAAGAAGAGAACCAACAAGATGTGTGTCAGTGATGAAGAGAGGATGACAAAAACAGACCGAGACAAATAAGGCCAAGAAAAATACCAAAAAAAGGAATGACACAAAGGAGATCAAGAAGAAGACCAAGACAAAGAAAAAGAAGACCCAGAAGATGGAAAAGACCAAGAAGATGAAAACAGGAAGGACCTGGGATGGCTGGGGTTCAAACTCACAATGCTCTTGCTGTGAGGAAACAGTGCTGAGCAGAGACAGCTGTGTGTCCATAAATATTCATAACGGCAGGATATTTCTCTGCTTTATTCCAAGCAGACACCAGTTAATAAACAAACATCATTAATCATCTTCCTGCTGCAGAGTTCACTGAGAGAGAACATAATGACAGTCATGGCACCTGCTGTAATTCTGATTTCCTTTGTAATATACCTTGACCAGATGTGTTTGAGCAGAGAATCTGTTCCAGTCGTGAAGTTGGGTCACCATGAAACAGTTTCACATTAGTATTCATGAGGGATTCAGCCTTATTTTTCTGCCTGGGAAGTTATAATCAGAAATGCAAGATACATATTCTGTGTTTGTCCCTTTGACAGAAAACAATTGTCCTGCTGTGCCCGCTGTTTGGAAAGCATCAGTCAGGGATTTGAACTCTTTCACATTCAGTCTCTCAAAACACACACACATATACACACACATACTTCAATAATCTGTACAGTTCATCACAACAGCAGCCAATCCTTTCCTCACCAGTGTTCAATAATAAACCAGCGAGCTGCCCGTCATGGCTTCAAATGGATAAAGCTCAGGAGCCAACGAAGAAGCAAAACTGAGAGGAAAGAATCCGGGAAAGACAAACAAATGTAACACAAGAGCAAACCTTGATCGTTGGGGTGTAATAAATCACAGTAAAGAGGATAGTCCAACTTCCTCTCCTCGTTTACGGGGGACTGCTGCTAAAAATGCTGGCAAGGCTATTCCCAGCAGAGAGAAACTTGTGGAGATTACTGTGTAATAAGCCTGAAACAGACCGTGGGTGAATTGAGACAGAGCGCTCACCCTTCTTCCAGGGTCACTGGACTCATTCTCTCAGGAACAGCCACTTGTCTGGCAATCTCTGGTCCGACGTGTTAGTGCTGGAGTGCAATAGAGGGAAGAGGAGAGAATGTCATTCAGCTGCCTTCAGGCCATTGCTTGCCTTCTTCTCCCCAATCAACATATTTTAAAATGATGCCAACCCGGGCGACCCGATAGCCGAGCGGTTTCCGGCACATTCCCCGGCTCCGCGTCCCCATGTCCTGTCTGTGTCCACCTTCACTGTCAAATGAAAGCACAAAATGGCCCAAAAATAATCCCTCTTTAATGCACAACAGCTGGATTTGGAGCTATTAGTTCTAAATGTGTCAGGGCAGAACAGCTCCTCTAGAACTGCAACAGCTAGACCATTAATCAATTAATCATCAACTATTTTGATGATTAAGCCATTTTTAAGAAGACGACTATCAACTTTTCTGATTGTAGTTTCTCAAATCCCAATATTTTCTGTTTTTTTGTAGTGTTTTTATAGCAGCAAACTGATGATCTTTGTGTTAGGAAGTGTGGTTTGGACAGAAAAAAAGACATTTTAGGTTGAATCTTAAGCTTTGATAAAAAACATTGGTTGACATTTTACATCATTTTATGAACCAAACAATTGATTAATTGTTTCTATGATTGATAGATTAATCCACTATTAAAATCATTTTAATTGCAACCCTAATCTTTTTATTCAGGCTGGTTATACAATAAGTTTACAGGACAAAGGATAGATGTACATTTGGCTTTAGTTCAGCATCAAATATTCTGTCAACCATAGAACTGCAGAAAAAAAAATCCTTAATCAAAAGGATCAGTTCTTTAGTTGTGTGTCGACCTAGTGGACCACTGCATGGTAAGTATATAAAAGACGAGTGTCTAGATATATAAAATTTGGGAAAATAAATAACACCTATAATAATATAATATAATAATGAAAAAAGCTTACATTATTCAACACCAAAAGTGGAGTCAGCATTTCCATTGAATCTTGCATCAAATTTTGATCTTATAGATTTTTTTTCTGTCATATTTTAAATTTTCCCATTGATATATATATATATATATATATATAATGAATGAAAATACCTTGAAATAATCAAAACAATTGAATAGGATAAGTCAAGATTACAAGACAAGACTAAAAACAAGATTTTGACCCATTACAATTTGTGTCAAATTAAATAATATCTTCTCGGATTATTGACCATAATTCTCAGTTTCAGAGTATTATTAGTAGTGGTAATTCAGCTTTTGACCTTTTCTGTTTTAGTCACCTTGATGCTTTTCATCTCCACTTGTTTCTCTCTGCACTTTGGTCCATGTGCAAGGGTTTTTTTTGTCTCCTCAGTAACTTTATTTCCCTCTGTCTCGCCGCCTGTCTCTGTTTAAATCTTTTCACTTTTGCTACCTCTCACTTTCTACCTCCACAGTAAATATGTCATGTCAAACCAAACAATCCCCCGAAAGTGGCGGTTTGAGCGTCTCCCTTACGTATCCTCAGTTAGAAGGTGGTTTTCTGGTCACAGCGGTTGATATTGCAGTGATTCGTCATGGTTTAGGAACATGCTCTGTGCTCTCTGCTTCCTTTTGCCTCCATCACATATTTCTATCTTGAGTCTGAATAGGGACTTCAAAGTTTTTTTTGTTTTTTTTTCTTTTCCCAGAACTGTGCTCGAGCGCTTGAATGAGTGGGTCTCACCACTCAGCTTTGCTTCATGCAATCATGACACTGGCTTTCATTATTGGACAATAATTGGAGAGTCGTTGGCATTTTGGCAAAGCTAACAGGCGCTTTGGAAATACTAATCTAATCTGAGTAGTTCAAAGAGCGCGGTAATAAATTAGATTAGCGTGGCACTCACTAACACTGAAGCTTTCACTGGGACAAATGTCAGCATTTAAATGTTGAGAAGGTTGTTGGTGGTTGAAATTGAAGTATTGATTTATATGATTGATTATTTTAATGGCATTATTTTGCAGCCAGCTGTGTGTGAATGAACACGTATAGTATATCTATACTATATACTCTGTATATATACTGTAATAATGTACAACTTTGTATTGCCACATTCATTTACACTCAGCATTACATAGATCTATGTTTTTTCCAGGTCATGACTAAGATATAACAGAAATAAGAAGATTCGTACTTTAACCCTACTGACACACACAATCTGGATCAGTTGTGAAATCTGCATTTTTTTGACTTTGCGTTTTCACAAACTTAATAAAGATTTCAGAAATATGAAACAGATAAGCACTTTATTTTGAAAGAACAGCTCAGCCAGGTTCAGCATTAATTGCTTCACTGCTTTGAGAAAAAAAATAAATAATAATTAATTAATTATCTTGAGATAACTGCATATTATTTAAATACTAATTGCACATACAGCTGCTTCAGTGATTCTGTACATTCAACCCTTACTAAAGCCTTAGATTTTAAACACTTTACTATAACTGCAGAAAAAGGTTCTTAATTATCATCAGCACATCATGTATATTGTTAGATTTGCTGATGTTGCATTGGAAACACTTGAATTCTGAGTTTTGATTTGAGTTTCCATTGTTGCTATGTGTTTCTCTGACACTCTACACACTGTATATATATATGCATGTGCAGTAAATGAGAGACTCATTTTTATATGATATGCTCCGCCTGCTCTTTTATTCTGAATAGCTTTTATGTGCTTAGGATTATCAATGACATAATGTACTCGGATGAACTAGAGCACATTGATTATAGTCTTTAGTTTCAGGGTTTTTTTTGGGTGATTTCCCTGGTTGAGCTGTTACTGCTATGACCACTTGTTATTGTCACACACCAGTGGGTTGATGCTGTTTAGATTGACAGCCACCAACAAAACCCCTGAACAAGCCCGGCTGAGCTGCTCCACTGAGAGACTATAAACACTGACAGAACCTCATATGATGTCTGGAGACATGATCACGTTCAGATATTTAGATAAATCATTAGTCACCACATTATAGCACCTCATTAACAATCAAAAGCAGGTGGCAGATCAGAACTAGTCATATCATCAAATGAGAAAAACAGCAACTGCTCTGGAATTTATGAACCAAACAGCCGAAAGCTGCAGACTTGCATCTTAATGTTGTTATTTACAGAAAATGTCTGATTTTGGTTGTTAAAGTCACAACAACTAAGTTTTCCTGATTAAAATTTCTAAATATGATTAAACCTGTTAAATATGTTGATGAGTTTCAAATGAAGAGAAATGCATAATTAAAATATGATAATTAAAATATTTAAAAAAGGTTATTTCATCTAATTAGGGGCTGTTTATGGCTGCCTCTTAATGTCTCCTGTGTGCATGCATCAGTATTGTGCTTGTCCGCCTGAAGCTCTCATAAATTAAATTCGGATCCAATTTTTAGCAACATTTTATTACATCTTGGTCATTTTTTTACAATCTTCAAAGGTCCCACGTTGTGGACTTTTCTCTGGGTTTTATTTGAAGTTATGATACCTCGAACATGATATATGTCCGGCTTAAATCACCAAAAATACTCTCAAGCTTCTTCTATGCAGCTGCAGACAGAACAGGTCGTATCATTAATATTCATGAGTCTCCTTTGTGATTGGCTGGTTTAATAGCTGTGAATGGGGGGCAGGTGATGACTGTATTGGTGTGATATCATAAATTCATAAGTACAATAATAGGTTTTATGGCAGCGTTTCTGAAGCATGTGTGATGCATGGAACATTATAGAACATCTGGATCTTCTCTCTTGTAATGGAACATTATCTCCGAACATCTTGGACCTTCACCATAGTCATGGAACATCAACACGACAACGTTATCATTAGCCCCCAAAGCATCACAGAATAGCATTAGAGATGCACAGACTATTAACATGGAAGTGTTTACTCAGTGATTTACTGGTTTTAATCAGCTGTTGTTGTTTCTAAAAGTGAGGATAAAAAACCTCCTGAACAATGAATACTGAAGGAGAAACAGCAACTTCCATGACCTCATCATCTCCATCTTTTATTATTGTTTTAAATAAGATCTTTAGCAAATTATAAAGCAAATGCACAATACATCAAAAAATGATGTATTGTGCATTTAATAGGGATGGTAGTCCATCCAAATTTCCTTTCTGATCAATGGTGTTAAACATGCTGTAGGTTGAAATGAATGGTTTATTTAACAAGTCTTTTCACTGACTCTTCAGCTGCAGTTTCAATCTCAAATTTTTACAACATTGTTACTGAACAACAAAACAACAGCTCCAGCTCTCTGGAGCTGGAAATGTAAAACATGTCTTTCTCTGCACAGATGTTTAGAAAAAGGAAGCCTCCAGTTAAATGTTTTTTGAGCTTGGAGATTAAAACTAATGAAGAAAGGATGAAGCGGTGGATTGTTTTGTAAAAACGTCATTAAATTACTGCATTTGACACAGAAGGAAAGTCTCCACACTGATGCTCCATCATCTGCTGTGTGATCACGGGTGGAATGTGTGGCGTCTGGAACATGGCTGCGAATGCTGCCAGTTCATCAGCACAGCGGCTGTACGTGTTTGTACAGAAGCTCGTCATTATTACCAGGACTCAGCTGCTTTCAGATTCTCAGATTGTAGACACTGACAACTCAAAAATAAAAAAAAACTCAAAAATGTAACATGAAGTGAAAAAAAAATAAATAAATAAAAAAAAAAGGTGAAAAAATTGCTAATAAATGATTGGTTTAACTTTGCTAGAAATGTGCTGTACAGATGTATTTAAATTTTCGTTGCTGCGCAGAGGCAGAACATGTGTCAACGTTGAAATATTTATAGGCTGCGTAGTGAACAAATAAACATGATTTGACTGTAAATAGCAGCAGGAACATCCACTGATTCTCTTATATAATCACAGCTCAAAAGGAGTCTTGTAATCACAATTATCAGTTTAATTAGGTGTGATAGTGATCAGAGCCTGCAGCTTCACTGACAGGATCTACATTTAGAAGAGTAGTGGAGGATCGGCTTAATGAATTTCACATTTGTGGCTTGAGCCAATTATTAGCTGTGACATCCTAACATCTAATAATCCCTTTTAATTCTGCTTTTCAGATGAAGCTAACTCGGAACACATCCGATTGATTAACTTCGAGGCACTGTGAGCTTTGCTTGTCCTCCATGAAACAGGATGTAGAACCCCTCCCTGTGTTGCTGAAGTGTCTTGATATGCTGATGACTGGTCACTGGCTTCAGGCCTTTACAGTTTTCATCCAATTCCATTCCTCCACCTAGAGATTGAATCAATTAAACATGATTTACTGTTTAAAAAAAAAAAAATAAATAAATGCCTCAATAAAACATCACAATCCATCTCTTGCTGCCTTTGCTTCCTGTCAGATTTTCATTTTCTTCAGAGATTCATTCCTACCTTTAATTTTAATCTAAATACATAACAGATTAAAACAGCAGCAGAAGCAATGCTGGAATATATGATTAAAATCCCCCAATAGTTAAAATACTGTAAACTGAAGAATCGTCTCTTAAACCCCTAAAAGTAATTAAAGTATTCTTCCACCTTCCCAATTGATGAAATCTTAAGAATAGATAATTAAGCTTATTTCCACCAATTAAAACAATGACATTTCGAGTTTTTCTTTTATATGTACTGACTATGAACTAATTTCATATTAAGCCTTTTCTATAATTTAGTAAAAGTTTAAAGTAATACCGTGACAAATTTCTTATAAAAATTTTGATTTACATTTTTTCGTGCTGTCAGAATTCTGTTGTAATTGCTCTGTTCTCTTTATTTCATTATCCTATGAGTGTAGAATGAATTACACATGTATATTTTAATATCATAAAAGTGGTGGAGGACTTTGAGTCTCCTGCAGGCTGCTGACCTTGCTGCTGACTCTCCCCTTCACATGCAGCATCAAATGACTTTTTGACTTTGTGGAAGTGAAATGACCGAACGAACTCTGGCTTAGCTGAACGCTGATCGGACGGGACGTGAACATCGCAAAGCCTCTGCCGAAAAAAGCTGCGGCCGGCGTTCGTAAAGCGGGACCGTCGTAAGCCCTACAGTTGTCTACTGTTTCGCGTTGCCCCGTATCTTTCGCCTTTTGTAATGCTAATCAAAGATTCGCTCCGAGGAGACGCCATTGTTTGAGCAGCGGAATTTCAAAGGCCTTGTAACAGAGCCCGCTGTAATGAGTTGAAAGTTGGAGATGAGCGCTGTAGAACAAGGTCTTTTCTCTATCTCCTTCTCTGTCATCCTACCCTTCTTAATCACCCTTCAATCCGCGGACCTGCCATCCTGCTGCTCTCCTCTCCCGGCCGCGGCCCTGGCGGCTCCACCTTCCCTTTATTCGCCCTTTGATGTATTCTCCAGAAATCGGCATACCTTGAGCACAGGAGAGCGGCGTGACAGAGACTTCTCCTCGTTCTCTGTCTCCTCTGTGATTAATTCACAAGTCCAAAGCAGTAACTTCCTCTGACACTAATTTCCTTTGTAACATGACGTCTCTGTAGTTGGCTGGGCGGGTAAGGTCCGACGCTGAATGCTGGATTCTTTCCTGTAATAAATCATTAGCCGTTAGGGACCTATGTCCCCTAAATGACTTAAACAAATGAACTTGTCTGCTTTAATAAGACCTTCCATTACCTGAACATGTTCTGTTGAGAAGGCGGAGGAATAAATAAAAAAAGAGATATGATAGAGGAATATTATGTCCAGGAAGTGTAGAAATAATAAGAATGAAGTTTTAAAAAGTCCCATATTTACACTTTATGTGAAGTTGTGATGTCACTTACAAGGTGGATGCGCTGTTTTAAGGACCAAAAATCATCTTCATGCAGTTTTGGGACTCATCTCTCTGTAAAACATGGGACAGTCTATATTAAACCTGGATCTCTTATAAACAGATATTACCATTGATCTTTCCTACAACAATAATAATAATAATAAAAAACATTCTGATAATGAACAGACCTTACCATCTACCTTGTCACTGAAATAGAATCCCTCTCTTCCTCAAATGCAAACAATAATAATAATTCAAATGAGAGTCTCATTTTACTCATTGAAAAATGTACATCTGTGAAATGGCATAACTGTGTCTGTGGCTGGCGTATCTCTCTGCCTGTTGGTCAGATCAGCCTCAGCTTTTGGAAAAAGTTGCCTATGGCACAATAGAGTGTATGCTTTTTTTGTGGAATTATCTGGATGGATAATCAGAACATCATTATTATTATGGAAAGTTAAATTCCTGGTGTACCGTGGTAGTGTAGGTGTAGAGTATTAACCATAAAGAGCTTTTTTACCTTTATCGGCTGACCCCAGATCAATTCTGGAGCATTCCTTTGCTGCATGCCTCCTCCACTTCCTCTCCCATTACGTCCTGTTACTACAGTATAAATAAAGTGTTTATGCAACAAACAGATATAAAAAAAATAGTTAAAATCCTTCCTGCAGCAGCAATTTTCTTTAGTGTAAAGTGTAAAACTCTATCACTGCACTCTTCCTCATGTTGCTTCTCTGAGCTTTAGTCAGAAGTCGTAGCTTCATTGTCCTGTTTATTCTTTCTCTTACAACACACACACTAAAACATTAGCCCGTTTAGCTGCTATATTATTCCTCAAGCTAACATAAGTTACTGTGAGCCATGGCCATCTTACTCCAAGACACATTCACAGACCCTCAGGAAATCCCAGCACTATCACCTAACTCATTTTTACAGACATATAGAACAGTAACAAGTCCGGTTTTACTTGACCTAACACAATTTTAAAATAATGTAGTGTGTGATTGGAACTTTCAACATAAATGTAAGTCTTTTAACTACATTTTCATGTCTCTCCTTATTTCAATTTATGTCCATGTCTTACCCAATGTACAATCTTTCCACTAAGACTATGTAACATTCCAACACAACCTCATTTAGCTAAACATGAAAACACAAATCTACTTAAGGGTCCACTTTTCTATAAACTAGTATGTATAAAATGTGAAAAATGTTGTGTTCTGAAGCATGAAGTGCAGCTGAGAGTTGACTAGATAGAGTAACACTAACCCTGACCCCCCGACGTGGTCCGGACTCTGATGGAGTCGGGGGCTGCTGATGGATGGAGAGATGGCGCGATGTGGATGATGAGGAGGCCCACGCTTCCTGCTGAGCTCAGACCTCGGCGCTGGAGTGATGAGCTGGAGGTGAATGGGGTGGAGGTGACGTGACAGCTGACATGACGGAGAGGGAACCAGATTAAAAAAAAGCCTGACAGCTGAGGCACGGCCGGGTGATGGGAATCATGGGAAGATGTGGTTGGTTTAACTATGAGTTAATGACACTTAACCAGCTGATTTGAGCAGCAGGTGACAGGGAAGGAGAGGAGTGAACGAAGGACCGTAGCCACCACTGCGGTCTTGACCAAAGTCTTTCTATCTTAAGTTTTATTGCATCATTACTTTTTTTCCATTCAGTCTACATTCCAGCTAATAGAAATGTTAACACAAAGTTAAAAAAAAATGAATAATGCCACTTAATTATTATGACATCAACACAGTCTTACATTACAGAGATGGTCATATATTCATTTGTTTTTTTTTCTTTTTTTTCATAAATACTTTTACAAAAGTGAAACTAAACACTCCCAATGTTGACTGACTCTAGGTCCATTTTTAGAATACATTTGACTGATTCAAAGGATGTAATAAATCAATCAATGTTAACATATCTTCCAACAAGAAAGTCAGGGGATGACCAGGCCAAAGGGGGTGAGGTGAAAATTGTAATATTTTAACAAAATGAGAAAATGAGATGCTAACCTGTAACCTACTGTGAATGTAGGTTACAGGTTAAAACATAAAAGTGCTTTCAATGAATGTCAATATTTAAAGGTCATGTTCAGTCACAGTGAATAATCCATATATACAATGAATTGCCATTAAAATGTATACCAGTGAACTATATATATATATAATTTTGACCTCAGTATTTGAACAAAATCATGACCACAGTTTACAATGTTCTTTACTGAAAACTCACACTAGAATTAACGCGAGAAACTGGAGAATTTTTTTTTTTTTCGTCCGGAACAACAGTCCACAAACCAAAGATGATCAGATTACTATTACACACGACTAAAGAAACCAGAAAATATTGTTATATTGCCATTACTATAGAAAATATTGTCTCACAGTGCTCATATATATATACGAACACTGTAAAACATGAAATCTTATCAGGTGGAAATTCCTTGTTTTTGATAGAATCATATAATATGCTTATTTCGCTCAAAAGATATTTTGATTAATGTAATAGTTGGCAACAAACAGATTAATTGTTGCAGCCCCACAGAGAAATCGCTGGGTTTGCTCATGTGTTCAGGGCTGAAGTTGGGTGGCATGAACCTTCTTTAGCTTCATGACTGCAGCCGTCTGTCTGTATTTCCCCATTTTTCAAGCGAAGATAAAACCCAGCTTGCTGTTAGGAGACGTCTGTCAGCACCCGTGGTGATATGACCTGCTCACTGAAGAACATGACGTTAATACAAGACGTGTTTTCTCTCTTTGTAACAAGCTCACTGCCATAGACGCTTAGCAGTAACCCGTCCGTCCATCTGGGTCCCAGGGTCATTTCATCCCCAGACATTCTGAGCGTAGCTGCCAAAATCACACTGTGTGTGTTTGTGTGTGTGTGTGTGTGTGTGTGTGTGTGTGTGTGTGTGTGTGTGTTTGACTGGTCAGTGACTAGACTTACAGCAGGAACAGACGAGCACAGAACTGTCAGAGCTGTTGATTCATGGCACAGGGAGATATTCTCTTCATCATCAATGTCCAGGAATGTGTTGAACTATTCAACATTTGGGAGTTTGTATTCCACTTCCTCTACAGAAGCTGCCTGTTCTCCACCTGCTGAGAGGAAGCAAGTACTGATGATTTCAACAGCTGCATCATAGATGGGGAAGACGAAGTGGAGCTGAGTCTTTGCTTTGTTTCACAGGTCCAGTTGTGATGATGTGGAACGACCTGACTCACATACTCAGGCCAGTCGGATCAATGATCACATCACAGTAAAGAAGGTGGTTTCTGAATATATATATATATGTTCTCAATCAAGGAAACACTTAAACGGGACCTGCCTGATCGTAGCTAAATCGTAGTCTGTAGCTAAAACAATCCTCTCTTTTGGCATGCCAAAATCCAAAGAAATTCAGTAGCAAATGCAAAAGGAAAATTATTAACTTTTTTACACTCCTGCATACATTGTACCTTCAAACAGATCCACCTTTAACAGTTTAACAGCCTGTATGTATATTAACTGAATCACTTTATAACTGTATTATATGCCAGCCACATGAGGTTGGTAGAGGTTGTATCAATTTATGCTTTGTATGTAGTAATATTATGTTTTGAGCATCAAATGAGAAAAACTGACTGATGAATATGGAGGAGGTGTTGGTGACCATGAGTCTAAAGAATCATGATAATCTCTTGCTTCGCAGCTGGCTTTTTCCTACCTGCTTTTATACTACACACCTTGCCTTTCCTTTCAAGAAATGACCAAAAAATCTCCTGTGTTTCCTGTGGTGGTTGCTATGGCGACAGCTGGGTTGGTTTGTGGACTGTTCTGGACACAGTGACACAAACGAAGTAAAGCTGGTGGAGACCTGGTGCCTAATGGAGAGAGCGAGTGGAGGAGAGTGTGAGTGTGTAAGTGCGTGTGTGAGATATGAATCTGCAGCAAAACGATGCTGGCTGCAAACATGTACATTCAAAGAAAAATGCAGCAAAGAGCAGGAAACAGAGAGGCTCATTGAAACAGCTTGTTGAGGAATGACATCTGCTCTCTCCAATTAAATCTGAGCCGACTGCTGCTGCTTCTGCTGCACGAACCCGACAAGTGCTGAGATCCAGTCATATCCACAGGCTTTGATGGTCCGAGTTGCAGTCGCAAAGAGATTCTAAAAGCACAAGGTTCAAGGACAGGGACTGAGGAGCTCTGAGCTAAACCGATTCCTCTGAAACCCCTCCACAAAACGTCCGCGGCAGGCCGAGAAGGTCCAGCTGTGTTTTCACCGCAGCTCTGCTGCTGCTGATGGACACAGACTGTCTTTTTTCTGCAACGGTTCACTAAAACTGGGAAAAACAAGGGTTTTCTTGTGTAGCCTGGTGATGTTTTATTGACTCACAACAAGCATCAAACTAAAGGATCTTTTTGGGAAAAAGCATATTATTGAATTCATTCAAAGGTCCAGATTATAAAGATAGGCATGTTCCTCTTGTTTTATTTATGTCCGCTAAGGGCAAATGGTTTTATAAAAACTGTCCAAGACATCAGACACTCAACTAAAAACACAGAAATAGAAAAAAAAAATAAATTGGTCACAGCCTGGATTTATAAACCTTGTTGTTTCACGGCTCATTTGGACTTTCTTGTCACACAGTAGTTCCACCCACCACCGTAATATTAACATGGAAAGCGCCAACTCCCTGTTTATTTAAGCTTTATATCATCGGGTTAAATGCATCCTACTGAAAATCTCATTTCCAAGAGAGACATGAAAATAAATTGATTAAAATAAAATTAAAAACAGTCAAGGGCAAATATGATAAGAGAACACAATTGCAAAATATAAATACATTTCTGATGAGAACAAAATAAAAATGCTTAATGTTACATTCCAGGTTACTATAGTTTGACTTATCTTTATTTTAATTTTTGTCTTCATATTATGTTTATTGTTAATTGGTTTTGGGTTTGGTCTTCACAAGTTGCATTATTATTATTATTATTATATCATTTTTAGTCATTTTAATTGTTTTAGTTTTAAGCAAATATCATTACTTTCTGTTAGAATAGAGCAGAAAATAATCAGATTTGAGAAACTGGAACCAGAAAAAAATGACTTCAAACCAATTAATCGACTAATCGTTGCAGCTCTACTTGGATGGTGTTTGAATTGGCTCCAGGATTTTCAAAGAGGCGTGCAGGGAGGAGGCATCTTTTTAATTAATTTAGATTTTTTTTTAAGTTCTCTTCGGGAAAATATCCTCACTTGCTCCAATTTACATAAGCTTGCTCATGCAAAATTAAATCCATCATTTTCTGGCAAAGTACAGAGTCACAGTCACATGTAACACCCAGAATTAAAAAAAAAAAAAAAAAAAAAACATTCAGCGGGAAGATTCACGCGCTGCATGAAATCTCTGCTGTTCCTGAAGGTGAAGTTAAGAACATGTTGAATATGCAAATGATGCAGTTGTAGCTCACAGATGTTTTTCATTGGATTTGTAAATTAGTGGAGTTGTGAAAGTTTGATCAGAATTTGACACCTCCTTGAAGGAATTGCTTAATTTGGGGGAATAGAAGTCCTGACTTTTTTTTTTTATTATTTATTTTTTTTACTAAACTTTTCTTTTTTCTCTTTTACAGCAGAGGTGGCAGTGTTGGGAGTTACATATCAAACCTTAAAAAAACTTATCACAGTTTATTTTAATCAACTTTTCTACTAGTTGTAGGATCTTGTTGGATTCAATATTCAGCCCATTTAACTAAATATATATATCTTCTCGTTGTACATTGTCTGGACTCAAATTTGCTAAGAACAATACGATACATGTCAGCAGTCCCCAATAACACAATTGGACAGTTTCCACAAATCACTCAGCAAATACACTGAAATACACACTCTCACACACACACACACACACACACACACACACACACACACATAAACATATATATATATATATATATATATATATATATATATATATATATATATATATATATATATATATATATATATATATATATATATATATAAAGTATTCATACAGTATTTAAGTGTACATATATATATATATATATATATATACATATATGTGTATATACAGTATATATTTCTGTATATATACACAGACACACCACAGATTGCTTTTTCTGTGCAGGCTATTCCGTCCCTGAGCAGCGTTTGCCCCCTGCTGTGTGCTGTGTGCAGCCTCCTCCTCTTCCTCCTCCTCCTCCTCCTCCTTCTCTTCCTCCTCCTCCTCCTCATCCTCCTCCCTCTCTGACAGCCTGCTCACGTCTCTGCAGTCGTTCCGTACTCCAGAAGAGTGAAATGACATCTTATTGGTAGAAGATGCTCTTATGACTCCCCTTAAAAAAAAAAAAAAAAAAAGCTTCTCCGTTGAGATTTGGGGTAATCAAAAGTTGATGTGCTTTTAATTAACATTTATTGTGAGAATTAGGTTTACTTTAACTATGAGTCCTGCATCCTGGTCAGCAGAGTGAATTATGTCTTCACTGGGTGTCAATGTGCTCTCTCATTTCTGGGCCACAGCAGGCGAGTCAGAACGGAAGCGGTGGAAGGAGCCGAGCTTGGCCAAACAGTAAATCAACACTGCCACCCTTAGGCCAAACAGGAATAGCACACAGACGAGCCTCCGCTGCAGGATTGATGAGTCCTGTTTGCACTGACTGTGAAACCACACCGGAGCATCATACCCACATGTACGGCGCACACCGAGTGACACAGTGGTTTCAGCAGGTGTGTGAGATAACAGCTAATTTCAGCAAACATTAGAGCTCACTTTATTAATACAAACATTTCATATCTAAATGAATTATTTAGATAGCAGCAGTGAAATTTAGGGCCTGTAAAGTAATGAAAAAAATCTATGCAGCCCTTGTCTTTGCAAACAATTTTCAGAAAAAAAAAATCTATTTATATATATATATATATATATATCTATATTATATATTTATTTTTGTATTAGAGCATGGATCACTACACAGAGGTGGAAAGTAACTAAATATATGTATTCAAGTACTGTATATAGAGATAAATGTGCTAATATTTTCGTTTAATGCCATTTTCCACTTCACTCCTGTACTTTTTACAACTTTAGTTATTTTTTAGAATAATATTTATCATCTAATAATGTAAGGATGACTTTATCAATGACTTTGATTTGTGAAAGATTAGTTCACTCACTTCTTGTCTTGTTGTTGATGTTTCACACTTCTCTAAATATTCTCACATGGTTTCACATCAATAACTGTTTCAGGCATAATAAAGAAAAAGTACAATATTTTTCCAAAAAAAACTTAAAATTAAGAAATACTTTGTTAATTAATATACATGTATGTATTTTACGTTTGTGTGTTTATTTCTACCATATCTATTACCTAAAATTTATCCGGTGGCCTCATAAATCAGTTCAGACTCGCTCCGCCTCCTCCAGCTACAGACATTAAAATGCTGCTTTTACATTAACTGTTAATCTATCAGTAACACAACACATACTTTAGTGATTTACTACTTTATGTATATTTAGCTGGTAGTAACTCTAGACCTTAACTTAAGTAGGATTATGAACACAGTACTTTTACTTCTAATGAAGTATTTCTACACTGTTTACTTCATTAAAGTATCTGAGTATTTCTTCCACCTTTATACTAACAAGGAAGGGGTTTGTAAGTTTAATATAATATAATATAGTAAATAAAATAATAAAATAATATAGACATATAAAGACAAATCTGATATGTTCTGCGTAGAAATATTGACAGGAAACAGTGATATTCTGAGTTCTGTAAAAGAAAATCCGAATCTGGATGCTTGAATGTCAAAGTGACTTGAAGTGTTCTAAGTGTTAGAATCAGGACAGACTGTTAGAGACTCATGATCCTCTGAGAGCTGACACTTCTCATTATTCTCTGTCACTCAGCCTCCTTCCATCTTACACTCTGCTGTGTGCATGTATGTGTGTGTGTGTGTGTGTGTGTGTGTGTGTGTGTGTGTGTGCGTGTGTGTGCGTGCATGTGTAAATGTTTTATTTTGTAAGTCAAATTTCACATTATAAAGTAATTATCTGTATGACCTTCTTTATATACATATAAGTAAACAGAAAATAACCTTCAATTAATCAGAACATCTCTTTGAAAGCAAGGGCTGATATTCAGGGAACCTTCAGTAAATTAATTATTAAATAAGATTAAAGTGGAGCACAAAAAAAAATAAATAAAAAAAATGTAAAGACGTAAAATAATGAAAGGCATGTTCCTGCTTTATGTCATAGTTATTGTACACCGAAGAAAAAAAAAGTTTATTTCAGTAAAATTATTTTATTAGAGGTAATTTATTTTAATACACTAGTAGATCATTTATATGTCCATCCATCCATCCATTGTCTATCCCGCTTATTCCCTTTCGGGGTCGCAGGGGTCTGCTGGAGCCTATCCCAGCGCGTTAAGGCGAGAGGCAGGGATACACCCCAGATGGTCGCCAGCCAATCGTGGGGCACACACACCATTCACACACCATTCACTCTCACACTCACACCTATGGGCAATTTAGAGTTTACCAATTAACCTGAGCATGTTTTTTGTATTGTGGGAGGAAACCGGAGTACCCGGTGAAAACCCACGCAGACACGGGGAGAACATGCAAACTCCACACAGAAAGGCCCCAGACCCAGGCCCAAGGCGGTCTTGAACCTGCGACCTTCTTGCTGTGAGGCAACAGTGCTACCCACCGCACCACCGTGTCGCCCCATCATTTATATGTATTATATTATATTATATTATATTATATTATATTATATTATATTATATTATATTATATTATATTATATTATATTATATTATATTATATTATATTATATTATATATTGCTCATATTTTTAAATATGTAAGCATAAACAATATTAAATTGACTAAAACCAAGAAAAAAAATATGATGACAATTTATTGGATTAGTTGTATTCAGGATAATTCTTCTTATTAATGGACTAATTGTACCATAAACAAAAAAAACATTTTTACATAAGGTTTATTTTTTTTGCAGTGTCGTACTTATGAACATCTGACAACTTGTAAAAATATTTGATATGAACCTGGGTCAAACTTAGACTTTATGAGGAAAACATTAAAATTGGTTTTATTAACCTTCCGACAGATACGAGCTGGATGCTGTCAGGTTTCCTCTCCTGACATTAACCTTTTGTGTTGAGAGAAAAACAGATTTTCCGTTGAACTCCTCCGTCTGCTTTAATAATAGAAGGGCTGCACCCTCGTGTCCGTGGTTTAGTAACGTGGTGGTTTTTAAATGTCAGTGGCAGCTCTCAGGAAACCTGACAGATGGTGAAGCAGATTCAGCAGTTTAACCCCAGCAGAAACACGGAGGAGTCTTTTCGTTTTTCTGATATGAAACGGCCCTGAAAGCAACTTTCTTAATTAGCTCCTGACTGAGTGACGCGTCCGACAGGATCAACGGGATCAAGAGGATCAACACGTTTTAGCCGAATTAAAGTGGAACTGATTTAGTTCTTCAACATGAGAATACTTAACTGATGATGGGCTCCGCTCACTTTCTGAAGGAAATGGAATGTTTCTGTGAACCAGATCACAGCGTTGCTCTAACTACTGAAACGTCTATATGTTACTAATGAGATGTATCTGTGCTGCTAAAGTGTCTCTATTAATAATAATAATAATAATAATATAAATATTTAATCTCAATGTTCCTGCTAACAAAGTAATTATGAAATAGGAAATAAGACCACTCCTCTGTAGTGTTGATAAATACAAACCACTTGTTAAAGGCTCTGGTTGTGATGTCACAACAGGAGTGGAAGTCGATGTGAACCGTGTTTCCATGCAGCTCCATAGAATTTGTTGATGTTGATTTCTGATTTGCTTTCTGCGGGGCGGGGCATCTCAGGCAGCGCCTGGCCAACACACAGCAGTGTGGGCGTGTCAATAGGGAGGGGAGGGGGAGAGTGTGGGAGAAGGCAACTGTATTGCTTCTACAGGTCGGACTAGCTGCTTTATGGTTTGGAGCATACCAAAAAAAAATGTCAAAATAGAACCTTTAAGAAACAAAAATCATCTCAGTATAGTTAAAGATCTCTGCTGCTCACAGGAAGAGAGTATAATATATATATATATATATATATATATATATATATATATATATATATATATATATATATATATATATATATATATAAATAAAGCTCTCCTCTGATTCTGATCGATTGGACTTAAATTGGTTTAAAGCTCAGTTTCAGTGTCAAGATTTATCATATGGGAGTTTTAAAATTTGAGTAATGGATCTTTAATAACAATGTCTCTCATCACTTAGAAGTGAAAACTTGTCCAAATATTGAAATTCTGAACATAAAAGTATGTGAATATTTAATATATCCTCCTGTTTTCGTTGAGTTGGGTAGAATCTGCCATTCTCTGCCGCCCACGACCATCGTGAGGCTCTATCTCCTGAGACTCCAAGCTCAGTCAAAGCGCTGATAAAAACTCAGGGGAGTTGAGGGGGAGCACCAGGCCGCCCTGTCCGCCTCCATCCACGCCTTTGCTTGCCCTCCACGCTGCAGCGCTCCTCCGCCGCCTGCTGCAAAAATCAATACCTGTATGCTCAATTTTGTCAGGCGTCCTTCTACACTCGCTGTCAAACGAGTCTCTCTGCTCGCCGGAGCCTGAGCCAGGCTGCCGCGTCGCCCCGGTTCAGCCTGAGCCGTTGGACAGGACCAGCTGCCAATATCAACACGCGTCCTGTCTCTCAAACCAGGAAACGTCCTTGCGATGATCCGCTTGAAGCTCGACGTGGGAATTTCTCCTTTATCCACATTCTGTCAGCAACAACACAACCCAAACATGTTTTTTACCTGCAACAAGGGCACAGAACCTCTTCATATTCCGAGAAGGTCAGAGTTTCTGTAAATCTATATTATCTATGTTTAACATTTAGTAGGAAATGTAACTGTTTTTGATTTTTAGAATGAGATGGACATTTAGCAGTTTCAAGTCTTATAATATTAATCATAATCAACTTGCATGTCCAAATCCTTTGTATAAAACAAATATTATTGTAAATATTGGTTAATAGAACACACACACACACACACATACAGGCATGTATACATAATCTATTCACATCAAGTAATTATGATAGTATGATTATTATGAAGTCAGATTCTGTTCTGTTTGGTGATAGTGCTGGGATTTTCTGTCTGTGAAAGCATCTTGGAGCAGGACGGCTGTGGCCACAGTAGCCTGTTTTAGCAATAATATCTTAGTGTGTGGTTTTTAAGAGACGCTCCAATACTTTTGTTACATTGGCTGCACAATTGGTTTAAGAAGTAATGTAACAACAGAGCTTTGAGTTCTAACTAAAGTACTGGGAAGCAAAACAAGGTGAAGGACTGTGATATGGAGCTTTATACTGTACACACAAAAAAAAAAGGATGCACACCTTCATGCCACACACAAGCTAAATCAGTAAGTTGAGGTCAATCCAAACGACAGTCAGAGAGATACACGAGCCACAGACACACAGACGCTCTTCGCTTTGTAGATAGATTTGTGTTTCATGGGTGGAACCAACAAAACACAACCAGAAGTCCCTAATAAAAGTGGTTTCTGGCAGCCAGTCCAGTATTTGGAAGCGGGAGCACCCAGCCTGTGTTTGTGTTGGAGGTGGTCCCATTAGTGGCCGTCAGACAGAGTCCTGCTACCTGACACTGTGTAAACCAGCGTCCTCCCACTCAGGGATGAGCCGTCTAACTGGGGCCAGATCCAGATCTGTTCCGGCTCATGGGGCCCAGCGTCTCACACCTCTCCCCGTTGTGATGTGTCATCTGCTGGCTCCTGACAGGCTGGGAGTCAGGCTCCCGACACCGGGGGGAGGCTCTGCTCTCTGGCAGCTCCTGAGCTGTAAACTGCAGGTGACTCCTTCAGTTCCAAACGCAGCACGGAGCTAAAATATACAACATATATGAGGGACTGCATCTCACTGTGTGTCAGGGGGGAGAAAAACTTAGTATATTGACTCAATTACTGTACACACACTAAAATATATAAAAATAACTAACTAAACTGTTAAATATATTGTTTTGGTTCAGTCCAATACTACAATTTATACTTAAAAAATATGAGCCAACAATCAAAATAAGTGGATACAAAACACAAATATCTGGTGTTCATGTTTCACATGTTTCACATTTCTCCTCTAAGAATCCTCACATACTTCCACATCCATTGTTCTAGGCCCAAAGAGGGCAATATTTCTCAAAAAAAAAAAAAAAGAAACTATATAGATTAAAGAAACACTTTGAACACATTCATTTGCTTTAGCTACAGAAGTATACTTAGCTTGTAATACATACATACTTTAACCTAAGTAGGATTATGAATGCAGTACTTTTACTTCTCATGAAGTATTTTCACACTTTTACTTCAGTAAAGTATCTGAGTACTACTTCTTCACCTCACCTGAATGTTTCATCATGACCAGTTTGATCTTGTTTCTACCGAATATAATAATAATAATAATAATAATAATAAGAAGAAGAAGAAGAAGAAGAAGAAGAAGAAGAAGAATAGAAACTCAAAACTACAGTGTTTTCTGTGTAAAATTATTGACTGCAAACAGTCTGTGATACCCTGAGTGCTGCTCTATAATAAACTATAATTCTGAGAGTGCAATGCTTGAGTGAAGTATTTCTACACTCAAGCGTCACTGGTGTTGTGGCTTTTATGGAAGCAAAGGAGCTAAGTACTTCCTCCACCTCTGCATTATGCACATTGACTGGCTCCTAATGTGCTTTGGCACCGAGCAGCCTTGTGCATTGAGAGCAGAAGTTGTTAGCTCTCAGCAGGTCTGTTTATTCATCATAATGAGAAAACGCAGGTGACGCTGCTAAAACCCCGGGTTTGGAGGTTTGTGGGTTTTGGAGCGATGGTTTTCATTGAAGCAGCTCTGATAATGGACTGTGGAATAAAGATGAGTTTACTCACATTCAACAACCCTCTCGAGACACTTGGCTCTTTTTCTCTCGCTTGGTTTCAACCTTCAGTTGATGCTTGCACCTGCAGACACACAAACACACACACACACACACACACGGTTGAAATGAAGAAGATTGAAGGATTTTGTTGTTGAAACTATTGAAGTACTTGTTGCCCCATCTCGAGGCACCTTAACCTTCTATTCCAGGTGTTAGTTTGTTTATGTTCAGAACTGCAAACAACAGGCTATGACGTAATAACCAGCTGATAACATCATAGGTTTTTATGTTATGAGACAAATGTTATCACGTTATCATTTCAGCACTTTCATTATGTTTTTGGGCAGTTATCACTGGCCTTACTTCAAAGAGAAACATACACTATTGCTGCATACATATACATTTATTATGTTATCCGCCATAATGTAGTACATTATTGGCTGCTTTAGAAATTTAGATAAGAAAAAGATTAAAAAAAAGAAAAATATGAGATAAATAGAACATGATGAAGAAATCAAAAAGAAGACAATTAAAATGACCAAAAATCCCCAAAAAACACTTGAAATGAGCACACAATCCATCAATGTATGATAATTCTACTGAATATTGGACTAAATGTACCATAAACAAGACATTTCCACTTGTTAAGATAACATATGCTTGCAGTGTGGAAATATGCAGCCAGTGTCGCCCTCATTAGTGGCTGTGACATCAAAATCTGTTTAATCTTGCATAAAACGGTCACATCTCAGACCTCACGCGGGGCAGCTTTTACCGAGAGTCCAAGAAGGTCGAAATGCACTCGCCCATTAATTACTTTCCCTATCAAAGATAAGAATACACACACAGTGGCTGCACCTTCAGCTCCGTTCAAGGGCGGAGCGGCAGGAAGTGAACTGCAGATGGATGCGGATCCGCCAGTGTTAGTGTTCTCTGAGCTGCTCCAACATGACAAGAATAACAGATGAAAGGAGATAAAGAAAAAAAAAAAAGACGGGGCCCGAGGAACAGTGGAGAGAAAAGTTTTTTTTTTTTTCTTTTTTTTTTTATCCGCCTCCTTTGTTTGTCAGGATTGATTCGAAGCGAACACGCAGCTTTGTCTTTAATTATTTTCAAAAATATGACTCTCATGTCTCGGGCTGTTGTCAGGAGCCGTCAGACTCCGTCCTTGTAATGATACAGAGGAGCTGAAATTACAGCTTCAGCTGCTGATCTGCCACTCGGCTAATTGTAGCGGCTGAAACTCCCAGCGTGAGGCTGTCGCCTCAGAGTCTGTCCTCACGTCACTGGGAAAAAAAAGACGCTGCGAGCATCATCTTCTGACTCTGGCTATAGGTTGGCAGGTGTGTGTGTGTTTGACTGTGTGTGTGCAGTGGTGGAAAGTAACAAAGGCTTTAAAAAAAGTTATCTCCATATTTATTTAATAAAATTTTCTAATGTGTTTGTTTTCCTCAGTGATAAAAAACAAGTTGTATAACATACTATATTAATGTGGTATAGTATTATAGTATATAGTGTAATATACTGTGTAATAGTAATATATTGAATCATTTAATATATTATAGTATAACACAATCTGAAAAATAAGTACTTTTGTAGTTTAACTTATTATTTCAGGCCTTATACTAGTTAGTTGAGTATTTTCGGTGACATTACTTCTACTTTTACTCAAGTGAATTGAGTACTTCTCTGAGTATGTGTGTCCGTGTCTGTGTTTCTATGTGTCTCTGTGTTTGTGTTTGTGCTGTGCATGCAGGATAAGAGCAATGTGTGTGTGTCTGTGTGTGTGTGTGTGTGTGTGTGTGTGTGTGTGTGTGTGTGTGTGTGTTTGCGTCCATGTGTGTCCAGATGTTGATGCGTGTCACCTCTCTCTCTCTCTTTTTTTTTTTTTATGCCAGCAAACACCTGTTTATTCTCTGTTAATTAATTGTTTAACATGATTTCATTTTGTCAGGCAGTCGTTTCTTGGTGGAACGATCTCGCCGTAGCGTGCTGACGCTGGCTAGATCAGCAACTAATCAGTGTCCACATGAATTATAAGTGTTGATGCATCCAGATGCTACTGCGGCGTTCATCCTTCGGGCGATAAATAATAAAGGACGCTCGCTTCTTTATCGCGGCGTTACGGCGGAGAGGAACGTCGGAGACGGGGAGAAGCCGGACTGTTAGAGGAGAGTGGGATCACGGGGAGAGCACGCTCACGTCTTCCATCATTCTGCTGTGAGGTGCTAACTTCACCTGCAGCTCTGTGTTTCAGCTCCACTTGTCTGAGCTGGCTGAGACCCACGGTGAATACTGTGTTGTCCCAGTGAGGGGCAGTGCTGCAGAGCTCAGCACGCCGAGGCTGCTGGGAGGCAGCGCTGTGGCCCTGCACTGATGCTACCAGTACTACTGCTGCTACTGCTGCTACTGCTGCTACTATTTCTACTACTACTACTACTACTACAATACACCACGGCTACTACTCTACTACTACTGCTAGTACAACTACACTACTGCTACTTCTACTACTACAATACACTACTACTACTACTACTACTACTACTACTACTGATGCTACTATACACTACTGCTACTACACTGTACTACAAAACACTACAGCTACTACACTATGCTACAGTACACTACTACTACTACTACTTCTATGCTGCTACTATACACTACTGCTACTACACCGTACTACAAAACACTACAGCTACTACACCATGCTACAGTACACTACTACTACTACTACTACTATGCTGCTACTATACACTACTGCTACTACACCGTACTACAAAACACTACAGCTACTACACCATGCTACAGTACACTACTACTACTACTACTACTACACAGCATAATACTACTCAGCTGCTACACTATTACTGCAGTACTACAGTACTACAATCCACTACTGCTCCAGTAGTACAATACACTGTTTCTCCGGTACTACAATGCTCTATTGCTACACAGTACTACAACACACTACCACTACACAGTACTACAATACTTTACTTCGCCACAGTACTACAATACAGTGCAATGACATAGTACTTCAATACACTACCACTACTCTAGTACTATATTACACTACTGCTACATAGTACTTCAATACACTACCGCTACTCTAGAACTATATTAGAATACTGCTACACAGTACTAGAATACTCTATTGCTACACTACTACAATACACTACCACTACTACACAGTACTACAACACATTACTGCTACACATTACTACAATACACTACTGCTCCAGTAGTACAAAACACTATTTCTCCAGTACTACAATGCTCTCCTGCTACACTTTTACAACACTTGTCCACTACACAATATGACAATACTTGTCTGCTACACAGTACTACAACACAGTGCTACTACACAGTACTACATTACACTATGGTTACACAGTACTAGAATACTCTATTGCTACACTACTACAACTACTACACAGTACTACAACCCACTATTTCTACACAGTACTTCATAAAGTACCGCTATACTACTACAATACACTACCACTACACAGTACTACAATACTCTACTTCTACCAGCACTACAATACACTACTACCACACAGTACTACAATAACACCACACATACTAGTGATACACTAACAGTACTATGACAACATGTACTGTATGTAAGTGCAACCACACATTCAGTATTACTACAGGATTGCTACAGTACTACAAAACTACAACCACACATACAAAACCATACATATGTTAAACAACCACACATATACTATTACAGCAACGCTTACAGTATTACAAAAACACACACAGTACTACAACAACACATACAGTACTATTACAACATATACATTATTGATACACATAGCTAGTACAATGTATTACAGTATGACAGTACGGCACACATAGAGTGCTACTACACACATACAGTACTACAATCATACCTATACTACTACAACCATACATAAAGTACCACTACATGCATAGTATTACACACAATACACATTCTACAGCATTCTGGATGTTTCTTTCAGTAAAATAACAGCCTCAGTATCCTCTATATGGGAGGCTGCAGGAAACCTTTATGGAACATTTAAATAACCTTCCCAGAGGGGAAACAGAATCAAAGATTTCACATCAGAAAAACAAAAAAAAAAAAAAATGTTAACCAGAAACAGAATTTAATGAACGTCCCCTGAACGTTGTGGGGGTTGACGTTTCATCTGTCTCCCGGTGACGTTTGTCATTTTTATTTTCCTTCAGGCCAAAAACTTTGACAGTGTCAGAGCAGCGAAACGTTTTGTTGGCGCCTCTCCTCAGTTAAATTTCATCATCATGCTGACCGGCGCGGCGTGAACGTTTCCCCGCGCCAAAGACGAGCCCGTTTTCGATCCGTCTGCAGCCGCGCCCGTCCGTCACTCAGAGCCGGCCGCCCTCCGCTATCTCTGCAGCTGTGCTCCTGTCGTCCCTTTAATGGCGTCGCCCTCACCTCCCACCATCCGTCGCCATTTGCATTCGGACGCCTTCCGCCTCGCGTTCCGGCACAAACCGTGTGATTAACCCTGAAGCCGAGTGGCTTGATGATAGCAGATGTGCCTTTGTGTGTGTTTTTTGTGAAGGTTTACAATAATGCTGTTTGACAACAGTCGGCTGGGGTGCAGAGCGCCTTTGAAATACAAATGTGCTCAGCTGCTCGCTGTTAAGTCACGATACCGGACGCCAGGGGGGGAAAAAAAAAAAAATACAAGGTAGGTTATATTGCTATAAATATGTACAGTATATGTATTATACACAGCGCTGTATGTTTCCAGATGGTTTGGTGACATAAATATTCGACTCCTTCAGTAATGAGTGCTGAGCACGCCATCAAACACAGCCCCGCTGCCCCCGGGGGGGAATCTCTGCAGTTTGCGTTTAGCTTTAAAACGAGTTGTCGTGTGTTCAGAAACACGCCGCCGCCACTGCCGCTGCTTCCGGACACGTGTGATCAGATATTCCACTAGTGCTTTAATTAACGTGATGCACCATGTTTAAGCCGAGTTCCTCTGCTCGTAAAAAAAAGAAGAAATGAACGACTGAAGCCGGGGCTGATGTCACCAGCTTCGGTCTGAAATGCATTAATAATTGAATAAAGCAGTAACCCGGATAATTAGTAAGTTATACTTAGGAAGTTTCTCTCCCGTCTGGCGGACATCCAGGACTGAATATCACAGTTTTAAACAACAGAATCTGTAAATTACGACACGTTTAATCATTCACAAACAGCAGAACTTTATGCTCTTCATGTAACACTGCAAAAACTATAATATTCCACTAACAGGGCCGATAAAATACTGGACAAATTGTAATATTCTACCACTAGTACCAATAAAAATCTATGAAACACTGCAATATTCCACCAACAGGAGCAATAAAATACTGTGACATAACTGAAAATGTAAGATTACAGTAGTTTTCTTAAGAGTAGATTGGAGAGCTTTAATGACAATACATTTTGGCTTCCATTTTTTAATGAGTTGAATTCAAAGATCTAAAACATTTTCTTCCCTTTTCTCTCAAGTATTGTTCACAAAGGAGTAGATCATCATTCCACAACCAACAACCTGATCAACCCTATGTGTTGGACTGCATGAGGCCAATGGTGGTCTCACCAGATCCTCAGCCCCCCAATAAAACTAAAGTGGTTCACAGTGGACTTTTACTGAAGTTTAAGGACTCCTATAATAATCCTGCTGTCTAACCACCATCTTGATAACTGTGAGGTGGGAAGGATCATCTCAGCAAAGGAGAAGTGCTCATTATAACACAGTTTTGAACAATATTTGAGAGAAGTGGTTATTTTGTGTTTCTAGTGGGAGCAAAAACACAAGTATTGCATTTATATTTTCATTCAGTGTACATTTAAATAATTGAAATAAATGTTCATAAGAGATCATTAGTTATTCATGATCCAACTAACATAACATATATAAAAATAAGTATGTAATACATTTAAGACAACATTCTTAAACATATTTAACTTATATATGTTGTTTATACTTATATGTTATTTATACTGAACTTTGATGTTTGCCATCTTGACGACTGTCCAGGAACTAAAATATACTAAATTTGTATATTTAACGTATATTTTTACCATCCAGTTCAGATGTTAGATTCATGTTTTTGTTGGATTGATCATTTTTGTGCATTCATTAGTCATTATTTTAACCTGAAATTAACCAGACAGGTCAATTACCAATAATATTTACTGTGAGGAAGAATGACCTCTGGAAGGGTCAAAGAGAAAAAACAAAACAAAAAAATAAGGATAGAAAAGAGTTTTTCTTCTCTTTTTTGTATTTCACCCATGTAATCTAGAATTCATCGCAGCGTTGAAGTAGTTGGACATGGAAACAACATTTTCATCCTCCATTAGTGCGAACATGGCGTGACTGCAGGCCAGAAAACCTTTTGTGATGTCATTAATCTCAACAGCCGGCTCAGTTTTTCTTGAGTTGTTTGTATCGATCAACGGCCCTAATGAATCCTCTGAACATACATCATGATCGCTGACAGCAAAACCATCGTGTACTTTTCAAAAGGTGATAATAAACAGTAAGGGGGTTTTAATTTGTTTCTTCTCACATCGGATCTGCTCAGTTCTCCGGTTTCTGGGAAAAGGCGAAGGGCTGGCATCAGATGATACACCTGCATTGACCTGTGACAAATCAACACTTTATTGATGCTTCTTGTGTCAGGCAGGAGTGTGTGAACTGCACAACAAGCATCTGTTCACGGGAGAAACGAGGTCAGGTCATTATTTTCTACCTCCCGATAAAACATTAGATATAACAGTATAAATGTGCGTGACAAAACTTTAGGTTCTAGCTTTAGGTTCGGAGAAATAAAGCGTTTTACGTCAAGACGGAGCAGACTTACAGCATCACTGCTAGAGGCTTTAAAAAGAAAAAAAAAAAGTTTTATTGATCCTGTGGGAAAATTGATCCTCTGCATTTGACCCATCTTATACAAAGCAGCATGAGCCGCAGTGCAGCTAAGTCTACTTCTGTTGAGTATTAACCTAACATACATGTCTCTGATTGTTTATCATCATCAACCGGTGGATCCATCAGTGATTTAAAGAAAGAGAGATGCCTGGAAATGTTTTAAAATGTGCAGAGAGACATTCTGCACTTTAGACATTTGACTTTGTTTTATTAGATGCAAAATTAAAGAAAGACTAAAACTCCCCTTTTGATGATGTTTCAGTACTACTCGCATCAGCAGTCAGTTGCTAACATTAGCAGGATGGCATGTTGTCTTCTGAATGGTTGGTATTGTGTGAAAGGGGTAGTCTTTGCAACATTTTTGAAAATTCGCCCGAGGTCATGCAAGATGTTCTTTTCTCACAGCGAAAGCAATTTTCAAGAGATTTGGCACAAATAACAGTCAAAGGTTATTACAATGTAAAATCACATTTTAGTCTCCCTGACCCTGATGTAGCAGGAAAGCATTTAGTAGTTGAACCATACACTGGCCATAATAGAAATGTCAATAATTATTATCTGCCTTTAATTGTGTATGAAAGGCAGATGATATATGGATGTCTAATTTCGATTTCTATGTGTGTTTGTTTTTAATTTAATAGTTTATAATAAGGGTGTGTTTGTCCACCAAATAGGCTAGGAACTCCCCTTCCCTTTAACATTGATATACTATAAGCTAAGATACATTAAAGTGGATAATAAAGTGCTGCTTCTAATCTCAAACAGCACGTTAACCTCCACGTCACTGCTGCCTCTGAGCAAGCTGCTCCACCCACGTGAGGTACAGACGGCCGTGATGAAATCACCTTTACCTGTTGTCAAAAACACTGGCATCCACGCTGTGCAGAGGAGGGGACGGAGAATGTCTTTGGATTCTCTAAACAAGTGGGAATGAAAGTAACAAGTCTGTGTTTTTATTAGGGATGCACCGATGTGAAAATTTCGGCCGATATCGATATCCGATATACATATCGGCAGTCACTGCCGATACCGATATTTGCCGATATCGATATATGTAGAGAAAAAGTTTTCTGTAGTGTCACAAATTTAGTACAGACCAGAAAAACACTGTACATTTGAAAAGCACAACAGTGCTCTTTATTTAAAGGAAGGCTCACTGTAAAACTCTGTCATGTGGTTAGAGGAAGTACGGCGGAGCGGACCCGATGGCGGCGACGTCGGCGGCCGGCGATGAGAAGGCGGCAGGACGGCGTCCGACACCCGGAGCAACGTTCCGCGCATTTTTTTTGTCTTTTCGGGCGATGCGATGTGACGGAGGAGCCCGCTAGGACCAGCTAGCTTAGCGCGTCGCCGAGAGACACGCAGACAGTGACCCAACTAACTGTAGCGGTTTAACTCTGCCAATTGTTGACATATCGGCCAGAATTTGTTGATATCGGACCGATACCGATAAGTTAAAAAACGTGACATATCGGACGATATATATCGGTTGGCCGATATATCGTGCATCACTAGTTTTTATGCATTTTCATGTCCCTCAGTCACACGCGTGTCGACAGGAATATTTCAAAATCAAAACTTTTAACACCACAAATCATTTCAATTTTCACCCGTGTGATGTGGAAGCCTCCAGTGCACAAACTCTGAAAATGTACTTTTCAGTGGAGAAGATGTCCCGTCTCCAGTGGTTAAATGTTTCAGTGAACATTCTGGAGGGTGAAAGAGTTATTTTATGAATTTTTAATAAAAATAGTTTCAAGTGGAAAAAAAACATATCTGATGGTTTGTACAAAGCAGAGAGTCTTAAAACATGAATTTCTAAGTACTGAGATCTTGAAATGTGCCAACATCAGTTGGGTTTCCATCAAACTCAGTTTGAATCATTTTGAAATATTCACGTTACAAAAGTTTGATTTGAACATTCAATTTCTTCAATTTCACAAAAATAATTTACGCTTGCTCAAGGTGCCTTTGGGTATTTTTTTTATTTCAAAAACTTTGTTAAATAAATTCTGAACTTGTTACTTGCATGACTGATCAGCTGTTTCTGCTGTCAGTGAACAGCAGATCGGCGCTAGCTGATATAAAAAAAGAAACATTTACATATCTAATTAAATGTTGTAATGTTAATATTAGTGTAGTAGTGTAATGTTAGTGAAAATCTCCACTTTCTCTCATAGTTGAGGTTTAATTTCTCGACTTAGCATGTTTTTCATCTCCTGCCCTGAACATTGCAGCCAAATTGTATCATAGCCCATAGTGCCACTTACACTTTTATTTGCTATTTTTTGTGAAATTGCAAAAAAAAAATCTCTTCAAAGTAGCTGGAAATAAACTGCTGTTGTTTCCAATGCATTATGTCTTGCTGTCAAAGCACCTGTATGCAGCTGCTACGGGTCATCCGATCAAAATCTGATTGGTCAGAACCTCTGTGGTTTATTGTCATGTGCATAACCTAAAGCCTGAGAATGTGTTGCAGATCCAGCCGCCCCACAAGGTGAAAACGTTGCTCTGACAGGGCAAAGAAAAAAATGAAAGAGATTTGTTAAAATAATACCAAACTGATGTTGAGACACACACACTGTGGGTGACCGACGTGGTCTCCCAACAAAAGGGATCAGGGCAACCAGAAGACGAGGTGGAGACAGGAGGTAAAGGAACTCAAAAAACATTTATTGTCGGTGGTACAAACCAAAACAACCGCAGCACATGAGCATACATCAGCAGGCAAAAATCCACCTCTCACCAGGTGGACTAAAGAGGCAGTCCCACGCGTCGCGTTGCCTGTCCCGCACCCAAACATGTCCGGGGGAACACACACACACACACACACACACACACACACACACAAACACACACAAACATGACTTCGTGTAGCCTGTACTAGTTGTCACGGGGGCCCAGAGCCAGCCAGAGTTATACATATAAATCCCACAATGTGATAAACTGTATTTTTCCTTTAACTGGAACCCTCAGGAACATGTTTAGAGCGTCAAACCACATGTTCCCTTTGGCAGACTGCAGGCACTTGGAGTATAGGGTTGTGTGTAGGGAGTGAAGCCTGATTACCACCTTTCATACTGCAATTACACCCACGCTTCCACACACACACACACACACACACACACACATACGCAGTGATCTAATGAGGTTACATGCGACAAGCTTGCATGAATTAGTTCTTACATTGAAAGGTTGAAGAGCACATGGGTCAAATGTTAATTGCAAATTGTCTCAGTTCACAGAGAATAAAGATTGTAATTAATTCGGGATGAGACAAATTTACAACAATTTTCCCTGCTAATGTACCTTTGTGGTCCACAAACAGTGTCTCACACATTTCTCAAGAGCATAATTAAAAGTTATTCTCCTCATATTAATGTTGAAGCCAAAAGGTGAAAAAAAAAGAACTTAGCCATGACATCATCTGTGGGTGTCTGCCGAGTGTAGAACCTCTAGGGCTTAAATCATGCTCATTTATAAACGTCACCTAACCACTGCTGATTTATAGCACCAGCTCTTATCAAATAATTTAAGTTTTGGAATCATGTGCTACAGCAAAGAGGGGTCACAAAGTCCACTGTCAGCCCAAACAAGACGATGAAAGAAATCAAATCAAAATCACTTTGGGAGATACAGAGGGGGACAAATCTCTGAATCTCTGGGATTGATGTCACAAATTCACAAAAAAATGCTTCATTTTGCAAGCTTGGATCTCTATCGAACATGGCTGCATCAGGAAAATTACAGAAAAATAGCATATGGGACAGTGGAGTTCCATGGAACCAGCAACCTACGACCCAGTGATTCATAAGATAATGCAATGTACTGAGATATAGCTTTTTCTAAGTAAATTATGGAGTATCAGGTTTTTTTTTTTTTTTTTATATTTAAGGTCCTAAAAAACCTGCAATTTGAAAAAAAAAAACACCAAGCCTGGACAAGTTCTGAAAAACCCAGGAAGATTTTGAAAGATCCTGGAAATTAACTTCACAAATACTTAGATAACGAGTTTGGTGTTCAGAACAATCTATATTAGTTAAACAAAACTTTAATGTTCATGCAGTTTAATCACAATACTTCATGTAAGTCATGTAAATTCCAGTTTTCCAATGCCAGGAAACTTGGAAGAGTATCAGATTTGAGTATGACTAGTTGTGGTATTGGATTATTTTCATTTATAGTAAACTGAATATCTACAGTTTGTGACTGTTGGTCAGGAGAAACGACAGCATTTGAAGGTGTCTCTCACTTTAACAATTTATAGACCAAGTGTGTAAATGGTATAAATTACAAAAAAGACAGTTCATCAAAATGTTTATCTATAGGCAGACATTTTAGAGAATGTATGGTAGAAGTGTAAGGTAAAATTGTGTGTGAACCCTGAAGTCTAATGTCAGGAATTTGTATTTATTTTTCTCTGAATATGCCTTCCTCTCCCTCAGGCTCCATAAATGTTTTCTCCCTGTGAAGTTCCCTCTGTTACTCTGTAGATATCAGAACCATAGCAGCGTCTATCGGTGATTTATCATCACAGAGCATCGTACTATTTTTTTTCTGTATCCTGTGCTTTTGTTTCTCCATTTATTCCCCTTTCCACGCAGCCTTAACCCTCAGAAAGCTCATAACTCTCTGGAGCACAGCTGTTCACCTCTGGAGCTTCACCATAGACTAGAAAAGGAACTGTACCATTTTGGAAGGGTCACAAAGTTTGTCTGTGCTCTGACTGACTTTGTGTTTCTTCTGCACAGCTAAACAGAAATAATTCCCACAGCAAACGCTGAGAACCTTCAGTGGCCAGAAGCTGAGGCTTCCATTAAAAGTCAGTGATGCTATTTCAGGAGGACTGTCTCTTAAAAAAAAAAAAAAAAAGTTTCTTGCTTGTTTGTAACTAGAACTTCAGCTCATAGATTGTGAATAATGATCTTTCTTTTTTTTTTTTTTTGATTCTTTATCATGTATGGTGCAGCTAGACGAGAGCTTATATTCAACCCAGTCTCTAGTGGAAAATGTTGATGGTAGTACTGGCTGTAAACATCTCGATAAAATGGATTCAGACCACATTTGGGCATGTGTGCATCAAACCGGTTTTGTCTTCCCTGCGGGAACCTGACCTAATAGTTTGGTAATTTGTAATTTTATTTTGGATCGCACGATTTTTAGGGGCTGGTTTGTGACTGTTTATTTATTGATTTTTTTTTTTACATTTTTAGTCGTCTGTTTATTGGCAGTGTTACGTCCAACACTGTCACGCATGTTTTGGGAACAAAAACATTTATACGAAGCAAGTCTATTTTCATTTCATGTTGATAAAAGTAATAAAATGATGAATAAATTGTGAGTTACCTATGGCGTTCGATGATGTTTCCTCTGGAGACGTTTTCTCACCGACTCAGTTGATGATTTTTCACAGACTGAGATGATGTTTCTTCTGTCTACGGTGTAGCTGGAAGGTTTTAATTTTAGTTGACCTTGCACTGACAGCAACACAGTGTAATGACTGTAATTACTATAGGGCGACCATCATTGCACAATGACTATTGTGTCCATTAGAGCTAACAATGCGTAGAGCTGCAAGTCAAAGTCTACACAGACCCGACAAAGTCTCACCATTCAGCTCAAAGCCAGTCGGGATCAATGAGCACACGACGACCCGGCATTAATTGAAAAGGTTCTCAACGCCGGTGTCGGCTCCTCTCAAGGTGACGGAGCATGTTGTGGTTAGATTAAATATTTATTGAGGGGTGTCATTACATTGCCATTATCATTTAGATCAGTTCATTAAACAACAAGATACTCCGATGATGAGACAATTAAGGTTGTTAAATAAAACAGGATGAAACGAGATTTAAGTAAAAAATAAGACTAGTGCAACCACACAACACAAACAACACACACACACACACACACACACATACACACTGAGCTTGCTTTCGAGGTCACTGAGCTGGGTCCCAAGGTAATCGTTGAACAGCGGTTCTCGGTTATGCTCGGAAAACAATGAGTCTGATCATCATTAACCCTGCTGGAAGTCCACGAACAAATAACTGCAAACTGAGGATTTATAGAGGAGTGATAGATTAAAACACAGAGGATGATGGTGAACTTACAGTGGGCGAGATATCCCTCAGCTTTGGGAAATACCGCATCTCTTCACTCCGTGACCCGTTGTTCAATGCATTATTCACTAATTGTTTCATGACCTTGAATGCTGTGGATTCGCCGATCTGTAACACAGAGATAAATTTATATTTTTCCTGACGGCGTTTTGGCAGCGGCTCAAAGAGATCTTAAAGTAATATAGACGCGGTATGTTTTTCTTCCTCCCCAGACACATACAATGAGGTTTGGAGAAGAATAAAACATGCATTTATGCATGTTAAGAGATATCCAGCTGGAATGCTGGGAAATAAAGAAAATCACTATTGTTTTTGCAGCTCCTGTTGCCAACTATTACATTAATCTCCAGTCCTATTGATAATTGATTTGAGAAGAAAATGTCCAAACACTCCTCTACCAGCTTCTCAAATCTGATTATTTTATGGTTTCTCTAGTCTTCTATAGTGGTAAACTGATGATCTTTGGACAAAAACAAAACAAAACAAAAATACAGTTTAGGATGAATCTTTAGCTTTGGGGAAAAAGTGATCAACATTTTACACCATTTTATGAATCAAACAACTAATCATTAATTGTTTCAACAATAACTGATCAATTAATCAACTATCATAATATTCCATAGTGACAGTCCTATGTTAGAATTAGTAGATATATTGACTTCCAATAAGTTCTCCTGCAAAAAGTAAAACCTGAAGACACAGACAGACCTGAACGATTTCATTCTGAGACATTTGCAAACTGTAAAACAAAGAAATATGTGCTGTTGCAGATCCTAACGAGATATAACATTAAGGGTTGCCTCTTTGATGCCTCTCCTGCGTGTTGCTTTACATTCTGCTGATGGAGGTTTTTTCCTCGAACCCTCAGGCTGCCGGTGCAGACGTCTTGTTCCCTCTGCAGGCGTGCGTTTGATCTTGTGATGTTAGAAATAAAATAAAAAAAGAAGGTGGCATTTACTGACACAGATTATTCAGTGCAGGCTTTTCTTCAAGTCGGGGCCCGAGCGGCGGAGGACGCATCAAACTAAAAAAAAAAAATGTACAGTCGGTGGAAAAAAAAGGCTGCTGACAGATGTCCTCTGCTGCGTGATACAGGTGTTTAATGTGAGTGAAAGACGTCCTCTGCCTGACTTTAACGTGAATGATTGCTTCGCCGTGTCCAATGGTTCTCGAGCGGAAGCTCTATTTTTAGAAAAGTACTCTTGAATGTTCGCCTGCTTGATGTACATCTCCACGGCAAGCAGGGGAGCAGAGTATTTTATCTTGATAAGTGCAGCCATTTGATGGAAGTTGCGAAATGTACGGACTGTACATTCAGCCACTTGGCAGAGGGGGGTATAATAAGGGACTCAGTCTGTATTTTTTATATATGAGTCTCACAAATAGATCTGTGTTTGAGGAGTAAAAGGGAGTCCTTGTAATCAAGGCGGAGACATACAGGAGGAGAGATGGTCAATAAACATCCAGCTTTGTAATCATCTTCACACGCTGTTCTGACGTTCTGACCTTTGCTGTGGCGTTTTTGCATCAGTCGTGTTTTTTTTTCTTCGTTCTGTGTTTTCTTCTCGTTTTATTCAGGCGCTGCGCTTGTGTGAAAAAAAACAAAACAATTTGCTTCAGATTCTTTCTGTGCATTTGGGGACATCAATAAACCTGAAGAACTCATCTGGCTCAGGTACTCTAGAAGAAGTGGAATCGAACAGAACAAAACAAAACCATTGAAATTCGAATAAAAGCCGCACTTTCCAATTTGAGCCCCACCTCTCGAGACATTTCAGACGTCCCCACCGTGCCGTTTTAAAGTTGGAATCGACAAGCGAGGGGCTGTTTTTGAGTGATTTTGAGTGATGATGTAAGCGAGGACGTTGATCAAATGGAGGTTTTGACCTTGAGGCATGTTTACCCAGGCTTGCTACAAATCAGGTTTTCGAATTTGTGGAAAGAAGATTTTCAGAAAGTGAAACTAAAACCTCCATTCCCTTAAGGTGTTTGGTCCATCCACTGAATATGAGCTGATTAGAAAGTGAAACTGTTCCTTGCTTTAGAAGTGCTGTTGTGGTTTTTCTCCTTTTGTCTTCTTGGAGTTGAGAAGTGAAGACATTTTGCTAGTCTTCTTTTTCCACAAATGGCTGATTTCCGATATTGAATATGAAGATTTGGCTCCTCTATGCACTTCAGACTGAAGAATAAAGAATCCAAGTCCTTTCCAGGTCATTTAGTTTAATCACTTGGATGGTGATGATGCTGTTAAACAAGCAACACGTAAACTACTACTACTAAATCTCACACAGTCATCATACAGTTCTGTTCTGAGAACAGCTTCACTTTCAGTTATTTCAGAGTGTTAATCACACTTTATAACTTTAATTTCAATCGAGTTATGTGTGTGTGATACATATATATACAAGTGTGGCTATATACTATATTTTTTTTATGTTGGAGTTATGTAGGTTAGTGTTATATTAGAACTGCAAGAATTCCCTTACGAAAATTAACCATGGCTTTACCATGGGAAATACCGTGGTTTTAGCATGGTTTTTTGGGTAACCATGGTTAACCATGGTTTTTTTGTGGTAACCATGGTTATACTATGGTTTTTATGTAGTAACCATGGTTCTACCATGGTTTTTGGATACCATAGTATTACTATGGTTGGTTCATGGTACTTCCAAAAACCATGGTAGAACCATGGTTACTACATAAAAACCATAGTATAACCATGGTTACCACAAAAAAACCATGGTAAACCATGACCCAAAAAACCATGGTAAAACCACGGTATTTCCCATGGTAAAACCATGGTTAATTTTCGTAAGGGTTAGTCCATTATTTGATTAGTTGCCAACAATTACATTAACTATTTACTATTTTAATAATTGATTTGAGTCATTTTCTATTACTATTAAATGTCCAAATTCTCTGGTTCCAGCTTCTCAAATCTGAATTTTTTTTGGTTTCTTTAGTCTTCTATAATAGTAAACTGATAATCGTTTGGTTTTGGACTGTTGGACTGGACTAAAAAAAAAAAAAAAAAATTGGTTAAATCTTTTCCTTTGGGTGATTGACATTTTACACCATTTTATGCATAAAACAACTATCAAAATTGTCATTTGAAGAAAAAGCCACAATAATTAATCTCCTCTTGAATAAATGAATCAGATGCCTGTGGCTATTTGAGGACCTAAACGTGCGTCTATCTCTGACCTTTACTTTCATTTGGACTCATCAGAAACGTTATGATCATCATTCATTTCCATCTAATTCACTTTCATTTCAATAACCCATCACCAACAATGTAAAAAAAAATATTAAAACTGACTGTACACTTTTGAAGTCATCTGAAGGTCAAACCTAAAAAAAAAAAAAAAAAAACTTTCCAGACGCTTTTCGAGGTCACGGTAAAGTGAAGAAGATGATCTTGACACATTTTACACATTTCACAGAAGCTGAAAGCGCTGAGGGAGATGAGATACGGTTTGTTCAGCGAGAAGTGGTCCGAAGTGTTTCTTGAGGATGGGGGCAGAGTCTTTGATGC